>JAHLJT010009419.1:162421082-163021176 GCA_031308135.1 Acheta domesticus
TGAGCAACGGACGTAAAATGGGTTTATGTACAAGGAGAGCCGAATGGAGTGTTGAAGAGAAGTGGCGGTTAATTATGGTCGAAGAAAACATCGGGCGTCTGCCGGAGCAGTGCTCATGCAAACAGCGGAGGCCGGGGGGCGTGGGGCGGGGCGCGGGGCGGAGGGCGTGGGGCGTGGGGCCAGGGGCGGTGTGGGAGCGGGGTTTTGGGTTGAGGGCATGGGGCGGGGGACAGGGCGGGACTTGGGCGAGATGGTGGGCGGAGGACGAGGTTAGGCTACGTGCGTGGGGCGTGGAGTGGGGTGGTGGGCCGGGGGCGGGGTGGTGAGGCGGGAACGCGGGGGGGCTGGAGGACGGGGGGCGGGGCTGAGGAGCGGGGCGTGGGGTGGGCCGGTGATGTGCGGGGGACGTGGGCGGGACGAGGTGCGTGGGGGCGGGGGGCGAGGGGGTGGGGGGGCGTGGGCGGTGCAGGCGCTAACCGCCCGCTGCCGCGCGTGGGGGGGGGGGCGGAGGCCTCTTAAGGCGCGGCGGGCGGGCGGGCGCGCAGATGCCGTGGTGCGCGCTGCTGGCCACCTGCGTCTACCACTTGCACCATGGGCCCCTGCACAGTGAGTACGCGCCATTCACGCCTCGTTCACCATCTTTTGCTTGCAAGTATTTCATTTCATTTCAATTTCATTTATTGGTCAAAAATACAGTGAAAACAGTATGAGACGGGGAGAAGGTTATTTGCGCACGTTTTTTTAAGTTCCATAATCCCCACCCAACATTTTAACAATAATACGATAGTTAAAATGAATGAATGTAAAAAGTAATCAAATTAAAAAAAAGCGTGAGATTAGTACATTTGAAAAACTAGCTATTTCTTTCCCGAGTTATAGAAAACATACTTGCAAACTGCTAATTTGATATTTATGCATTGCTAACAAAATAGTAACTCACCCTCAGTTCTACTCCTACCACTACAAGCAAAAAGAGTGCTCAAACAAAAGTGCGCACTGTGAAGCTACATTACACTACTACGTCAAGTAAGCTATTGCATGATTTCATTACATAAACATATCAAAAGATGATTGTTCCTGTCTATAAGCGATTTCAAATTCAATTAACACATCTTTTGGAGACCTCGCGATTAATGTAGAACTGTGACATTCACATAGGTTAAGGGCCACTTTTTTGTCAACTAAAAAAGTGGGAAGAGAAATGCATGATTTGTAGGTCTGTGTTTATTATTGTTCGCTTTGCTTCTCAGATTCAAAGTTGTTTTGAATACAGTCAAACCTGGATAAGTGAAAACTGGATAAGTGAGAAAAACTCTATAAGTGAGAGTAATAGCCAGGACCCGTCATTTTAAGCTCCCAAAACCTCTATTAGCGAGAAACAGAAACCTCTGTAAGAGAGAGTCGTTTTTCCCTCATAGACCTCCGTAAGTGAGACTGCTACTTATCTATACCTCTATAAGCGACAGTCGAGCTTTATTTACAAATTTAACATGTGCTATTTTATGACTCATTCTTAACTTTCGTGGAACTTCCTACCATTGTTTTTGTATTCTCGTCAATATTGTTCCTATTCTATTTCGTGGAACTAAATAACTTTTATTGTTGTTATTTTATCATAATAAATATTTACTACATTCGTACTTGCTGTGACTTGTTATTGCTGCGTACCCATATAAGAGAGAAACGCTACCCATGTACCTGCATTAGCGAGAAACTCGGGTTAGTGAGAAACCTCTATAAGCGAGAATGAGATTGTGCTCCCTTGAACTCTCGCTTATCCAGGTTTGACTGTATTTATTAAAACACCATTATCAATTAATGGTAATAATTCTAATAACCACGTTAAATACTAAATTTAATAATTAAATTTAGTATAAAATAAATAAAAAAATTAAATTTAAAATAACTTTCTCCAATTCAAAATTTATTATTAGACAAAGAAAATTTAAATATGTCTTAAATGCAAATATTTAATTACTTGAAAACTTAATTGCAAATAAGTGTATGTCAGACAAAATAGCTGTTGGATCACTATTATATTTCAAATAGGTTTGGCCTGATGTATTTTTTTCCATTGTAAAAATTATTGAAGTGTATACGTAGAGTAACTTCTAATGTTTTAAAACCTTTTCATTGGAATAGCACATAGATTTTAATGAAATTTTGAGATATTCCGGATAAATTATGCTAATTTTGGGTTCTTTCATGATTTATAAATTTTGCCTTGCGTTGAATTACTTCAAAATATATGGCGAAATTACAGCAAACGTTTTTAACCCTCCGGCGGGAGCGTAGCACATTTACATTTTTGTTGATTTCGTGTAAATAATTGGCGTCGCACTATTGAGCTCATAGTTATTCTTAATTCATCATATTTTCAACCGGATGACACTCAAATCACGATTTTAGACACTGCCGATCGACCGTTATTCATTAGTAATTCAAACTCTGCAACAGTTGCGGCATTCTGTACAGCACGCACTTTGTCATGTAAGTACAATATTTGCGTATTTTATCCATTAGAATTCTTACTGCTATTTGGTTATTGAGCTTTATGACACAGATTTTGGAGTACTAAGTACTAATTCAAATGTAAAGGGTTGTTTCCGAAGAAACGTTAGAAGGTACATTTGCACCATTCCCCTTTATCTCACACGTACCAAGACACGCAGGGAGCGAGATGCATCAGATTCTTATTAATATTGTTTTTTCGTATGCTATTTAGTTAGTTATTATGAAATAAAATGTATAGGATCATAAATAAAGAATATTTCAATATAAAGAACATATATTAAGAACATTCAATAACAAATGTATTAACGCGAAAAATGTAAAAACTATTAACACGAAAATCAAAGTTGATAAATGAGGCACGGAATGCCGCACGCGTCTGCTGGTGGGAAATGATGGGACGCGCCCGCCGAAGGGTTAAAATATTGAATATAAATTCTATAGTGCGATAAAATTTATTTTTTACCATGGTCTATTTGACAATCTTTACGAGTAATACTATATTTTATCAAACACATATGACAGGACAGGGAGAGAATGCAATCACCATCATAAAAACTTAAATTCCTCGTTATCTTCAATTTCATTTGTTCCCCTTCACCACTTGCGATCCACGCGTCTGAAATAATTTATTTTAGAGCACCAATGTTTTAGAATATGAATTCCTCGTTTTCTCGAATTTCGTTTGTTCCCCTTCACCGCTTGAACTCATTTGTTTGTCGCCGGAGCCCTCATTCAATTTTTGGATGTCAAAGATGTGGTCTATGTCGATTTCCCCCAAACGCCAAAATATCAATGCTGCTTATTGCCATGAGCTTTGGGGTGAGATCAAAGAACAACCGGTTAAAAAGACGTAGATCTTCCACATCCAGTGCGCTCACCCTCCACGATAACGCAAGACCTAAGTGATCAAAAGCATCCGGACACGTGGCTGAAAATGACTTACCAGTTTCTGTGGTCACAGGGTAAAAGTTCTTTAGTCAATTTTTGGAAAAATTGGGTTAAATACTGTAACTATAAGTTATGCATCTATATTTTATTTTAGCAAAACGACTGAATTCAAATGTTGCCTCCTTAACGAAAAAAAAACATTAAGAAATAGTGTTTAGCATATGAACAAGCGGTGACTCAATAATCTAACCCTTGTTTTCTCCAAACTAAGATATTCGACTTAAGAACTTTTACCCCGTGACCGCAGAGTTCGTGGCCCCTCCATCGGTAATGTTGGAATTCAATAGGGTGTGGCCTGCCCTTAGCCTTGGTGACAGCTTCCACTCTCGAAGGCATACTTTCAATCAGGTGCTGGAAGGTTTCTTCACGGAGTGCTGCACTGAGGAGAGGTATCGACGTAGGCGTTCTGAGGAGACTGAGGAGAGGTATCACGAAGTCGGCGTTCGAAAACATCCCATTCGATATGATTCGAGTGAGGACTCTGTGTAGGACAGTCCATGACAGGGATGTTATTGTCATGTCACCACTCCGCCACAGGCCGTGCAGTATGAGCAGGTGCTTGATCGTGTTGAAAGACGCAATCGCCATCCACGAATTGCCCTTCAACAGCGGGAAGCAAGAAGGAGTTTAAAACATCAACGTAGGTGTGTGTCGTGATAGTACCAAAACAACAAGGGGCGCAAGCCCTCCTCCATGAAAAACACGACCACACCATATCACCACCGCCTCCATGTCCGGATACTTTTGATCACATAGTGTAGATTCATAGTTCTCAACACACAGAATATCGCATAGTTCTAATTCCTCTGACAATTGGATATAAAATGGTGGGATCGATGGAACAATGGAATGGGCTACTCTCTTTATCTGAGGACTAAGGGTCAGCCACTATGTCGTATATTCTCGCTCGTGGGTCACCTTCTGCGCGGTCTCGACTAAGAGGCCGTCCAAAGATTTGAAAGTAAATTAACTAATGATTTATGTAAATTTTATTAGTTAGTAAGTTAGGTTTATTAGAATGGTTATTTTTATTATTATTATTATTATTATTATTATTATTAATTATTGCTACCATTATTAATACTGTGATAGTACTTAGATGCATTGGTTTGTAGTATTCGTATTGAAGTGTGGTGACGTGTTGTGAAGTGGAGTGCAGTGTATAAAAAGTCGTTTATTTGTTAGTATAAATTGTCTGTACAGGACCACCATAAATGTAGAATAAATGCGGTTATTGTTATTAATGCCTTTATTGTTAACATTGTTATATTATTATTATTATTATTGTTATCGTCTTATAATTATTTTAAGTTACATTGTATTTAATTCCTAATTATAATATGTAAATTTTAGTTTTACGCCACCAGGTTGCATAAACCTACCTGCGGAAATAAAATATATCTATCTATAAATGACGTAACGCAAATTTGGAGTATTTCCCCCTCTGCCCCTTACAAAGCACCCGTACCGCGCGCTAGAACCCCCCTCAATAATTACGTAACGCTTGCGACAACACCCCCCCCCTTTGTAAATGCAAGAAGTGAAAATAAATTACAGAACAGTAAAAACAATTTCTAATTATTTGTCGTGTGATATGTATTAAAATTAATGATATTTAAAGTAGAAATTAGTTGGCGATGCTGGCACCTTACGATAAGAAAGGAGGAAGTTGCGAGGGAAGGAAAAATGCTTGGGTCAGATATGGTTGATCGTATATTGTGCACAGCCGTCGTGGGTGATGAAAGAGCGAGACAACAGCGCCAATTTAAATGCATTCTAGAATATACTTCATATGAGTTTTGAATGTTTTTTTCGTAATCTTACAGATTAAAAAAAAGACTTGAAATAATATTTCCATTTATTGTAACAATTTACAATTAATAACTAGTTTATTTACGTTTATAAAGCAAAATAATTAGTTAATATTTTAATGTTTTAGTACAGGACCAAAAAATGGAATTATTTCAGCAACTGTTGAAAAATGTAAAAAAACAAAACACTAATAACTAATAATACTCTACGTAACTTAGCGTAACGCTGCCTCAAACCCCCTTCCCCCTTTTTAGCGTTTCGTAATTTATGGACGACCACTAATAGGGAGTTTTTTCCATCTCGAATGTTAAGCACTATCGATCTGAGCCTAAATTCAAAATCGCCTGTTTCGCCGCCCAAGGAATACCTTCTTTCTCCGCTGGTTGGTGAAAGGAGCCTAGCGAAATTTGCGTGGTCAGACGGAAGAGCAGGCCTCATGGCCTGAGTCTCGCGCCACGTAAAATAAGGCATCAGTTCAATTCAATTCAATCGATCTTCTGCTCATGCGCAATTCAAGTTTCACATCACTTTAGTGCATCTGCGCATGCGCAGAAGATCGATAGTGCTTAACGTTCGAGGTGGCAAAAAGTCTCTATACTTCGGTTTTTCTTTGTTGGCACACGGAAGTGTGTCATCAAAATGGAATATCTCACGGTATTTCGCGTCGTTCTCCGTTGTGTCGCCAGGAACAGCATGATCGCCAGCACTGCTCGATACAGTCGCGATCATGCGACTCCTAGCGGCTCAACCGAGAACGACGCGAAATACTGTCGGATATTCCACTTTACTGACCCTCCCCCTGCGCCAAGAAAGAAAACCCCAAGTACAATATGTGGTTGGCGGCGTCGTGCGCAGGCTGCGAACTGGAGCGTCGCCGTGGCGGCGCTGTGCGCGTGCGCGGCGCTGGGGGCGGCGCGGGCGGCGCCCATGCTGCAGCCCGAGGAGCGCCTGCTGCTGCAGGAGGCGGAGGCACTGGAGGCGGCGCCCGAGGCGGACGTCACCACCGCCCCGCCGCCCACGCCCAAGCCCGCGGACCCCAAGCTCACGCTCGACATCCCGCAGATCCCTAACCAGTTCACCAAGAACACGTGAGTGCCGTCACTAGACGTCGGATGTTTAGTGAAATGCCTATTTTTTGCTAGCGAACTTATTTAAAGGCTGATGATATATCTGCACGAGTCATGACAAATGATGACATATGACAAAGTTTTATAATGCTTATTTTTGCTTATTTTAGCATAAATGCCTTTTTTTTGCATAAATACCTTTTCTTTAGAATTATTGCATGTTTTTGCCTTTTATGTACTATTTTAATATACAATGCTAAGATATCAGAAAATCGGCCATGGTCCAACCTGACCGTTCATTACGAAACCTTCAATTCACGTATTTGCATTTTGAAATACGAGACAATTCCTGAAAGTATACTAACATATTTTTTTTCCATTTCCCTATTTCATAAATACTAGCCATGTTCTGAGAAAATGATGGATTGATAATACACCGAGGGAATGTTTTGAGTGGAAATAAATGTAAATTCCCAGAAGGTTTCAGTGTTGCTAATGTTGGACTTCTAAAATATATGCCAGACACATCAGTAGGTGTTCAGAAATCTTTGTCTGCATTCAAACTGATTTTGTCTCCCAATGATTGCAGATTTGAAATTGCGATCCTTGAAAAGTTACTGGTAATATATTGCAATGGTAATAAAATTTAGAAGAGTTGTAAATATGTATGAAGTTTTACAAATTTTAAATTTTATTGTGAATGTAATTTAAGACAGTGCGTTTTTTCTCCTTATTCTTGACATTTTCAGTGCCTTTTTAGGCGCCTAAAAGACGATGTTTTAGTGCCTAAACATCCGATGTCTAGCAATCATCATCTCTGATTGAAGCTAAGCAAAGCTTCGAAACGGTTTCCGATCAAACGGTTGAATAGACGCTAGCGCTTAATTGGTGACGTGCGGTCTGTGAGACCGCTGAGGAAAAGTAAACGCGTAGCCCTCCTTTCTGGTACGTCACAATACGTTTTTCTTTACAGTACCTCCCTATCTCTTTCTAAACTACACTCACACGCGCGTCAGCAGTTCTAGTGACAGCCGTCCGCCCTTCAGGGCCAGTTGAAGTTTCAGAGCGGTCTCGCAGACCTCTCATCGTCAGTAGTGGGACTTTTCTTCCCACAATGAATGTGCATTGCAAATTTTTTTATTAATGGATAATTTTCGTGGAACAATGCATTATCATATTTAAATAAATGTTTTTTAATGTAGTGAATAATATTTCACACTATTCTACGAGTTCTTAAGATAATAGTGAAGAAACAGTATGGAACAAATTATAGCCAGAAATTTACTCGGCTCGGAGTAATAAATAACTATATTATTTTCATTTGACATATTAACAACAAATACTTTTATTTTCTTGTTTATCATAGCATTGTTAACATGAAAGAAATTGTCAAGTCATCATGAAATGGAACACTGAAAATAATCTGCCTAAAACTTTTGGAGTCGCATAGACCGCACGTCACCGGTAAGAGAAGTTTGAAGGCACGTCACCCGTTAACGTCTAGAATTGAAGAGACGCTTGAAAAAAGTTTTGAAAAATTTACGAGTTTTAGTTTCTAAATCGTAATTATACTTTCTTCTTAAGTGCTTGTGAAAGAAAAAATTGTAAAATCTAGAAGTGTCTTCATAATACTGGCCTTAAAAGACATCAGTGTAGTTTACAATTGCTTCAACCTTTTCTATCTTTTAGGTTTTGTTCATAATTTTCTATTGAACGTACAAAACGTCAGAGAGAAGCGAATCAAACAACACAGTTCAAATAAATTTACACAATGTTTACTTTCATTACTTTGAATGCGGCACAGCGTGAAGGTACTCATCTGAAGAGATCAGATTTTTAGGTGATTACTAGACATCGGATGTTTAGACACTAAAACATCGTCTTTTAGGCGCCTAAAAAGGCTCTGAAAATATCAAGAAAAAGGAGAAAAAAGGCATTGTCATAAATTACATTCACAATAAAATTAAGCGTTATTTGTAAAACTCCATACATATTTACAACTCTTCTACATTTTATTCTAGTTTCCATTGCAATATATTACCAGTAACTTTTCAAGGATCGCAATTTCAAATCTGCAACGATTGGGAGACAAAATCAGTTTGATACGGAGAAGGATTTCTGAACACCTACTGATGTGTCTGCCGTATATTTTACAAATCCAAAATTAGTAATACTGAAACCTTCTGGGAATCTACATTTATTTCCACTCAAAAGGTGCCCTCGGTGTATTTTTATTGCCCTCGACCATTTTCCCAGAACATCATTTTCACCTTAGATGCGAAAAGTATCACTGACACCGCGTTTCGTGACCTTTAACCTTAATTTCCAAATAATTTTTAAAACGTATGTATTGTTTTTAAACTTTGTTTAGGAGTATTTTTATTAATATTTAATTATATTTATATATTTTATTAATTTATTACATTTTATTAATTTTATAATTATATTTATATATTTTATTAATATTTATTAGTATTTTTATTATCTCGGCAAAAAGTATTATTCTTTCATGAAGAACATGAGGGTTCAGGGCAGGAATTTATAGCTAATTTATCTTTGAAAATATATTTTATTATATAGGAGCGAATATTTTGTCAACAAAACTTGAAAAAAAAAGTATTCAAAATTCAACTAGAATATGGTTTAGGATAGAGATCACAGAATTATGAAAACTTGCATAAAATTAACTTTTCCCCATAGCTCGTCACACACCGTTTTTAACTGTTTTTGACGTAAATAAATAAATAACATAATGTATTATGTAAATGTTCGTTTTATAATTAGTGTATTTTAATAATGCATATTATTGCTGATTTTACCTTTTTATTACATATTCTTAGTTTTTTCATTGCATATTTATGCACATACTGTCACCTTTCATACAACATATTTTTCCGGCCTCTACTTATCATCTTCATCTGCAAGGTCATTCGTACTTAGCGGTGGGCTGTTCAAGAGTGTTCGATGTCGCTAACAGAGGCGCTAAGTGTTCACGACATACTACGCATTTCATCTGTGAACTTGAAAACACTAATCCTTCAACCTTCACGAGAGTTAGGTTCCCAAAAAATATCGCGAATGCTGAGTCTATCTTTTAATGAAGAAAGGTGGGTGAGGTTTCTGGTTATCGAAAAACTGTTTAAAAAAGGAAGGAACAATATCTGGCAATCATTTACAGCAGAATTGAGTAAGCGCTACTACAAAGATAATTCACAATTAACAGCCCAAAGAGACGAAATAAAACAATATTTGAAAGTTTTCAAAGTTGAAAGTGATTGGATGTAGAATATGGTATTTTTTTATTCATCTCCCTCTTCGTTGTTCTAATATACAAATACGGAAAAGTTGCTACTTCTATTCTCTTACATTTCTAGGTATTTCCATAATCGGATCACATTCAAATGTCAGTTCCACCAGAGTTTGTTGAATTTAGAACGCCATTCACAGTTTTGACAGTTGCTTCAGGACGCACTTTCGCTTCCGTTATTTAATCATTACCTTCGAGGAGGCTTTCTTCACTGATGATTTTTCGAAGTTGCTACTCAGTGAGGACATTATAATGAGAGTTGCACACATCCTGAATGGCTTTTCTGTTCACTTGGCCAGAACCCTTACCTCCGATTTGACGCAACATAATTATTTTTACAATAGTGTTATTCTATAAATGTGAATTTACATTTCATCTTTGAAATTTTTGCAGGATGTTATTCTTTGAGATACGGTGTCTGCCAAGTTCGTTTCCCAGATGATAAAGGAAATAACATGTGGTCGCTTTCAGAAAGAACGTAGTACGACCAAAGACGCACTTGCGAATGTTGAAGTCACGAATGTTAAAACCTAGCATTTCTCTAATCGCGAATGTTCGGAACTCGCCAGTAGCGAATTCGCGGATGTCGAGGGATTACTCTATATTACTTTGAGGTACTTAGAAAACTTGTCAGACCCACTTAATTACGTACATTATATTTTTATAGTATAGATCAACCTCTATTTCTTCAACTGAGCTTATTCTCTAAGATATAGCAAAAATTAGTCAATAGACAGGTATTCAAAATGAGAAAAAAAAAGCTGTTCACGATATACATGAAATATAGCTCTGATACTTGGTATTTTGTATCAGAAATTTGTGTAACCTTCAAGATATTTAACTGTTATATTAATCAGATTGCTGATGATAAATATAATTTTAATATTTATGAAAATAACAAGAAACTTCAAGTTTCTGGTACTCTAGGAGATAATTTTTTATGTTGGAGATAATTTTGGGAATTGCAAAGATTGCAATTTTAGGAAGAATGATTCATTTGGTGTAATTATTTAACACCGTGGTGTGTTATTAAATACTATTCCTATTAACAGCTGAACCCCTGCAATTACATCGCACAAAGGAAGAAATGTAGAAAAGTTGCAACGGAAAAGTTAGGCATGTCCTATTCGTAAAATCGAAAACTTTTGTTGACTTTAGGTTCAGATTGTCTTCACATTTATTTGACAAACCATATTCATCAGGCCCCTGATATTATTGACATTCATCTCCCATAACTGTATTCCCATTAATAAAACAGGAAGATTATGTAACATTTTTAAAAATTCTGATTTTATTAAAACAACACATTTACTACGTTTTGGAGCAATATGTCTGGCTCCTTTTTCTTGAACATTCTATAAAATAAGAATTTTTTAAAAGTTTTATATAAGCTTCCTATTTTATTAATGGGATAAAAGTTATGGAAGATGATTGTCAAAAATTAACTAGGACTTGATGAATATGTTTAGCCAAAATCGAAAACCCTTAACACATGTTTCATATTAATCTTATTTTCAAAAAACTATGAAATGACAGATATTTTCAAATCCCGGAGCAATACACTCACTATTGTTTGGGAACACAGAGTTAAATATGTTTCAGAAAATGTAATTGAAATGTAAGAGTATATACCTAGATTTGTATATGAATGTCGTAGTGGTCTATTGTTGGATATCTTCTTATCCACCTTAACTTAGAAACGCAATGTATCATTTATATTTTTACTTTTCCTTATACGTACGTATATTCGCATCCTTTCTTTCCTAACAGAATGCACACTAACGGGTGTGGATGTTTTCTCACTCGTGTTGCCTGAAACACCGGCAAAGGCCCACTGCCAAGGTTTTCGACCGCCGTCCGCCGTCTGCCCCTCCTACCCTCCCCCTTTTGCTCAGGCTCCTTCTCTGAGGGGAAGCAGTGCTCCGTCATTCCTTATCCAGTTGCCAATCACTGTTTTAGATATAAAGATTACATTATCAGATGTAAACCAAGACATTCTGAATCATGATTTTACCGATAGCAAATCGATATCGATAGCTCCTTCGAACTTATGTTAAATATGTTATGGCTTCAAAAATAAATACATCTTATATTCAAAACAATGTGTAATATCTTGCCTATACTGCACTTATTCACTTTAACAACTTGATTAGTTTTACATATTCACTGTTGGCATTCATTAATTTTTTAACAATTGCCTATCCTAAGCCCTTAAATACTTCCAAATTGCTGTCTTAGTAATTAAAAAAACAACAACTTTAGAACATTTTTTTTTGTTTCAGGATGAACTCAGGCATTGCAATATTATTATAGACACTCCGTTAAGAATAGAGAATAGTTTTAATTAATATAATTACTTGTGTTCCTTCACAGGCTCATCTCGTCGAGCGTTCTTCTAGATTTGGGAGTTTTGGACACAGATTCCGATGAGGACATTGATCTGAACGGGTAAGACTCGTATTCTATTGAAATGACTTGTCTTTTAAAACTCATTTGTATTTCTAATACAGTTTCTAACATTCTTATTCGTACACATTGCTTTTACAAGGTAATACCCAATTATTTAGGTCAAAGTAAATTTTTTTCAAAAACAGTCGTTATAAAATGAAAAACAATTTCATCACAAGCTGAAAAACATAGGTTGAGTAATAGAATCAGATAGTACATTAATTTAAAAAATGTAAAAAAGAGAGTAATGTTCACTTTTGTGCAACTTTAGTATTCGTACAGTAGACGTAATAACACAAAATAAAAACTAATAAAAGAAAGTGAACCATGGTTTCAGTATTTTGTTGCGTATCCCATGAATTTCAACAGAGCTAGGGATCAACGCTTCATGGAAAGAGCAAGGTTCTTGCAAGTTGTGGGTTTTATTTTCTTCCATTCTTCTTCTACAAGACGTTTTAGTTATTCTTTGTTTTTGACGCCAGTTTGTATACTTCTTGCTTCAAATTTGACCACAAATGCCTTAGGGAGTTTAATTCTGGGCTTTGAGGTGATGTTTGGAGTAATTTTGGCACACGGTTCCTTATTAACCATGTCATACTGAGCCGGGCTTTTTACTTACTGTCATTGTTCCGCTGAAAACGGTAATAGGTGGTGAGTCCATTTTCTCAGCACTTTGTTTTACATTGTTTTTTCAAATGTCTAGATAAATATTGGTATCCATAATTCCATCAATGAATTGGATCGTACCAACCCCTTAGAAGATATACAACTCCATAACATAACTGATACACCACCACACTTCACCGTGGGAAGTCTGTTCATGAAACAATCGCCGGTGTTTGGCTTCCTCCAAACCCGACGTATCCCATCTGACCCGGAGAGGTTTATTTTACATTTGTCGGACATTATTTTACAGTAATTTGCAACGAGATACGGTGACTTTTTGTTGCTAAATCTGAATGTATGATTAAAAATGCTAGTTACTGTATCTCTACAGCCAATCCTGCCGCAGTGTGTGATCTCACAAGTCAAATAAACGTAGCGTAAATCGTTGGCTTGCGGGTGAGATATGTCGGGTCGGTTTTTCAAGTCTTGGGATTATTCTAAATGGTTAACATTTCCTACATTTTTAAAATTTCCAATTTTCTAGGTTGGGTAATATTTTTATATTGTAAACATTTTCCTAAAACTGAATTGATCTTTTCCCCGTTTTTAATTATATTTTTTAACTAAATAGATTGATAATACATTCTTTTATTATTGCCAATTTTCTTATTATTACTATAATGAAATACACGTAAAATCATTTCACCATTCACTTTCAATGTTCACCGTTTCTCATATGACTTGAACTTTTGACTTGATGTGTTTTCGCTTGTATGCTGACGAGATTCCCTCCCTTTCTAGTTGTCATTTAGGGGTATTTCAGTAATACGTACGCAATCATAGCTTCTACTACAACCTCTTTGAAACAATTGGAAGTACATATTAATACTTCACCGATTTATACAATTTCTTTCAAATCCTCTTTAATATGTAACTTGCCTAGTCACTGAAAGATAATTTCTGTAAATTTTGAGTAAAATCTCGTAGTGTTTATCTTATTATATTTGGGATTAATTTTTAAATTACATCCCTAACTTGAAATTGATAAATTTAAACATACAAATGCTGTACAGCATTCCTCCTCCACCAACTCTTTCCTCCCTCACTTTCATTCCTGCCTTCTATGTGAGAAAACTTTCACTCAAATTGCGTGCGTATTTCTCATTGAATGATCTCCTTCTATTATGCACTAATGAAATAAAATTTTTAAAGTGGTTAGGCGGAAGAGCAGTCTAAATGGCCTGAGCCTCGCCACAAATAAAGACTTTTACTCATTTATTTATTTATTTATTTATTTACCTATATATTTATTTATTTATTTGTGCCGCAGCACGACGGCCAAGCCGCCCCCGCAGCTGACGGTGGAGGTGCTGCCAGGCAGCGTTGCGGCGGCGGAGGGCCCGGACGCGAGCAAGGCGGAGGCCACCACCCAGGGCGGCCCTGCTTAGGGAGCGCCAGCGACCTACTGCAAGCAATGCGCGGAGGCGTGCAAAGCATTAGACCAAAGACTAAAGACGTTTCAAATTATTTTCATGCATAGACATTATTTTTAATATTTAGTGAACATTCTTTTTCTTATTTATGAGCATTCTGATCACCTCTGGTATCTTTCTTATCAGTGCCATACACTGAATTTTGATGTCTGGATCGTTTTGTCATATTTCCTTCAATTTTTCCACCAGACCTTCACATGTTCTAAATGTTGTACCAACATGAGTTGTACACGAAACAAAATCACAAAAGTAGCGGACGTATGTATGGTTTTGAAAACAATAGGAGTGCTATCATACGAGTTTAACTTGAATTTACCGAAAAAACCTTTAGTCTAATAATTTGCACACCTCTATATTAATTGAACATTTTTATATATTTTATTTATTCTGTGTATTTTAATCTTTTGCTCTTAATAAATGCTTCCAGTCGCATTACAAAGGGCTTAAACTGTGCTACTACTTTCAAAAAATAGAGTTTTGGATGAAATGGTTGAGAATTCTAACCTTTCCCTTGAATTTTGACTTTTAAAAAAAATTGTTTAAGGTCGCTTTATAACATCTAGATCATCAGTGATCCGTCATTATACAGCTGTATATACTCACATAACATCATGGTTACAATAACACGAATACATGTTAAACTTAAATTAAATGTTCACAGGTTTTGTCTTTGCCAACCATGTTATTTATTTCAACAAGAGCTGCTTTCGATTGCTTAACCATCATCATTAGTTTTCTGCTGTCTGCTGTCTGTCAGTTTTCTGCTGCCGTTTGTACTCATGTATCTGTTGGAGGTCTTCGTAACAAATACTCAGTTCATAAAACGTCACTCGCGATACGAAAACCCGTTGTAGCACAACTCTACGAACCTCACAGTACGAACAGTGTTGCCAGACGATCAAATGTATATCGCAGTACCAACCTTCAAAAATCCTGGTACTTTCACTAAAATTCCTGGTACCAATATACCAGGAATTTATTTATATTGAATTAGAATATTATTATAATTATATTATTTATATATTATTAAAATTTATATTAATTCTATCTAAATAATTTATTTAAATACTATTGTATTATATTTATATTATAACTCTAATATGTTTTAAACGCGCGCAAGAAGTTCGATAAGCTTCTTTCAATATCGATTCATTTTTACTTTCCCGTATTCATAAGTACATATGCAGTAATAATATATAAAAAATACAGGGAAAGTTATGTAATGCTGCGCGAAAAAACGGCAAATTTTCGACAGAAAAAAGTCATTGCTGGGCACTGACATCCAAAAAGTGGATAAAATCAGTTGCTAAATTAAGAAAAAAAATCTCCTAACACATGGTGAAGCCAGAATCCCTGTTTTGTAAGTCTTTGATACCGAAAAACCAATTGAAAGGAAAACGTTCGTCTGTCCGTCTGTGACCATCACTAGCGCCTAAACCACTGGTAGGATTTTTTTCCAAATTGAAGAAACCCCCGTCCATCTGGCTCTAATTAAAGCTTTGAGATTTTGAAAAACTTTCTTCAAAATTTGGGGGTATTTTACATGAAGCCTCCCGGACATTTTCAAAATTTTCTCAAAAACGGATCCCAGTTTTTTCTTTAAATTTCTTGTAAGAATAGAGGAAAGTGCACTTATTAAGGTGGTATAGGTTCGATTTTCAAGGTTAACCCTAAATTTTTAAAAATTGGAAAAGTTTAAATTTTGTCGGCATTTTCCTCCAACTACAAACTTGAAGATAGAGATTTTTCCTTGAAATAAAATTAGTTCTCCAAAGTGAGTTTCTTTACGGTCATGTATATTTTTTGAACCGCTTAATAGTTTTCGCGTAATATTGCATGCAATATACGCAATTTTAAAAAATTACAAAAATAAGATTTTCTCAAAAACGGCTCCAAATTTTTTACTTTAAACTTTTGGTATGGATATTACAAAACGTACTCTATGAGATGACATAAACGCCATATAGCGCTATTCTTTTCTTTTTTCAAAAATTGGAAAAATGTAATATTTCTGATTTGTCTCTCACGTCGTTAATATTAACATTAGCGGCAATTTGTTTACATTATTGTACATGTGCTTTAAATAATGTCATACAAAGTTTTTCGAGAACTCAGCCATTTTGTGTGGAAACTAGCTCAAAATTCCGCACTTTCAGTGACGCCCAAACGCCATTTTTTCGAAAATGGTTCCACATTTTTTCTTCAAATTTGTCGAACGGATAGTGCTAATTACACTCTTTAATATGACGTAAAGTTCAATTTGGAGTATTTTTGGATTTTGCAAAAATTACACAAATGAAGTTTTTTTAAAGATATCTCACACCGTAAAAATGCACATTTCCAGAAATTTTTAAAAACTCTTGTATTTTTAAGTTAAAGTGCTTCAAATGGCTTGAAGTGAAGTTCTTCGAACAATCATTAATTTTCTGTGAAAAAGAGCTTCAAATTTTCTTAAAAACGGCTCCAAATTTTTTAAAGAAAATTGCCATCTAGGTCGAGGTTTTACTGCTCTTTAATATTCTTAAATTAATATTTCTTTCTACCACTAGGGAAGCGAAAAATTAAGAAAATGTCAAAAAAATACAGTGTGGACGAAGATAGATGGCAGCCGACAAGAGTATGTGGCAAGTATGAATAGCTAGCCGAGACGCAAGGAAATGGAAAACTAAAACGGGTAGGTCTGTGCCATTCTGTAGCACCACTAGTTATAAAATGAATCGATATTGAGCTAAGTTTAACGAACCTCTATACGATAATCTAAATGGAAGATTGTCATATCCTTTTCTAATATAACACGTGCTAAAGAAAGGGCCATCCTTTGTCACTTTTAATGTTTTACGGCACTGTTTTCACCAATCTCATAGTTATTTGTAATGTTAGTTATAGTGTTACATAATTGAATGTAGAAGACTATACGGATCATAAATTGAACATCAATTACCGTAGACATAAAATTCTGGTATTTAAAAGTACCAGGATGTCTTCATCCTGGTACATGGTATCTGTATTAAAATACTGGTAAAAATACCAGGATCCTGATACGTTTGGCAATACTGATTACGAAAGCTGACTCGTGACTCTGGTGTGATTGTTGCTTCACTATTTCAAGTTCTGAGTCTTGTGACAATATTGCAGAAGAATAACGATAATACCTGTGGAAATTGTCCCCCCTATTTTGGCCGAGTTTTTTTGTCATGAATAATAATTGCTATAACGTATGGTAATCGAATTTCTATTGAACTAAATATCACCACATTCGCGTTTAACTTTGTTAGCCAACACAAAGCAAATGATTATTTGGTAAGTTTATTTTCGAATAAGAAAAATACCAGACTAGAAATTTCATGGTTCTGATTCTGTAAATATCTCTTGATCTGCTCTCATAGTGGTATCAAAATAATGTGAAGAAACGGTGGAATGATGAAACTGGAAAAATAATTCGGGGAGAAGTAGCAAACGGCAGGAAAACGGAAAGTAATATAAAACATCGAATGAAAAGCAAAATAATGAGCGATATGAATAAAATTGAGTAAGTACTCCATAGCAATTACTCACAAGTACAAGTAGGAACTACTACTTCTCACAAGCAAATGCTTATTATCATATGAATAAAGAGTTTTGCGAAATTTTGAGCATTTACTTCTCTGAGTAATTGCTCACTAACTGATCTGTTGCGATTGGTCGATTTTCTTCTGTTTTGTTTGTCTACTTTACTGCGCGTCGCGTATGGTCTTTCCATGATGGCGACGCGTGCTCGTTCCTGATGGTGTCGACCGTGTTAGGTTAAGAGGTACAGTTGACGTGCATCGTTGGTAAAACCTTCCATCATTCATTCACTCATCATCTAAAACCTCACAACCACTTCACAACAGTCGGGTAGAACCTCGCGTATCAATTAAATACAATCTGAGTCTCCTACAGAGGTTCGGAAAATTCGAAGTAAATGCTTCGCACTAGAAGCAAATTCTCTATTTTATTCATACGAAAAGTAAGCAATTGCTCGTCGGCCGAGCAGTTACTCACTAATGGAGAAATTGCTCAAAATAAGAGCAATTACTCACATCTTTTATTCATACTGTTTGAAGCAATTGCTTTGAAAACTTGATAAAGAAATAATAGCTCGTTTTTATTCGTATGACTCATGCGACATTCGTATGACCCAATGACTCATTCGACATTTGTTTAGAAAAACTTCAATTGCTCTTTCAAGTTAAAATTGTAGTAGAACAGATACCTGTAAAGTAAGGATAAATAATACAAAATGTACCAAAATATCTTTCATTTAATATTTAATTCGATTGTAACACGTAATAGTAGTAGAATGAACGATTACAAAGTGTTGATTATCAAGTAACGCGCTTCTGACGTCGCATGGGGTTTTGTGCACATTCAATCATTATTCAGTTAACAATATTCAAAATTTTCATAACAAACAAATGCATGAACTTATACATAAAATACAAAATTGTCTGTCGTATCACTTCACACATATTAAACAGATTTGGGCTACAGAGTTCACTTTGACAGACACCAGATTACAAACAAACAATTTTTTAATTAAAACAAAAAATCCCGTTATATAAACTTTTAATTTTTGCCAACCATAGTTAGCTGGGTGACTTTTCGGGATGTGATTTTTTCCACATCTTGAGGTATTTTGAAACAGCAAAATTTCTTGTTGTAACTGCCATGCTGGACGTGCGTTTCCACGGACTGTGTACATATACAGTATCGATGACAAAATATTAAAACTTTATACAATGTGTTTCTGTGTTTTTATTCAGAAAGATTTGTTTGTTTATAATCTGGTGTCTGCAAAGTGGCGAAAATCCGTTTACTATAAATGCAAATACTTGTACATTGCATAACGTTGCTTTATGGCGCAATGACGAGCAACATGTCAACTGGCCAAGAGTATTAAGATGTAAATTCGAGTAAAAGAGTTTTGAAAGAATTCGCTCTGGCGAAGTCCTGTTCATGTCTATATCAGATCGTCTTTCCACAAAAATAGAGCTGCAGTATGAGTTTTCGTAATCAGGTGTTTCAAGTCAACAATCAAAACGTCTTTAGAGTTTTGCAAGTCAATTGTTGACGGTTTTGAAAAATAAAATTGAAAAACATTTCAGATAATGACAGAAAACGTAAAAACCGTAAACAAGAATTATTGAATCAATAGCTATAGTTCACTAGTTAATGAGATGATTAAAATGACATAACGGATCTCATCTGATCTAACACTAAAGACAATACCAAATCAAATCTCCAACGAAAACTGCATGTGAGGGTTTTGCTTCGCTGACGAAGCATAATCAGTCAGAAGTAAAAGTAAATTGAAATTTCAGGATAAACGAGGTATCTACCACAATTGTAGGCTTCAAAAATAATAATTTTAAATAATATCTTAAAATAATTTTACTTGGGTAAGTACTCTCTTTAAATAATTTCAATGTTGAATTAGTTTAAGTACTTGAAAAATCTCGAAACACGTGTGTGGCTGAATTTTCTGCAAAATAATTTTTTAAAGCCTACAGTTATGATTGATACCTCTTTTATCCCGAAGTTTTAATCATGGAATACCACACGATCTCTGCTGCCACCACAGAATTGATTCAAAACTGAATTGAAGTATACTGCTATTTTTGTAACTTTGCCCCTCAAGGCCCGTCATCATGATGGAATATGTCTCGGTATTTCGCGACGTTCAGAGTCGTGCTGCCAGAAAACGCATGATCGCGACCGTATCAAGCCGTGGTTGCGATCATGCGCCTTCTAGCGGCACGACGGAGAAAGACGCGGAATGCGTGTGATATTCCATCGTGGCCATAGGGCAGGGCGGTCAAACGGAGCACGTGCGTGCTCGGAGCGCGCTTGCGCTCTGCATTTCTCCGGGATGCACAGAAGGCAGTCGTGGCGGAACGCAAGAAGACGTATTACAAGTTTCAGTACGAATGGGCTCTTGTTTTCTTGTGCAGTGAGCGCGGAGGTGACGCACTTTGTTTAATATGCAGAAACTATTTAATAACAAAAAAGAGTAGCGTTAAAAAGCATAATGAAATCTTTCATGGAGACTACAAACATTTCGTTAAGACGCGATCGGATGTCGATTTTACATACTTATTACATATTTTCACTGTGCTCATTACATATTTATGCACGTTTTTTGACGTTTCATACTACATATTTTTCCGGTTTCTATTCATCACTACTCTATAATTTTTAAAGTGCTTTTATTACGTGAATTTTCACACGAGAGGTATGCACATCGTATTTCTTTATGTTCTTATTTCAATAAATGTATCAGAGTTTTTCTGAAATTATGATGTATAATACTTTCCTTGATTTAGTAAATATTTTGGTTGATATTTATTTTCTTAAAAATATTCATTTGAGTTATATGTAATTAGCATTAATAGTTCTCATGTACTGCATTCTCTAACACTAATTAGAAACGTGCGTTAATGTTTGCTTGTTGATAAATGCTTGTATAACTGCAGTTTCTGTTTGCATGTCAATTTCCATTAAAAGTTGGTAAAATGTAATATATGTCAATGATATACCAACCCGCCGCATTCGCACGAAGTTTTCTCACCCCTGCTTCCCGCCTGTGACCGAGTGACTTCACTAAGCTGACGTCGCCGCGTGCCCCAAATCTTCGCGAAAGCCATTCGCGTGCTCGTTCGTTTGACGGCCCTGCTTGAGGGGGCAGAGTTTGAAAAATCGCACTATAGCTCTATGTGAAAATGCCGTATGGTGACGTGAGCGCATCGCCGGCCGGGGCGATGGGCGGCGCCGGGGCGGGTGGGGGCGTGACAGGCGGCGCCGGGGCGGGAGGGGGAGGGACGGGCGACGCTGGGCGCGGGCGCGGGCGCGGGCGCGTGCGCATCCTTCGCCTGGTGGCGCCCGAGGGCGGCGCCGCCCCCCAGCGCCATCACAGGTTGTTGGTGCAGGGCTGCTGCACGTAGTTGAGGCAGAAGCCGCGGTTGCCCACGTCCGCCGGCGCTTCGAGCGCGTCCGTGTGGAACGACAGCCGGAACGGCTTCACCGTGCCTGCAACAGAACGCGCCACCAGTCCGACGGTCCTGTGAGATTGTAAATAAGAGGAGACCGAAGATCAGCAACCTCTTTTACACAACCATTGACAAACTCTTATCACAAAAATAGTTATTCTTGATGTGATTCTTTCGAAGTTACAATATTCCGAAAATATCTTACAGATAAACAATATTCTAGAAAAAAAAACCCTTTTCAAAAATGTAGAACGCTAGATAGAAATAGATTTCAAACGCTAATAAGGTCTTCTGGAAAATAATAGAACATTTGTTCACAAAGCGATAAGATAGGGCGATGCAAAAGGGGAAGAGATACACATAGGTTGAATAAATCTCGAATTATTTCAAAATCCTTCACTATTTTTACATATGAACGACTGACATATGAACGTTTGAAACTTTTTCATTTCTTATAATTTTATTTCCACATACGAGTGCACGGGAAGTGTTTATAAGCACTTCTTGTGATACTTCACTACAACATTAGGTCGATTACAACCATGTCTTTTGCTGTTCTCTTGCAGATTTAACTGTAGTGAAAGTTTTAGCAAGTTTTCAATTTTTTAAAAATTACTTCGGGTTAAATCTAAAAGTTGGAAATTTTTACTGAAGTTTGGTATGATAGCGGTTTAGCATGTGTGCAATTTTCAGATTTTTATCTCATCACCCAACAGAGATATTACAGTTCAAAAATTGGAAAAAATCAAAACTTCCAATTTTCAAGAAGATACAATTTTCAAGTACTACGTTACATACCAATGATATTTTACAAAATGTAGCTATACAGTTATGTGTAAGAGCACAAAAAAATAAGGCCATGATAAGGCCAAAAAATAAGGTCCTTGTTTGAGAAATTACTCTTTGAAAATCGAATTCCGTTCATTCGTGTTCTATAGATTTGGTTGCAAATATTCCTCAGAATAAAAACACGGCAGGTAAATAATGTTTCGATTTGCCGGTCAGAGTATACTGAGTTGAATGAGAGCGAAGTAATTTAGAAAAGAGTAAATTTATTAAATTCTGGACTACAAAAAATGGATTGGCCCCTACTCGAAATTCTTTTTACTTCATCCAGTTCGGGAGGCTGATAATACATCGGAATACGTTGGGACATCTCACCCACAAAGTAGACGTTTTCCTGAATTTTCTGAGAACCTCAGTGTATATAAACAAAATTCGCTAAGCAAGTTGCAAGTATTAATTTTGAAGCGAGCGTATTTTCAATGTTTAAATTCCTCGATTTTAACCCTACGATAATTGTGATGACAATAATAACGACAATGATAATAACACGATAATAATAACGACAATAATAACGACAATAAGAAGAAGGCATGAAGGAGCAGGAGGGGAAAATAAGGAAAATTTATACATGAAATCAGACATTTCCTTAGGGGCCGACCATAAATCACGTAACGCAAATTCGGAGTATTTTGAATACCCCCTCCCCCCTGTAACGCACCCGTAAGTTGCGCCTTAACTCCTCTAAAATAATTACGTAACGGTTGCGACAACACCCCCGTTCCTTGTGAATGCAAGAAGTGGGAGTAAGATGTGAATGACTCCACACAATTTTTCTTCACAAGCAATGCTCACACCGTCATGGACAAGTCTCCTGCGCCAATTTAAATGAATATTGGAATAAACTACATACCACTTTTGAATATTTTCTTCGAAATTTAGATTCAATAAAATATTGAAAAAAATTGCCAATTATGACAATTTACACATTATAACTTTAATTTATCGTTGCTTTTAAATTAATTAGTTAATATTTTAATGTTTTAGTACAATTCTAAAAATAAGGAATTATTTCAGAAAATTCGAAAAAAAAAATGTTACGTAACAATACGCCAACACCCCCTACCTCTATGTAACGCAGCGTAACGCTGCCTTAAACCCCGTCCCCCCTCTTTGCCGTTACGTAATTTATGGACGAACCCGTTTCCCGGAATTTGTTTCAGAAGAAACCGAACATAAAACGCCTTATTACATCTATGAATTCGGAGCAGTAGCTTGGGAGGAGACACAGCAGGTGATGGCGTGTTACTCACTGTAGATGGAGGGGGAATGGTGAAGACGTCTGCGTTGACCAAGTGATAGAGTGCTACTCACTGTAGATGGAGGAGGGAATGGTGGAGACGTGTCCGGTGAGCAGGTGATAGAGTGCTACTCACTGTAGATGGCGGAAGGCACGGTGGAGACTTCCGCGTTGAGCAAGTGATAGAGTGCTACTCACTGTAGGTGGAGGAGGGATTGGCGGAGACTTCCGCGTTGAGCAGGTGATATTGCTACTCACTGTAGATGGCGGAGGGCACGGTGGAGACCGCATTGAGCAGGTGATAGAGTGCTACTCACTGTAGGTGGATGAGGGATTGGTGGAGAAGTCTGCGGTGAGCAGGTGATAGAGTGCTACTCACTGTAGATGGAGGAGGGAGTGGTGGAGACTTCCGCGTTGAGCAAGTGATAGAGTGCTACTCACTGTAGGTGGCGGAGGGATCGGTGGAGACGTCTGCGGTGAGCAGGTGATAGAGTGATACTCACTGTATATGGAGGAGGGAATGGTGGAGACCTTTGCGGTGAGTAGGTGATAGAGTGCTACTCACCGTAGATGGCGGATGGCACGGTGGAGACCTCCGCATTGAGCAGGTGCTACTCACTGTAGGTGGATGAGGGAATGGTGGAGAAGTCTGTGGTGAGCAGGTAATAGAGTGCTACTCACTGTAGATGGCGGAGGGAGTGGTGGAGACCTCGGCGTTGAGGGTGCCGCCGCAGATGCGGTCGACGCAGGTGCTGGCGTTGCGCTGCCCCACGTTGGAGGCGCAGGGGACGCCCAGCCAGTCGTTGTTGCACGAGAAGGCGCCCATGGAGCTCACGCGCGAGCTCACCGTCGCCTCGCGGCTCAGCGTGTTGTCCGACAGCGTGAAGGCGTGCGTGCGGTTGTTCACTGCGACAGAGCAACCGAGCCGAGCGGGATAGCGCCTTCGGGTTCCTCGCCACAAGCTTCGAGAGTTCTCTGACTTCGCTCTGCATTGGAGTTAAAGGTTATTACTTTATTGACGCAACGCGTCTCTTAGCCCCTGATCGAGCGCTGAGCGCTTGTTACGGATTATTACTTAGGCCCGTTAATTACAGAGGGCACTGTCGTCTCGTCAGTTGTCAAGAGGGCCGCCGGGTATCATCTCCGCGTTCGCGCCTCACACCGCGCGCCCCTGCGTCACTACACAGCGCACAGAATTGGGAAGGAATGAGGATGTGGATCTTACGTGAAATTTGTTCCAACAAAACGAGTCTACTTGCTTCACAAGGGCTAGTACAACCCCCGATAAGTTCCCTAAACGCTATCCACATCCTGTCGCGGGCTTACAGCTTGCACCCCTTGTTGTTTTGCGTGGCACTAGCACGGAACAAGCCTACGTTGATGTTTTAAACACCTTCTTGCTTCCGACTGTTGAAGAGCAATTCGGGGATGGCGATTGCAACTATCAAGACAATTGAGCCCTTGTTCATACTGCACGGCCTGTGGTTACACGACAATAACATCCCTGTCATGGCCTGCACAAAGTCCTGACTTGAATCCTATTGAACACATTTGGTATGTTTTGGAACGCTGACTTCGTGCCTGGCCTCACCGACCTACATCCATACCTCTCCTCAGTGCAGCACTTCGTGAAGCTGTCACTCCCCAAGAAACCTTCCAGCACCTGATTGAAAGTATGCCTGCGAGAGTGGAAGCTGTCATCAAGGCTGAGGGTATGCCAACACCGTATTCAATTCCAGCATTACCGATGGAGGGCGCCACGAACTGGTAAGTCACTTTCAGCCACGTGAGCGGGTACTTTTGATCGCTTAGCGTAACTACCGTCGCGTGCTCACCCGTGTCCGTGCAGGAGGTGTACTGGATGCCGCAGAAGTTGCGCTCCATGCGCACGCAGATGCTGTAGTCCTGGTTGCTGAGCTGCAGGCCGGCCGCCGGGTCGTAGTTGAAGCTCTTGATCTGACCCGCCACGCCCGTGAAGTACTGCAGGCAGCCTTCCTCCGCTGTGAACAACGAAGCGTCCCTTACTTTGCGCGTCAGATGGGAAGGCGAGCTCACACAGGTCGGAGCAATCTTAGCCCTTCGCGCTCGTAGGGCATGTGTGACACGCCACCCATGAATGCGCTCTGCGGTCGGAGGTTTCTCAGTACTGCCAAGTCCTACAACTCGTAAGGTATGTCTAGGATGACGATGGAAAATGGCGGCACAGCTCGAAGCCGATACTCGACATTCCCCCGTTCCAGCTCGCTTTTACATTATTGCGTCAACATTGTTTAAAAATATAGTAGCCAGGATCGATTCAACAATGAAAGCTTTATTTTACGTACCAGGAAAATACGGGGCATCTGTGGCATGCCCTACGAGTTATAGATATGTCACATTACATACAGCTACGAGTTTGTGACCATTTTTCTCTTGGCATCACTGACATGCCGTACGATCTGTAGGACTTGTATTATGCTCGTTGCTTATGAGTGCAAAGGGTAGAAATCTCTCGCACACGCACATGTGTGTGATGCGCAAGTGTTATGCCGTCGAGGTGCGACGAGAATTGATAGATTTCTTCACAATATCGCCTGTGCAAATGCCCGGTGCGAGACTATTCTATTCTTGTTAAACTTCGATTTTCGTAACTTTGTCCCTGACAGAAATCAGCTGTTTACGGTTTCATCCAATAGGGAGCTTAAACGTCATCATAGTGACGTCACTGTCGCGAAATGTAAGAGCCCGATTGGATGGCAGTGAAACAGCTGATTCCTGTCAGAGGCAAAGTTACGAAAATCGCAGTATATGGGCTGTGTGTCTGAAATCAGACTTCAGTAGATCGTATAACACTAGAAGAACGCTGGTTACCCTAACATTCTATATCCAGTATTGTCCCAAATAGTTTAAATCTACGTAAAAATCTTACAAACCAAATTGAGAGTAATATAAAACATCCAACTCTGTAAATTTGTGTTTCATTAGATGGTTACAATTATTTTGATTTTTTGTTGAGGAATTCCATTTAATTTTTAAAAAGACATGTCTATTGGATAGTTTTCTGCGTCGGATTTTTTGGCGAGAAACAAAAACAATAATTAATTAATTCTGTTCGATCTATGATTTTTTTGTTAACTTCAAGTTCAAAATAATGAAAAGGTATTTCTAAAAGTCTTTTTTAAAATATTTCTTAATTAATTTTCTAACTAAATAATATTTCTTCTAATTTATTCACAAATGCGACCATAATTGTCGAAAAGTTGCTATAACGTGCGTTTGGAATATTTTCCGTGTTTTCCAATATTAAGAAAAATATAGTATTTGGTGTTTGTGCATCGCTTTCAGGAAGTTCCCTGCATTTAATCAAGATTGAATAGTTTTTTCACTGCTACATTACTATGTTTTTGTTCCAGATTGCTTTTATGAAACATCTCAGGCTGTGAAGCTGCCTGCTGCTGCCATCATAAGTGCATCCTATTCTATTTTGTCAGTCGGTCGCTCGCTATACACGCCCACAAGTCGGTTTTCGTGAATACATTTTATTTTGAATTATAAATGCTTTTTTTTCCCCGATCGCGACCTTCAATAGTATTCATCTATTTCTATTTCTTTTCACAGGAATTTAACTATCTATGTCACAAAATAATTTATTTCAATTAAGAAAATAAAAAGTATTAATATTATTATTTTCTGCTAAATGTAGACAAATGCAGCTACAATGGATGATATGAATAAAAATGAGTAAGTACTCCAGAGCAATTGATCACGTTCGCAAATAGGAACTACTATTTCTCATAAGCAATTGCATCTGTTTATATGAATAAACCGTTTCGCGAAACTCGGAGCATTTACTTCTCTCTCTGAGTAATTGCTCACTAACTGATCTGTTGCGATTGGTTGATTTTCGTCTATTTCGTTTGTCTACTTTACTGCACGTCGCACGTGGTCTTTCCATCATCGCGACACGTGCTGTACCTGATGGTGTCGACCGTGTTAGGTTAAGAGGTAAAGTTGACGTGAATTGTTGGCAAAATCGTAGGAAACTTTCCATCATTCATTCGCTGACTGCTTAAAACCCCATAACCACCTCACCTCGGGTATAACCTCTCTTGTATCCATTCATACGATTTGACTCACAGAGGTTGCTCCGAAAATTCAAAGTAAATGCTTCACACTGAAAGCAAATTCTCCATTTTATTCATACGAAAAGCAAGCATTTGCTCATCTGCCGAGCAGTTACTCACCAATGGCAAAATTGCTCAAAATAAGAGCAATTACTCACATCTTTTATTCGAACTGTTTGAAGCAATGGCTTTGAAAATTCGAGAAAGAAATAGCTGACTTTTATTCATATCACCCAATGTATCTTCAGGAACGAATTATTAGAAATTAAACCCCCACTGGTGACCCCCACGGCCTCTGAGACCGGTTAGGAAAAATAAACGCGTAGCCCTCCTTTCTGGTACGTTGCAAGTTTTTCTTTACAGTATCGTCCCATCTCCTTCTAAAATACACTCATTCGCGGGGCAGCGGATCCAGTGACAGCTGTTCGCCTTTGAGGGTCAGTTGAAGTTTCGGAGCGGTCTCGCAGACCTCACATCACCAGTAGGGAGACTTTTCTTCCCACAGTGAATGTGTATTGCAATTTTTTTATTAATGAATAATTTTTGTGTAACAATGCATGATCGTATTTAAAGGAAGGTTTTTTAATGTAGTGAATAATATTTCAAACCTTTCTACGAGTTCTTAAGATAATTAACAGTGAAGAAACAGTATGGAACAAATTATAGCCAGAAATTTACTCGGGGGATAATAAATAATGAAATTATATTCATTTTACATATTAAGAACAAATTCTTTAATTTTGTTTGTTTATTATAGCATTGTTAACGTGAACAAATATTGTCAAGACAACAGGAAATGGAACACCGAAAATAATCTGCACAAAACGTATGGCTTCTCACAGACCGCACGTCGTGACTGGTAAGAGACGTTTGAGGGCACGGCACCAGTTGACGGTTAACAAGTACCAACCTCTGAAGATGGAGCTGCAGGGAATCTGGCACACCTTCACCTTCCAGTTCCTGGGGAACGAGGGCCCGCTGGTGACGAAGGTCAGGGTCACGGGGTTGGTGGCGCCGACGCCCGCGTCGATGTACACTGCGAAAACAACCACTTGTGGAATACTCTACAACAGTGTTGTCAAGGTCGATGCCGCGAGTCTGTGGCACGAGTGCCACGACGAAATCGGTCCTCCACGCTGTTCATCACCTCGCCTCAAGAGACAGTGCCATCACTTTTGTAAAACGGCGGGGTTACTAATAGTTTCCTCTCCCGACGCTAGTGACGCACAGAAGCTCGTGGCGTGGTACGGTGCCGCGAGGCGTGCCACTGCCACAGTAGGATACCTTGACACCACTAGTCTACAATTCTTATTTTTTGTTATTGTTAATGGCCTTAATAAAACAGAGATGGTAATTTTATAACAATTTATTGATTTTTATACATATCTATTTAATAATATTTCGACCCTTTTGGGGATCTTTTTCGAAATCTAGTGCCCAGAATTTGATGACCTCAAAGATAAAATGGTAGCATTTTAATAAAAAAATGACACTATGGTATAAAACACATGTCACTTCGTAAAACTCATCTGATAAATTCAATCTTTGTCAAATTCATAATTCTAAAATTCTAACATTCAAAATTCATCTCGTATACTTTTATCAATCAATAAATTGTTATGAAATTACCATGTTACCTCTCAAAGGAAAAAATATACATGAAATTACAAAACAAGTGTAATTTTTATACTTTGGCTGTCGTGTTTGTGATCAGGACAAACCATGGGCAACTCACTAGTGTTGTACAACGAACCTTGGGTTGTGGTTGTCGGGAACACTTAATTCATTGTCATTCACTTTACCAATGTTGTGGAGAATACCAGCAAACCATTTTAATGTCTGCTTATTATTGCACGAATATGCGCTTTTCATTTTAACTTGACCTTACCTCATATGAAGCGTGCTCATGGCCTGAGTCTCGCCACGTAAGATAAAGCAACAATTCAATTTAATTCAATGCGATTTAATTCAATGCAATTGAATTCAATTCAATTGAATTGGATACGTACTGTGGTTGCCGTTGTTGATGCCGCAGATGGCGGGCACGGGGTTGCCCCCGGAGACGATGAACTGGTCGTTGGTGCACACGTTGTTAACGGTCTCGGGCCCGGCAATGGTCATCTGGTCGAAGTCGAGGCGGAACTGGCAGATGTCCGGGTGGCTCTTCTGGATCGTCAGCTGGCACGAGCCCGTGCCGTCGAACGGGCCCGGGTAGCCCGGGTTCACGAAGTACGTGCAGTTCTCCCGGATGGTCTGCCCGCACATCGCGAAGACTGCGGACATCGCAACAGTACTTACGAACATTCTTACTTTGTTTTTTTAATTTATTTATTTAATTTATTTTAGATCGTTCTAAAACTACCTGGTGGTAAGCGATCAAAATCTATTTCACATAATGTTAAAATTTACATTCTTATTTACATAGCAATATTTTTTAACATTATTTTTTAACTATTTATAACATTAAAAAATGATTACTGTTCTTATTACAATGATGTGAATATTTTTTAACAATAAAGGAACTATTATTATATACATTTTTCTAATTTTGTAGGACATTCGCAAGTGTGCGGTTGTAGTGCGAGATTAAATATTGAAGGATGCGTAAGTGATGTTGTTGAAAAGAAAAAATTGTTATGGTATGACCACTTAGAAAGGATGGATTCAGAAAGACTGCCCAAAAAGTTTTATAACTGGACTCCAGCAAGAAGGAGGAAATGAGGTTGGCCAAGAGTAAAATGGAAGGATGGTGTAACAGTGGCAATGGAAAGAAGAGATATGTTACAAAACTCTTGGCATGACTAAACAAAATGGCGCCTCGGAAGCGAAAAACGGCCAATATAGAGCTGTAAACATCGCTACTATATATATCGTAGCACATTGAAATTTAATAATTTTGTCACATTTTGTAGTGGAATTTAATAGAGAAAGGATATCAGTATCAAGTTTTAATTTTTTCCTAATGTCACTTGTGAAAGGACATTCAATGAGTAGATGCATTGTAGAAATAACTTCACCACAATGGGTCAGGATTTCTCTTTTTCAATAAATAAATGTGACTTAAATTGTCACTTCCTTGTTAATCGAGAAGTCTCGAATAACAATAATTTTAGCCGGGATTCATGAAGTACATGCAGTTCTCGCGGATGGTCTGTCTGCACATCACGAAGACTGCAAGCAATTTGATTATTCGTGATTCCGGGCACGTCAACTACAGAGGTAATTAGTTCGGTAAGTGTAGTGCATGTTTTATCGCGGGAGGTTAGGGTGATCTTTTCCCTGCTGGATGGCGAGATCTGGCGCCGACCTACCGTTGACTAGCAGGGTTTCCCTCAACCAGGTATCTCCCACTAGCGGGGCACCGCCCCAACCGGGACAAGCTCTAAGTTCCCGACTGGTCTCCCGGCATGTGTGGTAGTGTAATGTATATTAGTGTGTGTGTATGTAAGGTATGAGAATAGAACAAGGAAGAGGAAGGAAAGATCGCGCGCGGTCCGTTGCCATTTTGTTAGGGTGCTGCTCCGGCATTCGCCTGCTGTTGATCAGAGAAACCACGGAAAACTACCGATCGGAGCAGCCAGCCGCTAGAATTCTCCTCCAGACAGCGACTGAATTCGACGTAGCTGAGAAGCTAGTGTCGAAAATCCTGCCGCCGTCGGGACTCAAACCTAGAACCTCCCGGACAGAGGGACTGCAGTGACATCAGTTGATGCACTGAGCCATCTCTCCAGGTCACATTTTGCAAACATTTAATTTCCAATAATGAAATTGTGTACCTCATAGGTTGAATTACAACCCGGCAGTAATTGCCGGGATGCCTGAGTCACCCCAGCACTGTTTCGGAGCTCACTGTACTTTTAGTTTTAATTATTCTCAATACCTTTCGCGGAAAGCTTTGTGCACATATCTCAACTGTTTTTATTTATTAATTTGGTCAATAAACATTAAAAATGTGTATGACGTATATGACTCTTCTCTTTCAACAGCTTCCTCCCTTTCCTGGTAATTTCGTCGCAAAGGTGATGGCGCGCTGCGTGGGGGCCACCGAGTCACCTCGCGCAACCTTTGTTATCGCTTCCTGCCACGCTGTTCACAGTAGTTCTCAGCAGGACGGCACAGAGAGATGTTTTATTTTTAAATATACACCATGGTAAATGCTTTTGTTCGAGAATATTTCTTCAAAAGAAATATTTTAATGATATAATTATAATATATTCACATTATTGTGATATATTTGTATTTGAAAAAAGAATATTCTTAAAATTGAAAGGTTTATTTGCACTTGTTTCCAAACTGTGTATTAATACTTGAAAATAAACTCGAATTCATTAAAGAAACAAAATAGTTTGTTGTTAATTGTGCTGTTGACATTTTTACTGTGGGGTGACCGAGGCACCCCGCGCGCCTCAATTTGTTACAAAACTTGGCGCGCCTATGTCCCATGGAGTAAAAGATATAGGTGTGTTCACTCCCAGTATATACTGAAGCTTATCTGAGGCTGGTTCTCACAGCTCTCGCATTAAACGCTTTGTGTCTCATTTGGGCACGGTCCTGATCCATTCGACAGCTCAGTGGCCAGCTGATTTCTAATTTCAAGTCCCTGATTTGTCGTTTCGATGTGGAATTGGTAAAGTCTAGAACGATCAGTTATGAAAATGGGTAGGAACTGTTTTGTAAAACTGTGTAATAACCACAGTTTAAGATGTCATCTTAGGATGTATATCTTACACCGTGACCCAAACCGATCGTGCGCACCGTACGGACAAGCGAGGAACTAGCCTCAAACGGGCTTCACAAAATTTGTCCCAAAGGCAGCTAGTTGACACCCCTATATATCTTAGACCGTGGTTGATCGCTTCTTGGTTGAATTGGACGTTTTCAAATAATAGCTAAGATGTTAGTAGGGCAGAAAGTGCAATATTTCAATTGTGCGTTGATGCTTCCAATAATACGGGAAAGTATGTCCTGTTGTAGCCCCACTAGTTTGGTATTCGCATAGTAAAATGCAAAGCTCACTATGCTTTCCCTACAATGTTTACCTGATTTTCCCAACTCTTCAATTTGCTATTTAAAATTATTCCCAGCTATACTGCGATTTCTCTAACTTTGCCACTCAAGGCCACTCAAATCCCATCTTCGCGATGGAATACGTTACGGCATTTCGCGTCTTTTCTCAGTCTTGCCGGTAGACGTCGCATGATCGCAAGCACTGCTTGATACGGTCGCGATCATGCGAAATCTAGCGGAACGACTGAGAAAGATGCGAAATACCGCGAAGTTGGGATTTGAGTGGCCTTGAGGGGCAAAGTTAGAAAAATTGCAGTATAGTGCCGGGTTAAGACCTCCAATGTGCAGGCGGTGCGTGTGCGCGTGCGTGTGCGCGTGCGTGTGCGCGTGCGTGTGCGCGTACGTGTGCGCGTACGTGTGCGGTGCGTGTGCGCGTGCGTATGCGCGTGCGTGTGCGCGTGCTTGTGCGTGTGCGCGTGCGCGTGCTTGAGTTGGACTCACAGACGCAGCAGACGCCGTAGCCGCCCGCGCAGGTGCCCGAGGCGACGCCGCCGCGCTCCGCGCACTCGGACGCCGTGAGGCAGGTGCCGTTGTCGCCCGACGACGCCGCGCAGCCCTGGTTGGCGAACTGCACCACCGTGAACAGCGACAGGACTGCCACAGGACAGCAAGGTCAGGACTACGATCGCCACGACAATGTGCGAGCGCGAGGCGCGGCATTATACTGCAATTTTTCCAACTTTGCCCCTCAACGCCACTCAAATCCCATCTTCGCGATGGAATATGTCACGGTATTTCGCATCTTTCTCAGTCGAGTCGCCAGACATCGCGTGATCGCGACCGTATCAAGCAGTGCTGGCTACCATGCGACTTCTACCGGCAAGAACGAGAAAGACGCGAAATGCCGTGGCATATTCCATCGCGAAGATGGGATTTGAGTGGCCTTGAGGGGCGAAGTTAGAGAAATCGCAGTATAGGAGGTTAGCTATTCTTCAAACTTTAGCTATGAACTGAAAATTAAATCTCTCTCGAGCACTACGAACGAGCAACGTATTACGTAATGAGCAACCGTCTCTTGTTTTTTTCAATAATGTACTGCTGATCTAAATAACTGAGACGGCTTCAGCTAGGCCATCTCCCTTCGCTGCACGTTCTCAATAAGGAATTCATTTTTACATCATGTGAATCTGTAAATTTTCACTAATTTTTTATGTTTTAAGGCTAGGTTTTTTATTTTTGTATGTTCACAAAAACGTGCATAGTAAATTTACAAAAAAATATTTATAAATACTAAAAAAAAATACGAATAAGTAGAAGTAGGCAGATAATAAATTAACAACTCAGTATTGCTAACCATCAGAACTGGATATCGATGGTTAGTAAATCCAAGAAAATTCAATGTATATTATCTCTGTAAAACAAGATGGGAATAAAAAAATATAATAATAATGCATGGGAGACCAAGGAAAACAACCGGTAAGTCGTTTAACCTTCCAAATCGTCATTAAACGTTCAATAATTGTCCACGAAAGCAAAGTACGCAAGTTCTTTGTGCTTGGCCACATCCTGTTAGGGAAAGGCACTAGAAGAAGAAGAAGAAAGAGAACAAAGAAGAATAAGAAGAGTAAAATAAAAGACAAGAGAAGAATTAGAAGAAAACAAATAAGAACGAACAGTAGAGGCATAAAATGAGGGTAGAAGGAAAATAATAAGAGGAAATGGGAGAGAAAGAAAGGAGAAAACAAAGATGGAAGAAAGGTCGCCAGAAAGAAAAGAAGGAGAAGAGAAAAAGAAAAAAGTAATAAGAAAAACAAGGAGACAAGTGTAAGAAGAAGAGAGAGGAGAAAAGATGCAGAAGTAGAAGCAGAAGAAAAAGAAAAATCAGAAGCAGAACAGGGCTGTCCAACTAAGAAGGGTTTATTGGCCTCATTCTAGTGAAGCCGCGGGCCACACCGTCATTTAAGATGGTTTTTACCCTAACTACTGAGATTATATTGAAACAAATGCATGTTAGATACAACTTTTATTCAACATACTTAATGATTAATGCCCAAAAAGATCGGTGGGCAGCATGCGACCCGCAGGCCGCCAGTTGGAAAGCCCTGCAGTAGGAGAAGAAGGAATGAAGGGTTTGTGGAGCTTTTCTCGCATCGAAAAATCCAATATTGTCTAAGGTCCATAAGACGGGTTACCCGTGGAACTCACCGAGTTAGTGAGATACATGCTTGCCCTGCGAACACTCGTATCCTAATATGACATCTTCAAATTCGATACTGTACATATGTAAATAGGTATTTAATTGAGCAGGAAATAACACAGCATGTTAACAAAATAAATAAGTAAATAAATGTACTTAGAAATAGAGAAACAAGAGCACTTTGTAAAAAAAATTGCAACAACCAAGTACATAAATATATCATCAAGTAGCATGTAACATATAGGGAAAGTTATTAATTAAAGTAGCGTAAATGTAATGCAGCTTGAGAGTCTGGCTAAGGGGCCACTGCCTGGGCGCCGGCCTCTCTCAAAGGCAGACGCTATCGGCCTGTTTTTAATACTTCGGTTTTTCTTTCTTGGCGCACGGGGGGGGTGTCAATAAAATGGAATATCTCACGGTATTCCACGTCGTTCTCCATTGTGCCGCCGGGAGTCGCATGATCGCAAACACTGCTCGAAACAGTCGCGATCATGCGACTCCCGGCGGCACAACGGAGAACGACGCGAAATACCGTGAGATATTCCATTTTATTCACCCCCCCCGTGCGCCAAGAAAGAAAACACGAAGTATAAGGTAAGAGATCAAATGAACGCGTGCGCTGTACTCACATCGCGGGTCGCGCTTGTCGGGCGCGGGGGTGGCGAGTTGGGCGGCGGCGGCGGCGGCGTTCGACGCCAGCGCTCCGGGGCGGCGGCGGCGCTGCGGCGGCGTCACGAAGCTCACGGCGCCCGACGACGCCCCCTGCGCGCACACACACACACACGACGCCGTCACTCCCCCGCACGCACTGCGCATCTCCATTGTTTGCGCAGCGGGCGCGCGGGCCTACGTTTTACGACAAAAGCGGATTTCTTTGCATTGGCTATAAACTCATTGTTGGCAAAGACTTCTGCGTTCTTGGTATTCTTTGCAGGGGAGACGCATTCCTGCAGCCTCTGTTTAGTTTGCACGCGATATTCTGTTTTTGTAACGCACTATTTGGGATGAATGTATAGTGACGTAAACTTTACGCTGCGCGCCTGCTGTTGTTCTAAAATATTATATTATAACGAGCGGAACCCGGCAGATTTTCTTCTGCTCTTTATCTCCCTCACTGTCCATCTCCCCGTCTCTCTTTCTCCGTAACACTCCCCGTGCCTTCCTCTCGCCATCTCTGTCTTTCGCTCTCTCTCTCTCCGTCTTCCCCCTGTCTCTCTCACCTCTTACTCTCTTTTTCCGTCTCTCTCCCCGTCTCTCCCGCTCTCCGTCTCTCCCTCTCTCCTTCCATCTTCGTCTTTCGCTCTCTCTCTCTCCGTCTTCCGCCTCTCTCTCCCTCAGTTTTATCCTCTATCTCCTCTCTCCCTCCCTGTCACCCTCTCTCCCTCTTTCTTCCTCTCCCTCTCTTCGTCTTTCCCTTTCCCTCTCTCTTCTTCCCTCCCCCTCTCTCTCTCATTCACATTTAGTTGCAGATTCTGCACGTCTCTGTGCAGAATCTGCAACTAAATGTGAATCTGCAAAAACTCGAAAATTTTCCGTGAAAAAGAGCTTCAAATTCCGCATTTTTAGAAGCAGTTAAACGCCATTTTCTTAAAAACGGCTAAAAGTTTTTCAAAGAAAATTTCCATTAAGGACGAGTTTTAGCGTTCTTTAATATTCTGAAATTAATATTTCCTTTCTACCATTAGGAAATGGAAAAATCAAGAAAATTTCAAAAAATGTACTTTAGGCGGTGATAGATGGCAGCTGGCATGAGTATGTGGCAATTCCGAATAGCTAGCCCAGACCCAAAGAAATATAAAACTAATACGGGAAAGTCTGTGCATTTCTGTAGCACCACTAGTTAAGCGTTAATTTGATGCGTTTTTGGTTCATATGAATGTCAAAATAACATGAAATAAAAACGGAAATTCATATTAGTGTCTCTCTAGGCTAGTTGTGACAGTGTCAGTTTTTGCTCCAATATTGTTTGAGAGTAATAATTTGAATTCCAGGAAATGTGAGGAATTACAACGCATAGCACATGATTTTGCTCTGGAAAGCAAAATTCAAGTGCCAAAAAATTGAATAACAAATAAGTCTGCAAGTGTAAATTGGATGACGAAGTGTCTCCAGCTACACTTCAAAATTTCTCCTCGTGTTCCTGAACACAAGTTTCAATGAACACAATGTTGACATTTTTTCAACAATTTAGCCTCTGTTTTCAAAAAATATGTTTTCACTGCAAATGACATTTGGAACTTAGGTGAAACTTAGGTGGGAATAGTACAAAAGCAGTAGGTGAAGCTGCTAATAGAAAGAAGGCAATATTGCTGTCTTTGTTGTAGAAGGGGGACTATCCACATCAACGGTTAGTCCTATGGAAATCAGACCTCTTTCTAAAGCATGGCCTCGAGGAATAACCGTAAGAGAACACAGACTTTGAAATCTGCCATTTTAAGTAGCATTCTTTTTAAAGAAGAAATACGATTATAGCAACAAGGAAGATTAGAGAAAAGATCTATGCCAAAAAAGAAGGAAAAACAAAATAGAAGGTTGTCAAAAAGCTATTTTTTTAAGCAAAGATCTAGATCTAACATGTGGAGAAAAGACAAAAGACATACCCGAGAGCTCCAAAGATGAGGAAGAATGCAAATGCCTTATTTGTTTAGAACCATTTCAAACATCGAAGGGTGGAGTTAACTGGGTGCAGTGCATAACTTATCAGAAATGGGCTCACATAAATCGTGCTAAAAATGCAGTATATTATGTTTATATTCACAGCCATTCTGACGTTGAAAAAAAAATAAAAGTTAGCATGTAATGGATCAGTTTTGCAGATAAATTTGAAAGATTTGAATATAACAATATTCTAACTTCCTTAAATGTGCCCCAATCCAGTCACAACTTGCCCCGTAGAGAGGCAGGTTGTGAAAAAGTGCACTGCTCCATAAATTTATTTATACATCATTAAAAACATTATGTATTTTAAATACAATTACACGGAAATTTGTACAAAGAGGCATTCTATTTGATTCATTTAATCTAAGTTCTAAATTAGTTCTAAACACCTTCAAAAATTAAATTAAAATTGTCACAACTAGCCCCGGTTTCCCCTACTCTACAGGATGTTTCGTTTTGATACGGAAGCAAGCGTCACAGTGTGTGACTGAATTCTAGCAGAGAACATACAATGCAATTGTTCAGGCACACGTCTGTGACCCATACCGCACTATACGTAAAAAAGATGTAATCGTTCCGGCGGTCGGACAAGAGAATTGTTTTGTTAGGAACAATGTGCTCAGCAAACAAAGGGAGTACTTTCAACGGGATTCCTAAATGATTTCCAAAAGCCGTCACTTTCTCTAAAAGTATACGTATGAACACGAGTATCTGTAGTAAATCAGGTGCCATTGTGGATGCTACGGAAGAGATATACAGGCTGTTCGGGGAGGAAACGTCAAAACTTCGAAAATAAGCTCTTAAGACAATTCTAAGCATATTTTGTCTAATAAACTACGTGGATATTCCGAATGGCTGGGCCGCAATGAGTACTCAAAATTTGGTTCGAAAAAATGATTTCTAGGGAAAAAACTGCATTATGGAAGCATAGAAACACTCCAGGAACATATAAATTGTTGATTATTTACAAAAGAAATTAATATATTTGCTCAGACAGAAAAATTAAGCGAGAAATTAACTAGTGGTGCTACAGAATGGCACAGACTTTCCCGTATTAGTTTTCTATTTCCTTGGGTCTTCGCTAGCTATTCGTAATTGCCACATACTCTTTCTTGGCAGCTCCCATCTATTGCCGCCAAAAGAACATTTTTTTATGTCATTTTCTTAATTTTTCGGTTTCCTATTGGTAGAACGAAAATATTAATTTTAGAATATTAAAGAACACAAAAACCTAGACGTAAATCGCAATTTTCTTTTAAAAATTATGTGCCGTTTAAGAGAAAATGGCGTTTTAGCACTACTAAAAAAGCGTGATTTGAAGCTCATTTTCGCAGAAAATTTTTGAGTTTTCAAAATACTTTATTTGAAGTTATTTGAAGCAATTACACTCACAAATATAATAATCTTTACAAATTGCGGATAATGTGCATATTAAAGATGTGAGAGATCTTTGAAAAAATTTACATTTTTATAATTTTTGAAAAAACAAAAAAAATACTCAAAATAAACTTTACATCATATTAAAGAGGGTAATTATCACTATCTGTTACAAAAGTTTCAAGAAACAATTTGTAGCCATATATGAGAAAATGGCGTTTGAGCATTTCTGAAAATGCCGAAATTTGAGCTACTTTTCACAGAAAACGGTAGCGTTCTGGAGAAACTTTACTTGACATAATTTAAAGTATATATACTCGTAAATATAATAATGTGAAAAAATCGCCGACATCCTGTATTTACTATCTACTCAAACGGAGCCAATTCGTCCCCAACTTGTAGCGATTGGAGTAAAACATGAATGTTAATTCACAAGATCGAGATTTTTGTATTATTTATCAAGTCAAATTTCAAGGATAAAAGAAGTATCAACCACAATAGTAGGCTTTCAAAAATTTACTTTATAGAAAATTCTGCCATACACGTGTTTCAGGAAATTTTTCCTACCATCAGGCGCTTCAAGTAAAACAGATTAAATACACATTAAGTTTACAAAGTGCTCCGTCCTAGGATGACGCCATTTTGTGAATCCTAGGAAGTACGGAGACAGACTACAAAGATTTTATACAAGGAAATTTTTTAAAGCCTACTATTGTGGTAGATAGCTCTTTAATCCCTGAAATTTTACTGTGGATTACCACAAGATCTCTGCTGCCCCTACAGAATTTATTTATCAAGTGTTTCTGACTACTTATAATCTGTTTAAAGATCATTTCCTCATATTTCTACTTGTAATACCGTAAATACTTTGTAATACAAAATTAACTTACCTTTTTTATAATTCTTTTATTCATTAATCCAGGCACTTAAAGACCTTCAGAATATAACACAGACTGAGTTATTTCGGATGTTTAAAATATCACAAGTGTGTTCTGTACGTGATTATAAACAAATGTTTTCTGTGTCATTCTGGTGCGAAAATCGTCGTGACTGAACACCAATGTGTCGACAAACTCGTTATGCCATAGCGTCTACAAGCAAGAAATGCCGCAAACGAAGAATCAGATATCGATACGGCTCCTCAAGATCCAAGAAAAGCTGCTTTGAAGTGCGTCCTCCGAGCACAGCAAACCACGTGGAATAACCCTGAAACGAAACTAAACCCGATGAAACAAAGCGTCAATAAATGGCCACCACACGTCAGCTACACTCGACGAGAACAAGTGTGCCTCACCAGGCTAAGAATAGGCCATACAAGGGTAACCTCTTCATAGATGCACAAGAATTTGAAGAACCACGTATCTGCGATTGCGATGGAATTCTAACCGTGAAACATCTTCTAACAGACTGTGTAAATCTCTGAAGAGACAGATGTGATGTGAAAGGGGACCTGAAGGAAGACCTCGGAACAGACAAGACGGCAACTGACAAGACACTAAAATTCCTGAAAGAGACGAATCTTTTCTATAAAATTTAAGTTGTAACTTTTTGTACTTGTACTTGTACTTGTTATTGTAAATTGTATTTGTACTTGTACTTATAACTTTTCCCACTAATCAGTATAAAAGGCTAAAATCCTTAGTTGCCAAGCCTTCAAAGATAATAAAAAACAACAACGGAAATTCCTGATTCCGAAATGACGGAATTAGGGAGCGAGTAATCAGATCTATTTATTTATTTATTTATTTATTTATTTACGTCAAAAACAGTTAAAAACTGCGTATGACGAGCTATGGGGAGAAGTGAATTTTGTGCACGTTTTCATAATTCTGTGGTCTCTATCCTAAACCATATTCTAGTCGAATTTTGAATACAGAAAAGAGAGTTTTTTTTTTCGAGTTTTGTTGACAAAATATTCGCTCCTATATAATAAAATATATTTTCAAAGGTAAATTAGCTATAAATTTCTGCCCTGAACCCTCATGTTCTTCATGAAAGAATAATACTTTTTGCCGCGATAATATGAAAAACGATAATTTGAATAACTATATTTCCCACTGAAATTCAGAAGACGTGCACAAATAATGAAGTTACATTTATGTCCAGAAGCAAAACAAGGGACCATCTCAGCATTTGCTCAAGGATCAGGGAAACTGGACGAAAAACCTGATCGAGATGGGGGCCATCAACCCAGAAACTGTGGTACAATACTTGTTACAGGTTCTTTATAATTATACAGTCCAAATGATAAATAATTACATTAACTATCATTGTTAAAATTAATTCTACTTTCCTTTTTGGTGCTCGGTATAGTCTCGAATTGTATAGAAACAGTTATGCAATATGAGACCAATATCAATATGAGACCAGGGTGTGACAAAGCTCGGTCAACGTCTCGTACGACAAGTAACGTTCAGGAACAACAACGCTTGCTTTCTCCTCGCGCGAATGACCTTCTGAGTTCCAATTCAGTGGCCGTTGTCGAAGAGTCTTGCTTTTTTTACCCTCCGGCGGGCGCGTCCCATCATTTCCCGCCGGCAGGCGCGTGCGGCATTCCGTACTACATTTATCATCTGTTTTCACGACAATAGTTATTACTTTTGTTAGGGAATATAAAGGAAATATTCTTTATTTATGTTTTATACATTTATTTCATAATAACTAAATACGAAACCAAATATCTATATTAATAAGAATCGGATCCATCACTCGCTCCCACCGTGTGCTGGCACGTGTTACATATCGGGGAGTGAATACGGTGCAAACCTGCTTTCTAACGTTTCTTCGGAAACAACACATTTAAATTTGAAATAGTAGTTAGTACTTCAAAATATGTATCATAAAGCTCAATAACAAAACTGCAGTAAGAATTCGAATGGGTAAAAGACGCAAATATTATATTTACATGACAAGGCGCATGCGGTACGGAGTGCCGCAACCGTTGCAGAGTTCGGATTACTAATGAATAACGGTCGATCGACAGTATCTAAAATCGTGATTTGAATGTCATCAGGTTGCAAATATAATCAATAAAGAGTAATTATAAGCTCATTAGTGCGACACTAATTATTTACACGAAATCAACGAAAAGTAAGAATGCGGCGTTGAGTGCCGCTAGGCGGCCGCCGGAGGGTTAAAAGCAGTTTTATGATGAGATACCAGTTGTGATGGAATTCAGAAGTAACCATTGTGCTGTACCCATTGCACTGAGCTTTCTTTTGCACACACTTTCCACTTGAGATTTGGCAGGATAAAACGTGCCAGAGGAGGAACAGGCGCTGTGTTGTTCTCGCTTGAGATAACGTCCTCGTGTAGACAGTCGCGAAAGCAAAAGACAATGGAATCATCATCTGCAACTCTCAATGCAGCGCACCGTGTGGTGTAAATTAACTTTCTCTATTACACATTTATTTCAAAGCAGTGCCTAACTTTTTTTCCCAAAGAGCTTCATGAAAATGTGACCTGCAGCATTTTTTAAACGCTCTTTGCTCTATCCCTGAAAAAAATGTAAAGAAAACATTTGGGGCCATTTTTGAGAAACTTTTTTTTATAAATTACATTTACTTCATGCAGGAATTACGCAAAACTAATCGTTTTAACGTACATGCCCGTTTTTAAAAATCTGATTTTTTAGAACAGACTTCATTTTAGGGGCCATTCATAAATTACGTAACGCAAATTTGGATTATTTTCAATACCCCCTCCCTGTAACGCTAACGTAATCTGCGCTTTAACTCACCTAAAATAATTACGTAACGCTTACGACAACACCTCCCCTTGTGAATGCAAGAAGTGGGAGCAAGTTATAAGTTAAGGAAGGACGCATAGGCGAGAAAATGTTTAATCACAAGCCATGCACACGCCGTCATGGGCGTAAGTCTACTGCGCCATTTTAAATGGATGTTAGAATAAGCTACATATCAGTTTTGAATATTTTCTTCGCAATTTCACATATACAATAAAAATTGATAAAAAATATCTCAATTTCTGACAATTTACATCTTATAACTTTAATTTATTTTCGTTTTTAAATTAATTAGTCAATATTTTAATGTTTTAGTACAGGACTCAGAAAAGCAATTATTTCAGAAAATGTTGAAAATGTAAAAAAATAAATATCAATGTTATATAACAATAAACCAATACCCCCGTACCCCTATGTAACGCTGCCTCAAACCCCCTCCCCCTTCTTTAGCGTTACGTAATTTATGGACGACCCCTTAAACAAAAAATTCTATCATCAACATTGCACTTCCGCTATGTGCATTTTTGCAATGTTGAAAAATAGAGAGTTTGCCAAAAGTGGAACGAGCACAATTTTTTAATGTCCTTTGAAACAGTGAGGAGAAAATTCGAGCAGATTTTGAGAAAATGGTTGTTTAAAAATTGCCTATATTTCTCGCAAAATTACGCGAAAACTATAATAGAAGTATATTATCGAAAATTGTACATGGTCTTATTTCGATTTCAGAATTTGAAGAACATATATCATTAAGGAAAAAGATCAATTCACTTTTTCTTTACTAAAGCCTGGAAATTAGTTTTTCTGTCGACTATTCCACTCGTGAATTTAACTATAGATTCAAAATACCCCAGTCTGGGCCCGTGTATCTCAAACAGTTTATCGTTTTTACTATCCGATTTTTCTTAGTGCTTCTCCCTATTGTCCAATCATAAACTGTAATTCATCTATGTTAGGAGGCGGTATGCTTCGATCGCTATGGCGATGTCCAATGTACTATAACATAACTTCATTGATTTTAAGATATTTTCAATTTTTGGAGCAGTTCTGATGGGCAACTCTGATGGGCATAATTTCATTCGTGGAATAGTCCTATTAAATACCACTCGTGCTTTGGAAATTCTCAGATCAATCCCCTCGTAGCTTCGCGAGTCGGGGATTTATCGATCATTTCCAAAGCACTCGTGGTGTTACCTATGATAAGTGCCCGATTTCGGGCGCACGATTCCAATACTTTGGCTTCTCACGAAGTAAGGCGAGAGTGAAAGCACTCACCTTGACGAGGCGGCGCCTGACAGGGGCGCCGGTGGCGGCGCCACCTGCGCTCGCGCTGCCCAGCTCCGCCGCGCAGACGGCCGCCAGCGCAGCCGCGCAGCTCAGCACCAGCAGCGCCTGCGCAGTAGCAGATGCGCCCGCTGCAGTCGCGCACGCTGCTCCTCGCGCCCACCATCCCCTTCCCAAGGGGAGTCCCAATGGCCTCTCTCGCCAATGCTCATTTTCTCACAAAATATTTCATTTACAAACTTGACATTTTTGGTGAGTGTAGATTCATTAGTTATAAATACAGGGAGTCCGCGAATAATCAACAACTTATGTGTTTCTGGAGTGTTTCTATGCTTCTATAATGCAAATTTTTTCCTAGAAATCAATTTCTCAAACTAACTTTTGAGTGCTTATTGCGGCTCAACCATTCGGAATATTCACGTAGTATATTAGACAAAATATGCTTTGAATTGTTTTAAGAGATTATTTTCGAAGTTTCGGCGTTTCCTCCCCGGATACCTGTACATTAACGAAAACGTTTTAAAAAAATATTATTCGTTTTTTTAATACAAATTTTTGTTTATTGTAATCAGTTTTGTTCTTAATAATACTAACCTTTGTAAGAATATTGTCTAAAGTATTTAACATAAAAAACGTCCGGTTAAAGTATATAAACGGGTGTGCTACATCCACTGATAAAATTTGAGCATCCGCCTATTATTAGTTTATATAGGACAGACAGCTCAATTTCTCAAAAAGGGAATAAATCAACACAAAAATGACATGGAAAATAAAACAGCCTTTTGGGCCTTAGCCAGACATGCTATTGAAAATAACCATAATTTTGATTTTCATCAAATGTCCATTCTTGACAGAGAAATTAATTACAAAAAAGAAGAATTAAAGAAATGTTACATATTAAGAAAAACATTAATCAGACATGCAACTTCAAAACTAATGCAGATAAACTCAGCACCATTTATTCCAACGTTATTAATAAATAAATACATATAATACAATTATAAAAAATAATGAATTCATTTCATGATACAAATAATAATAGGGTGCCTTTGCTTGTACACGTACACATAAATATTTTTTCTCAGTCACAATTTATATTTTTTGTACCCATGTAAATGTAGTTTACCTGTGTTTGCACACTGTGGGTTTACATTATCTGAGCACAAATAATTATAGGGTGTTTTGGTTGTATACATATGTATAAAATATTTTTTAGTTGCAATTGTAATGTACAACAATAATCAATATTGAAGTAGGTGACATCATTATTCATTAGAATCCTTCTACTATAGATTCCTATTTTGTTATTTTATTATTTTTTGTACTTATGTAAATATCTTTACCAGTTTTGGCATACTGTGTGATAATATTATCTGAGGTTGGCAATAATACAACAGCTTAATACAAGTCATCAATTATCTCAGTCAACTAGACTCTTTGATTTAGAATAATTAAAATATTGACTCTGTATGATATTTATATTACTTAATTATAAGAGAAGGAAAACAGTTGTTAATAGATATCTCAGAACCGTACAGTTGGCAATATGAACCTAGACACCGACATCGGGCAACTCGGTTGCGGGAGCAACTTAACTCCAAAAATTACATACATTCGTAACATATCACTTAACACTCTTGCAATTACAGGTATGTTACTGTTATTCTTGCCTTGTTTGTGTTAGCAAAATGTTGTTTCAACACCTCTGTTCTATTATGTAATGACAAATCATTTAACCAAGTGCACTACCTGTATATTTATCTTGTATTTTATAGTATATTTATAGCCCTGAAGCAGACCAAATAAATGGCCGAAACGTTGGCATTGTAATAATAAGCGAATTTCATTGACCTACCCTCACGAGTATCCACACTGTATCCGCCTATTAGTAGTCTGAGCATATGTTCCCTAAAAATGAAAATGTTAAACTTACGGGAAATGACTGCCCAAAATGTTCAGTATATTCCTAATTCAAATGCAGGGCAAACACAAACATCGGTATTTTGCCGTTATTCCACCCTCAATTGTTACCAGAAACAGTGTGTCCAACACTGGTTAGCAAACTTTTAAATACTTCTCAGAACGAAAGCAGAAAAGCAACATCCACGATATGTAAGTAACGCCCACGACGTATCAAAGCTGCCTCGCCCACTTCTATGCTACGCAAACTTAAAAAAAATTTGAAAAAAGAGATGACATATTAAGATGAAACTTGGTTTATTTAACACAGAATACTATAAAGTAATTAATGATTAAAAAAAGTGAACATTTATATTTTCATAATTTTTGTCCATTCTGGCTTCCCTTAAACACTTACATATAAATCACCTTAATGAATATTCAAATCATCAAAACTAATTGTAAAAGAAAGATAAGACTTTTGCCGTTTGGTGTGCCCATAGTATAGAGTATTTCCTAAATGTATATTTATTACAGACTCATACACGGATTTTTTATCTTCTTCAGGATAGTAGAAATGACTTACAATTTTACGACTCTTCTTTAAGTAAGATATTTCGTAATCATCTTCTTCCTTGACACTTCTAATTTTGTCAGCGTACAACGTTTTCTTGCCCTAGTCATTTGAAAATGGAACTCAAACAATGTCACGTATCTTTCTTTTTGTTCTGACAAACACTGGGAAATGTTCCTCTTCAGGATGAATAATTATCTGTTGAGGGCACTCTTTTAGTTTGATGAGAGAATCGTGCAGGTCTGAATCATCACAAAATATTTTTTTCTCAATTTGTTTTACCTGCTTATTTTCCTCTGTCTTATTCTAAACCCTTCTTCACTGGATCAGATAGACGTGTGCTCCCGTGAGAACTGGGTTTGGGGTGCGATGAATCAAGACTCTATAATTGTAACTTCTCTTGTCTCTATAATTGTAACTTCACTTATGAAAGCAGAATCTTCGAAAACATTTCCATTAAAGATGTAGCATACATGAACCAAGTGAATCTTTATAAAATATGTACACAGACCATAGCATAATTTACATATGGCTGCAACTTATGTGATGTATCTGAAGGAGGGGTCAAAATTGTTACTCCAATTTTTATTTTCGCAACATCTACTCTTTTAGTTGGCTCAGTCTGCCCCAGAGGCTCTGCTTCACAGATCCCCATAAATACATTTGCCTCCAGTCACACTTTTGAGGACATTATCTCAAAATGATAATGCCATTTTTTTTAAATATACAGTTTTAGACACTATTGATTTAATCACTCCATCTTCAATTAAAAATGATAGTCAACATTCCTTTCATCTTGCAGTACGTGAATTAATTATACATAAATGAAAATTGCGCATGTATTGTTTAAGATGTCGTCCTTCTTGTTTAAAAATTTACCGCATTAAACGATATGTCGCAAAACATTATGTCGCAAAAAAACCCACTTGCCATACAATTAGAAGAACAAAATTAGTTGATTCAATCTTTAAATTAAACTCCGATGAATGTAATAAGAAATAGGAACGTAATGATAAGAAAATGTCATGGACAAATAAAAAGTCGTATTAAGTAGATAAGAAACTATTGTCAGTGATGCATTTTTAATTTTTTTTATTTTTTGCATCACATACACAACGCAGTCCTTCACATTCCAAAGTATTTCCCCCATCCGCTGCATCTTATTGCACTTTTTTTCAGAATACACTAAGCACACTTGTGCCGCGGTCATTTGTTCACTCTTCAAGGAAATCGAAGCACTTGTAAGTCACACCTACCTTCATTAAATGATCACAGGTGTTGCCATTGCCAACAATACTGTTTATTTGAAGAGCAGCTTTCGATGGCTTAGCCACTATCATCAGTTTCTTGTACGTACAAGAAATATAGCAAACAATTAGTTAAGCAATTAAAACATGAGATTAAAAACAAAATGTTTTAATTTTCTTTTTAAATTATTAGTAATCTTTCAATCGTAATATTTTGTTTTTAATCTCATGTTTCAAATGTTTAACTAATTGTTTGTTATACATCTTGTACGTACTAGAAACTGACAATGATGGCTAACCCATCGCAAGCTGCTCTTGAAACAAAGAGTATTGTTGGCAAAGGCAACACGTCTGATCATTGAATCCTAAATGCCACCCACCTTGTTCGCCATGTGTCGTTGCGTGAGGCGGCGAGCGAAGACGAAAGCGTTTCGCGCGGCGCTGCGAGGGCGGTGACTGTGGCGGCGCTCGCGTCGCGGCGTCTCTTTATAAGCGCGGCGGGGGCGGGGCAGGGGCGGGGACGGAGGAAAGCGCCCCCGGCCTCGCGCCCCTCCCCCCCCCCCGCCGCGCGGGGCGCGTGGGACGGGTCCGCCCGGAAGGGGTCCGAAGGCGAGGGGCAGCCGGCGACGTCTCAGCGCCAGCCCTCACCCCCACCAGGAGAGATGGTTCAGTGCAGCAACCTGATGGCACTGCGGTCCCTCTGACCGGGAGGTCCTACGACTCCACTCCCCATGGCGGCAGGATTTTCCACATTAGCTTGATGGTTAGGTCTAATTCAGTCGCTGTCTGGAGAAAAATTCTAGCGGCCGGCTTCCCTGATCGGTAGTTTTCCGTGGTTTCTCCGATCAACACCAGGCGAATGCCGGAGCAGTACCCTAACAAACGGGCCACGGACCACGCGCGATCTTTCTTTCCTCTTCCTTGTCCTATCCTCTCCTCTTACACACACACACACACTTACACTAACATGCACTACATTACCACACATGCCGGGAGACCGGTCGGGAGCTTACAGCTTGTCCCGGCTGGGGGGGTGCCTCGCTGGTGGGAGATACCTGGTTGGGGGGAAAACCCCGCTAGTCGCCGGTAGGTCTGGGCCGGATCTCGCCATCCGGCGAGGAAAAGATCATTGCCACCTCCCGAGAAAAACACGCATTACACTTACGGGACTAATGACCTACGTAGTTGACGCGCCCGGAAACACGAATCAATCAATCAATCAATCCTCACCCCCTGCACACCTCCGACAGCTGCGCAAAGCGGAAAGCCAGTCTCTACGATTGATGGATTGTTCGTGATTCCGGGCGCGCCAACTACGTAGGTCATTAGTCCCGTAAGTGTAGTGCGTGATTTTTCCTCGGGAAGTGTTAGTGATTTTCGCACGCTGGATGTCAAGATCCGGCGCCGACCTACCGTCGACGAGCGGGGTTTTATCCGTTTTTTCGTTATCATGGCCCGGCAATGAATTTTTTTCCTCCGAAAATTCGCCGTTTTTTCGTGCAGCATTACATAACTTTCCCTATACTTCACATATGACTCCGTATACGTACGTATACGGGAAAGTAAAAATCCGCCTCTCTCAGCGCCAGCGCAGCCACGGTCGTCAGCTGATTTTCCACAAAAGCCAATTGCGTTCTTTCTTCGCTTATCTTCTATTGTTATGAATAGGATACATGGTTCAGTTTCACAATACAAACTTTTTTTACACATGTTTTTAATGCTACTACCTACTTCAAAAAACTAAATATTATTTCTTTACAACTATTTCTCAAGGAGAGGAAACCCACTGAGCACCTCACAATAAATAATCCAAATTTGCAAATTGTAAATAAAGCACATGCTTGGGAAATCTATTTTTAATTCTGCTGGCGTTTCTGGATGCTTTGTCAAGGTTGTATTGGGATAGCTGTGTAATAGATGGCATATTGGTATACAAAATATGGGATAACGGAGTTATGTGGTGCATATAATAGGTTTTATTTGAATTTGTTTATGAAGTTGTTTGTGATGAACCACGATGTACTGGTTATTGTTCTAAGTTTTTTATTCTGTAATTTATAGATATTGGTTTTTGCTGCATTAATCTCGACAGAGCAGGCATCGGGCATTAGATGTCTTATTAGTGCTGTGTATATGTCCTTGGCATTTTCTAATGTTATTTTACTGTGGATGGTTATTAATGTCTTTAATTGGATTAGTTAAACTTTTATTTGTTGTGCTTTAATGTTTGTATGTACTTTCCAGTTACGTTTAGCTTTCAAATATAGTCCTAGATAACTCACTGTCTTGTTTTGGGGAGTCAAAGATAAGGCGTTATTGTTCAGAGTGAGAGGTGGTGGTGTTTTTAATGAAAAGATTTTTGCTGTTGACTTGGATAGGTTTAATTTAATTTTCCATTTGTTTGACCAAGAAACGATTTGGTATTGACGTTGTTGTATTGTGTTTCTTAATATGTCAAGTGATGTGCTAGAACAATATAATGCTGTATCATCTGCAAATTGAGCTATATTGTTGTGTTGAGCTATGTTGTTGCATGGAAAACAGATGTGTAAAGATTAGATAATATAGGTGACAATGGGGAGCCCTGAGGAAGTCCAGGCCTTTGGTTTGGGGTTTAACCTACATTGCGCAGTCGCATTCATCTTCCACTTTGAGAATTTCATTGGCGGGGAGGTTCTTCCGGTGCTCTGATGGGGAGGTTTCCGTGATTTCTTCTATCAATAGCAGCTGAACGCGGAAGCAGTATCCTAAAAAGCGGCCCAAAGATCTTTCCTTCCATATCTTTGACCGCTTCTCTCCCCTTCTCAGGCAAAACGTACACGCACTTCATTACCACCCGTGTCACCGCGAGAGATCAACTGATGTCACTGCAGTCCCTCTGACCGTGAGGTCCTAGGTTCGAGTCCCGACGGCGGCAGGATTTTCGAAATCAGCTAGGTCAAATTCAGTCGCGGTCTGGAGGAGAATTCTAACGACCGGCTGCTTTGATCGGTAGTTTTCCGTGAGTCCTCCGATCAACACCAGGCGAATGCCGGAGCGGTAACCTTACAAACAGATCACGGGCCGCCCGCGATCTTTCCTTCATTTTCCTTGCCCTATCCTCACCCCTTACACACACATTTACACTAATATGCACTACACAACCACACATGCCGGGAGACCGGTCGGGAGCTTAGAGCTTGTGCCAGCTGGGGCGGTGCCTCGCTGGTGGGAGATGCCTGGTTGAGTGGTTGAGGAGAAAAGCCCGCTAGTCGACGGTAGGTCGGCGCCGGATATCACCATCCAGAGGGGAAAGATCACTGCCACCTCCAGGGGGAAAAACACGCATTACACGTACGGGACTACTGACCTCCGTAGTTGACGCGCCCGGAATCATGAACGATCAATCAATCAAGCACCCGTGTCGGGAGATCAGTTTCTAGCTGCGTCCTGACTGGGACAGTTCTCCGCTGTAGGAAGAGGTCGCAAATCCGAGTCATTCCACGTCAAATAGCGCAACAGTTACACGTCTTTTTTTAAATATATTTGTTTAAATCTTCAAAATTTTAGTTTATAAGCCCCTAAAACGTTTCGTTTAGGAGATATTAAATGATATAAATTTAAAAAAGCCGGGCGTGCATTGCGGGTTGCATTTGAAATTAATACTTAGATGCGTTTTATAAACGAATCCTTCATATTTTTAAAGCCAAAGTGCAATTCGTCCCGTCTCCATGAAATTGTTTTTCTTTAGAGTTAATTTCAATCTTAAATAATAAAGATTGTTTGCTTGTAAGCTATATATATATATATATATATATATATATATATATATATACACACACATACACACACACACACACACACAGGCTGTCCGGGGACGAAGCGACGAAATTTCCCCAATAAGCTCTTAAGCATATTTTGTCTAATAAACCACATGGGTATTTCGAATTGCAGAGCCGCAATTAGCACTCAAAAGTTGGTTTGAAAATTTGCTCTATAGTAAAAAAATTGCATTGTAGAAGCATTGAAACACTGCAAAATATGTACATTGTATATTATTAAGCAAAGAAATTAATATATTTAACCGCAAAAAAAATAACCCAGAAATAAAAAAGCACCCAAATTACAAAATTCGACTGCTTTTAAATTTCCCGTATACGTACGTATGCACGAAGTGATTTTTTGGGTATGCACTAGCTATTCGGAATTGCCACATACTCTTTCTTGCCAGCTACCATCTATAACCGCCAAAAGTACATTTTTTGTCATTTTCTTAATTTTTCGGATTCCTATTTGTAGAACGAAAATATTAATTTTCGAATATTAACGAACACAAAAACCTAGACGTAAATGGCAATTTTCTTTTAGAATTCATGTGCCGTTTAAGAGAAAATGGCGTTTTAGCACTACTAAAAATGCGAAATTTGGAGCTCACGTTTACAGAAAATTCTTGAGTTTTCAAAATACTTTATTTGAAGTTATTTGAAGCACTTACACTCACAAATATAATAATCTTTACAAATTGCGGATAATGTGCATATTAAAGATGTGAGAGATCTTTCAAAACATTTACATTTATATCATTTTTGAAAAAACAAAAAATAACTCAAAATGAACTTTACGTCATATTAAAGAGGGTAATTATCACTATCTGTTACAAAAGTTTGAAGAAAAAATTTGCAGCCATATATAAGAAAATGGCGTTTGAGCATTTCTGAAAATGCCGAAACTTGAGCTACTTTTCATAGAAAACGGCAGTGTTTTCGAAAAACATTACTTGAATATATACTCATAAATATAATAATGTGAAAAAATCGCAGATAATGTAAATATTAACGACGTGAGAGACAAGTAAAAAAATTTACATTTTTGTAATTTTTGAAAAACCAACCGATATGGCTTTTATGTCATCTGATAGAGTACATTTACCACTATCTCTACCAAAAGTTTAAAGAAAAAATGTGGAGCCGTTTTTGAGAAAATCTTGTTTTTGTAATTTTTTAATGTCGCACATATTGCACGCAATATTGCACGAAAACTACTAAAATTTTGAGAAACATTTACATGACCTTTATGAAAGAACTTACTATGAAGAACAAATTTTATTTGAAGAAAAAATCTCTATCTTCAATTTTGTAGCTGGAGAAAGATGCCAAAAAAAAATTCAAAATTTCGAAAATGCAGTTTTATCCGTGAAAATAGGACTTATGCCATGTTAATAAGTGTATTTTACTCTATTCATGCAAGAAATTTAAAGAAAAATTTGGAGCCGATTTTGAGAAAATTTTGAAAATCCCCGGGGATCTCAAAGCTTCGACTAGAATCAGATCGACCTGGGAATATCCAATTTGGAAGAAATCGTACGTATGGTTTAGACGCTAGCAGTGTTCACAGTATGTATGTATATATGTGTGTGTGTGTGAATTAATTTTGAGGGTTTTTTCTGTAAATTTAAGGCTTTATTATGAACACCTGAATACATCATTATGTTTCAAAGTATTGTCCATTGCCAGCCACTACTTTCTTCCATCTTTCTGGTAGCATACGGATTCCGCGTCGAAAGAACAACTCATCTTTTGATGCAATCCACGAATCAATCCAATCTTTCGTACTTTCGTAAGATTGGAAGCGCTGCGTAGCCAGGCTGTGTTCCATGGATCTGAACAGGTAGTAATCAGATGAAGCAATATCTGGTGAATATGGCGGGTGGGGTAAAACATCCCATTTCAACGTTTCCAAATATTTTTCACTCTACAAGCAACATGTGGTCGAGCGTTGTCATGTTGAAGAATCACTTTATCATGTCTTTGCTCGAATTGCGGCCGTTTTTCTTTTAATGCACGGCAATGCTGCATCATTTGTGTTCGGTAGCGTTCACCAGTGATTGTTTCATTCGGTTGAAGCAGTTCGTAATACACAACACCGAGCTGGTCCCACCAAATACAGAGCATGAGTTTTGCACCATGAATATTCGGTTTTGCCGCCGATGTCGATGCATGACCAGGCAAACCCCATGATTTTCTCCGCTTAGGATTATCGTACCGAATCCATTTCTCATCACCAGTGACGATCCGATGCAAAAATCCCTTCCTGGTTTGGCGTTGAAGCAATTGTTCACAGATGAATTATCGGCGTTCAATGTCTCTCGGCTTCAGTTCGTATGGCACCCAATTTCCTTGCTTTGGAATCATACCGAGAGCCTTTAAACGTTTAGAAACGGTTGTGCGATCGACATTCAACGATTCAGCAAGTTCATCTTGCATTTGACATGAATCTTACACGAGTAATTCTTCGAATTCCGCATCTTCGAACTTTTTCGGTTGCCCTGAGCGTTCTCTGTCAACTGTATCGAAAACACCACTTTTAAAACGTCGAAACCAATACTCACACGTTTTTATCGACGGAGAATGTTCGCCATAAGTTTCCAATAGCATTCGATGACTTTCAGCAGCACTTTTCTTCAAATTAAACAGAAAAAGTAACACTTCCCGCAAATGGTATTTTGTTGGCTCGTACTTCGACATTTTCGATTTGCAAACAAGTGTGTTGTTTACACATTAGCCCAAAGTCACATACTAAACAGTAAAGCCTATTCATAGAGCTTACACGAGAGTATAGTTAGAGAAGAGTCTGATGCGATGTAGCACAAGTTACGCCATCTGTTGTAAATCCCTCAAAACTAATTCACACACCTTGTATATATAATATATATACGAGCGATGTTTACAGCTCTATGTTGGCGGTTTATTGCATCCAAGGCGCTATTTTGTTTTGTCATGCCAAGAGTGTTGTAACAGTGTTCTTTAATATTCTAAAATTAATGTTTCCGTTACCAATAGGAAACCGAAAAATTAAGAAATGACAAAAAAATGTACTTTTGGCGGTGATAGATGACAGCTGGCTAGAAAGAGTTTGTGGCAATTCCGAATAGCTAGCGAAGACCCAAGGAAATAGAAAACTAATACGGGAAAGTCTGTGCCATTCTGTAGCACCACTAGCTACTTTCCCGTATACGTACGTGTACATGGAGTAATACGTAGTATAGGAAAAGTAATGTAATGCTGCGCGAAAAAATGACCAATTTTCACCAGAAAAAAATTCGTTGCCGGGCCCTAATAATGAAAAAGAGAATAAATTCAGTTGCTAAATTAAGAAAAAAAATCCCCTAACACGTGGTGTAGCCAGAACCCCTTTTTTGTAGGTCCTTGATACCGAAAAACCAATTGAGAGGAAAACGTGCGTCCATCCGTCTGTGAACACTGCTAGCGCCTAAACCATACGTACGATTTCTTCCAAATTGGATATTCCCTGCTCGATCTGGTTCTAGTCGAAGCTTTGACATTTTGAAAAATATTCTTCTAAACTTGGGAGTACTTTACATGAAGCCTCCCGGGCGTTTTCAAAATCTTCTCAAAGACGGCTCCGAATTTTTTCCTTAAATTTCTTGTAAGAATAGAGTAAAATACACTTATTAAGGTGGCATATGTCAGATTTTCACTGATAACGCTCGAAAATAGCAAAAGTTAAAATTGTTTTCGGCGTCTTTCTGGGACTACAAAATTGAAGATAGAGAATTTTTCTTCAAATAAAATTTGTTCTGCATTATGAGTTCTTTCATAAAGGGCATGCAAATGTTTTTCAAAATTTTAGTAATTTTCGTGCAATATTGCGTCCAATATGTGCAATTTTAAAAAATTACGAAAACAAGATTTCCTTAAAAACGGCTCCAATGTTTTTCTTTAAACTTTTGGTAGGTATAGGGCCTAATGTATTTTATGAGATGACGAAAACGCTATATTGCTCTATTCTTTTGTTTTTTCACAACTCGGAAAAATGTAATTTTTTTGACTTGTCTCTCACGTCGTTAATATTTACATTAGCGGCGATTTGTTCACATTATTATATTAATGAGTACGTGTGCTTTAAATAATGTGCTGACGATTTAGTGTGCTTTAAATATTATGCTGATGATTTAGTTCTGTGTTCAGAGACGATTGAGGGCTTACAGATGAGTTTAAACACCCTTGAAAAATATAGTGTAGCATGGGGAATAAAAGTAAATATTGACAAAACGAAAATTGTTGTCTTCAAGAATGGGTTTATTTGGGGTAACAAAGAAAAATTTTATTACGCACAGCAGGAACTTGACCGTGTCAAAAATTTTACTTATCTTGGTGCAAAATTTTCCATGAACGGGGGATGGAATAGTCACATAGTTGCGGCTCATATTAAAGGAAGAATTGGTCTCAAAGAAATCGGTTGCGTAATGCGCAGAGTACCGGAATAGCCTTTAAAGGTGTGCGACACAATATTTAAATCACTAGTTCTCCCAGCTATGAGTTACTGGGCGGAAATCTAGGGGCTGGATAGAATAGACAGATTGGAAAACATTGAAACAGATTATTACAAATTAATTCTCGGAGTCTCTAGATTCGCGGCAAATGCCGGTGTCTTAAGAAAGGTAGGTAGTGTAGGAATTTTGAAAGATTTAAAAATGAAAACCATTAAGCTTTGGATTAGATTAGCAAGTGAAGAGGCTGACACACTTATTAGCAGGTGCTTTAGAGCGCAATTACAGGAAAACGATCAGCGCTATTGGTCGTACAAATTGAAACGGGTACTAGAACGCGCAGGGCTGGGAGACGATACCCTGGAGATTGTTAGGGATAGGAGTACACGGGAAATAGAACGGTTAATTTCAAATAGACTGTCGGATATTAAAAGGCAAGATATCCTGGCTGCTTCGGCAGAAACATGTTCATTAGTGGTACAAATGCACACGAGTCCTGTATGGGGATGCGAAAGTTACGTACACACACTTAAAAGGGATGCAAGAGGGGGATACGCTTGGTTTAGGGTAGGGGGTGGATGCAACGTAGAATGAAGGATTCGAATGACAATGGAATCTGTGTACTTTGCGGTGATAGAGAAGATTGTATCCATATCCTGTTAAATTGCTGCGCTACAGAAAATTCGAGAGGAAAATAGATGGGTATGGGGAACTATTGTTTCCAACTTAGAAACATAACGCTCGCTCAAAACATATTAGTTGATAATAGATCGCACTTCATGAAAGAATTAGGAACATTTTTTAGGAAAGGTTTGAACTATCAGGGAAACGGTAACCATGGAGTGGGAAAACCGCCCTGGTTAGTACGAGCGGAGCCTAGACTGGAGATGAAATAATTAATTCAATAAGTAAGCGATAATTAAGTTAACTAGTAAGGTAATCAGTAATGCTAATCACTAATATTAATTAGTAAGCTATTAATAATTAATAAGTAAGCGATAATTAAGTTAATCAGTAGTAAATTGATCAGAGAGGCGATGGTGCGGGCGATCTTCTGTGGCGCTGTTTGATTTCAGGGGCTGAAGAGGCCAAAGACTTGATGGAGAAAATTCCCACGCCAGAAAATGAATAAATAGTTTAGAAAAAATCTAGTAGCTTAGAATGTACTCGTCTTCTGACGGCAGGTTTGTCCCCCTTCAGGGGTTTTTTCCTCAGCCGTACCTTATGGTCTCCTTTCCGCGGCTTTGATGCGATGAAGAGACCATTAGGGCTGAATGCCAGAATTCGAAAGGTTAGAATGCGGTAGGATATAGGTATTGTAATGGCTTAAAGGCCTTCAGCCTAGCCACATAGAAAAAGTATTGAAATTATATATAAATGTGTTGTAATTACCTATTAAATTAAAATTAAATTAAATTTAAATAATGTCAAGTGAAGTTTCTCGAAAACACAACCTTTCTTTGAAACCTTTGAAAAGTATTGAAATTATATATAAATGTGTTGTAATTACCTATTAAATTAAATTTAAATAATGTCAAGTGAAGTTTCTCGAAAACACAACCTTTTTCTGTGAAAACTGGCCCCAAATTTCGCATTTTCAGAAACGGTCAAACGCCATTTTTTCATATGTGGCTGCAATTTTTTCTTGAAACTTTTGTAACGGATAGTGCTAATTACTCTCTTTAATATGATGTAAAGTTTCAGTTATTTTTTTCTCTTTTCAAAAATTATATAATTGATATAAATGTACTTTTTTTAAAGATCTCTCACATCTTTAAAATGCACATTAACGGAGATTAGTAAAGATTATTATATTTGTGAGTGTAAGTGCTTCAAATAACTTCAAATAAAGTATTTTGAAAACTCAAAAACTTTTTGTGAAAATGAGCTTCAAATTTCGCATTTTTAGTAGCGCTAAAACGCAATTTTCTTTAAAACTGCACATAATTTTTAAGAGAAAATTGTCATTTAGGTCTAGGTTTTTGTGTTCTTTAATATTATACAATTAATATTTCCGTTCTACCAATAAGAAACTGAAAAATTAAGAAAATGACAAAAAAATGTGGTTTTTACGGTGAGAGATGGCAGCTGGCAAGAAAGAGTACGTGGAAATTCCAAATAACTAGCGAAGACCTAAGGAAATTTAAAACTAATACTGGAACGTCTGTGCCATTCTGTAGCACCACTACTTTATTTCTAAACAAATTAATTTTTCTTTCTAAACAAATGTATTCATTTATTTTGTAAATAATAAACAATGTACATGTTTCAGGAGTGTTTATAGGCTTCTACAATCCACATTTTTGCCTAGAAAGCATATTTTCAAACCAATTTTTGAGTTGTAATTGCGGCTCAACCATTTGGAATATCCATCTAGTTTATTAGACAAAAATGCTTAAAATTGTCATAAGAGCTTATTTTCGAAGTTTCGACGTTTCCTTCCCGGACAACCTGTACACACACACACACACACACACACACACACACACACACACACACACACACACTCATCGTCATAAAAAAGCTGCACCCCGAAGAACCCTACTGATCCGCTGCAAACTCTGAGGGTATTTTCCACACTATTTGCTAAGTCAATGATTTCGTTTTCACGGTCAGCCGCGCACTGGGGGTCGGGGGTAGGTGAGTGACGTCGCGCCCACCGGTCTACGTAAGAGGGCTTTAAACGACTGCGACGGCCCATTGCGACATCGGGTAGCGTCGCCAGAGCGTCGTCTGCATGTACACTGTGCCTGGGCGACGCTTTTGACAGCCAGCTGTTCAGTTAGACGCTTTCGAGAGGGGTGCATCGTGGGTGAGCGGGATACTTATTGGTCCTGTCGCCGTATTTCGCTCCACACCTGTCGTACAGACACGCCCGTTGCTGGCGGCAATGGACTGAGGAAGGCATGCACACACGAGATGCAGGATCTGGACGTCCACCACGCACCATGAGAAGGGAGGACCGACGGATTGTCCGCCACGCGCGAACAGATCCAACGGCAACGATTGGTGCTATTCAGCGGGCTGTGCAGCCCGCACTGTCACATCCTGTAAGGGCCAGTACCATTGGCAGGCGGTTGAACATCTCAAGGCTCACCGCACGCTGACCGTTTAGGAGGCCTGCCACTCACACTCATCGTCGTTACAAACGCGCCTGATGCCGGGAATAATGGACCTGGGGCCATGCAGACTGGCAGCGGGTCATCTTCAGCGACGAGTCCGTTTCTGCCTTGATGGCGACGACCGGCGGGTCTGTATCTGGAGACACAGTGGGGAGCGCCACGACAAGTGGTTTGTGGTATCCCATCCCACGTCCCGCCAGCCTGGTGTGATGGTATGGGGCGCGATATCCCATGGTTCCGTTCACCGTTAGTGTTAATTGGAGGTACCGTGACAGCCACACGGTATATTCAGGAGATCCTGCAACCGGTGGCTCTGCCGTTCGTGAACGCCCGCGCCCATGCCCTATTTCAACAGGATAACGCGCGTCCGCATACCGTAGCCATCTCCCGAGCATGCCTTGCAGCCGTGGATACTCTGCCATGGCCAGCAGCATTGCAAACCTGTCCCCGATGAAGAATGTTTGGGGAGCTATGTATCGCGCATCCAGGATCCAAATAATAGCATTAATTATTATTTTGAATGAAACGGATAACTTAGGTTATATTTACATTTATATGTCGTAAGTTATTATAAATTGTTAATATATCACACAATTAATGAATAAGTTTCTAATTATTATGAATTATGTGCATCAATAAAAATCTTCAAAAATTAAAAATTGAATTTTCAAGTTTAAACAGCCGTATCATAGTTAATTATTAATAACCCAGGCTGAAATTTTTCCCCTGAAAACTTGCATACATTCTAAGCTACAAAACTTGAAAATCGAAGATGGTGTATTTTGGAAAATTAATTTTGAAAATTTTTCATAATTTTTACAATTATGACGTTAAAAATGTACCTGAAACGCAATAAAAGGTATAATTTATATTCTTTTACACTTAAAAAACTTCAAGGAATCTGAAAAATATGCAAACAAAATTCATCTAAGTAATCTTAACATTACTTTTTATCTAGTTCATGTCATCTGCAGAGGAAGGTCGTATTTTCACGGAAAACGGTTTTTTAATGATTGCATGCAAAATACCGAAAAGAAAAATATAAGATTGTATTTTTTCATAGTTTTACCACATAACAAAAGTTAAAAAAGTGTTTTTAGGGTTTTGAAAATTGTCGTGAATTTTGTTGGTCGAATATAAAAAGAATGAACCATAGAGCAATATCACGTTTACGTCATCTGATAGAGTATATTTAGCATTATCCCTGTCAAAAGTTTAAGGAAAAAAATTTGGAGCCGTTTCAAGAAAATCTTGATTTGGTAATTTTTTTAAATTGCAGATATTGTACGCAATGTTGCGCGAAAACGACTAATTTTTTTAAAAAAATGGACATGACTTTAATGGAAGAACTCACTATGGGGAACAAATTTTATTTGTAGAAAAAATCTATCTTTAATTTTGTAGCTGGAGGAAGACGCCGAATAAATTTCAAACTTTTGCAATTTTCGAAAATTCAGTGTTCACCGTGAAAATCAGACCTAAGTGTATTTTAGTATTGTACGAATAACAAGAAATTTAAAGGAAAACTTGGGAGCCATTTTTGAGGAAATTTCGCAAATGTCCGGGGGGGCTTCATACAAAGTAACCCGAAAAATTAATGAATGTGTTTTTCAAAATCGTAAGCATGGTTTAGGCGCTGGTGTTGTTCACATAAACCATACGGATGAACGGACAGACGGATGGACAGACAGACGGACGGACGGACAGACGGACGGACAGACGGACGGACAGACGGACGGACAGACAGACTGGCGGACAGACGGAATATATTTTAGATATCTTTTATATTTGGTGTGAAAGTAGGCCTATAAGTGAAAGTGTTTTACATTTGAAAGTTTTTAGTTATAGTTCAGAAATGTATTATGTAAATAAGTAATTTATTGTCACTGAGAATTACAATATATTTTCGTAATACAAAAATTCATAATGAACTAGTGGTGCTACAGAATGCCACAGAAACTCCCATATTAGTTTTCTATTTCTTTGGTCGCGGCTAGCTATTCGGTCTTGGCACATACTCTTGTCACCTGGCACATCTAGCCTCGCAAAGTACATTTTTTTACATTTTCTAATATTTCGGTTTCCTAATAGTAGAACGGAAATATTATTTGAAGAATATTAAAGAACAGTAAAACATCGTCCTAAATGGCAATTTTCGTTGGAAAATTAGAAGAAGTTTTTAAGCACATGGCGCTCAAGCGATATCTGTAAAATCGAAATATGAATCTCTTTTTCACACAAAAGTTTTGAGTTTTCGAAATACTTAAATAGAAGTTATTTTAAGTATATTTTCTCACAAATACAATAGTGCTTACAAATCGCTGAAAATGTGCATATTAAAGGCGTGACAGATCTTTCAAAAAAAAAAATTGTGTAATTAAAAAAAAGTAATACCCGAAAATGATCTTACGTCTTATTAAATAATGCGAGGTATTTTATCCAACCGCGTATGCATCCATTTGGAGGGGCAGTGGAGCGGCGTGGGGGAGCGCGTGGATGCCTCGGGGGCAAGCAGCCCGTGCGGGCGCGGTGTGCCGTGGCTGCAGTGACGCTCCTGGCTTGAAATCTGGTCTCGCGCGTCATTTCCACGGCCCGCGCCAAGGCGCCCCCCTCCGCGCCCCGTGCGGCGGACGGACGCACTATCCTCTTCCGCGGTGTGCGTGGGTGGGTGGGGGAGCGCACCGTGACAGCCCCAGAGGGCGCGCACGCACTCCTCTCGTGGCATGCGGACGTACAGACGGAGGAATATACGTAGCGTAGGGACTAACAAGCATTTTAGATATAAATGCATGTTCTGGAATGTCACTGACCAATTTATCAAGTTGTACATGTTCACATGAATTAATTTGATGCTTTTTGTTGTTCTTATTATGTTGTTATTGTTATATTACCAAATAAAAACAAAATATAATTTTAAAGGAGTAATAAATTAAAAAATCAGTTTTTAAAAGTAAGTTTTTTCATAACGTATTTGATTTTACAGAGAACACTGCAATCTATTTATATGGTACTACTGCCTTCTATAAACTCCATTACTGATAATATATAGGGGCCGTGACTATTACGTCAGCGATGGCTCATATTTCGTGCAGAAATAGCAATGACGTAATGATTCGTGCAATAATATGCCATATTATGAACGATTTTGTTAATGGAAAAGGATTGTTTATAATGCTGGTATACAAAAAAATGTACTTTTGGCGGTGATAGATGGCAGCTGGCAAGAAAGAGTAAGTGGCAATTTCATAAAGCTAGCGAAAACCCAAGGAAATAGAAAACTAATACGGGAAAGTCTGTGCCATTCTGTAGCACCACTAATACTAGTACTACTATTCTGTAGTACTAGTATACGTACGTATACACGGAGTGATATACGTAGTATAGAGAAAGTTATGTAATGCTACGCGAAAAACGGCGAATATTCGGCAGAAAAACTTTTATTACAGGGCCCTGGTAACGAAAAAGTGGATAAAACCAGTTGCTAAATTTAGTAAAAAAATCCCCTAACACGGGGTGCGAGCAGAATCCCTGTTTTGTGGGTCCTTGATCCTGAAAACTGAAAGCAAAACGTCAGTCCATTTGTCTGTCTGTGAACAACGCTAGCGACTATACCGTTCAGCCGATTTAATGAGCTCTTTCATTAAGTTCTTGAACATTTTTTTGAACATTTTAGTAGTTTTCGCGCAATATTGCGTGCAATATGTGCAATTTCAAAAAAATACAAAAACAAGTTTTCTCAAAAACAGCTCCAAATTTCTTCTTTAAACTCTTGTTACGGATAAAGCCTAATATACTTATGAGGTGACATAAATGCCATATTGCTCTATTCTGTTGTTTCTTCAAAAAGTACAAAACAGTATTTTATGACTTTTCTCTGACGTCGTTGGTATTTACATTATTGAAAATTTGTTCACATCATTATATTTACGAGTACATGTGCTTTAATTAATGTCAAGTAAACCGTTTTCTGTGAATAGTAGCTCAAAATTCCGCATTTTCAGAAACGCTCAAACGCCATTTTCTCAAAAATAGCTCCAAATTTTTTCTTCAAACTTTTGGAACGAATTTCACTCTTTAATATGACGTAAATTTGGGTTATTTTTTTGGTTTTTGCAAAAATTACACATCACTAGTTAATTAATTATATATTAATTTTGTCGTTGTATGTACATCAATAATTGAGTATGTTGAATAAAATTTGTACCTCGTATAGATTTGTTTCAGTGTAATCCCAGTTGTTAGGGTAACAACCATCTTAGATAACGGTGCGGCCCGCAGCTTAACTAGAAATTGGTATGGGGCCTATAAGCTATTCTAAATTGGACAGACCTGCTTTAGATGATAAGAGAGAGGGCTTATATTTTGCATCGGCGCGAGAAAGCCCTTCATCCTCCTTAGAACCAATTTGCCCTTTCATCTCCGATGACATGTGCTTGTCCATGAGATTATTTGATATGATCTTCATTCAAAAGTAAAAAAAGAAGATTGTTAGTAAATATCTGTTATCATGATCCAAAGTTACGTTTTATATGGGTCAAGTGAAAAGTGCTTCATTTATATGCATCGATTAATATGTCTGTGGTTGACTGAATTTAATTCAGAAACGTTGAGAATTAATTCAGCATTCTGTCGAGAACAACATCTTATTGTCCACCACTTCACTTCCGCCCATTACCAACTTCCGATTTCACAGCATTTCATCCGTAATATTTACAATAAAAAATTTAATTGATTTCTCAATAAATATCATCCTGACACTTCCTCAGACAACGTAGATAATAAATTTTCTCCAAATGACCCACAAAATGTTTTAGAAAACAAACGAAAGTAGAATGGGCCTTCTGGACCCAGCGCGTAACCGCGTTCCAAAAAATGGCGCGGTTAACGAAGGGTTAACAACATCCGATTCCAATGAGGAAAATGCAAACTCTACAAACGGACATCAGAATCCCCGAAAGCAACGAGGCGTACCCCACGGCCCTTATCCCGCGCGCTGCCCGGCGAAAGAAAATTACACAACCGGAATCATAATTGTTCCAATACTCAGAGCCAGAAGAGCTGGCGCGATCTATTCACAGGGATTACATACTAGCTCTTGCAGATCTGAGTATTGGAATTATTATTATTATTACGGTGGTGTAATTTTCTACACCCAAATATACTATATGTCGTATTCATTTTAATTTAATTTAAAAAAATTTAATTGTGGAATTCTATTTATATACATAAAACAACTAAATATTACACATTTTTTGGCCCTTTATTGTTTATGGACAGTTTAAACAATAATGGGCCAAAAATATGTGTAATATCTACTAATAACAGACAGTGCAATTGTTTTTCAAGTACAAAACAACTAATTGGTGATTGGTAATGTGTTCTTCCAGCATGCTTGCATGTAATTAGTGTTTATACCTTATGTAATTCGTATTTATACATCTAACAGTGTTGTAAATGTATTCAGCCCCGAGAATTGAGAAATAAAACTCCAAAACGTCGGCGAAATGACATAAGTTTCATTTATTGGACCAATACCCATGAACTACGCAATAGATTCCACTATATGTAGTCATGAAATGCAGCAAAGATGAACATCAGAATCCCCGAAAACAACGCAGGGGTACCGCAAGGCATTTACGATTACATTTACGAAAACGCAAAGTCCACAAACGAACATCAGCATCCCCGAAAGCAATGCAGGCGTACCCCAAGGCATTTACGATTCAATTTAGAAAAACGCAAACCCCACAAACGAACATCAGAATCGCCGAAAGCACCGCAGGCGTGCCCCAAGGCCCTGAAAGCAGCCATTTATCACTCGCGAAAGCCGTTGGCGCCACCCTGTCCTCTCGTCGGCGCGCGCGAGGGCGGGTTCGGAGAAAGCCCCCCCCCCCGGCGCCGCCACTGTCGCTTTCGTCCGCACAATGCTTCGCGCTCGGCTCGGCTCGGCTGGGCGCGCCGCGACAATGCGCGACACACGCGCTCGCGCGCGCACTCCCGCGGCGAAAGTGTGGCGCGCGCCATTGTGACGTCACGCGCGCGCGCGTGCGCGTGCGCGAAGGCGTCTGCGACGCGCCGTGTGTGCCCGCCGCGGGCGGTCCTTGCCCTCGGATGTGGCCCGGCGCCCTCCGCCAAGATGGCGGCGCCGCTCCGCTCTGCTCGCTGGAGCAACGGTGGAACCTAAACTGCTTCAATCAGGGCTGCCCAACTTAGAAGGGCTTATGGGCCTTATATCAAATCTAGCGAAGCCGCGGATCTCACCGTCATTAATGCTTTTTTTCCTAACTGAGATTATACTGAAACCAATATATAGGATGTCCGGGGAGGAAATGTCGAAACTTAGCTCTTAAGACAATTCGAAGCGTATTTTGTCTAATAAACTACATGAATATTCCGAATGGTTGAGCCGCTATTAACACTCAATATTTGTTTTGAAAAAATGATTTTTAGGGAAAAATATGCATTATGGAAGCATAGAAACACTCCAGAAACATGTAAATTGTTAATTATTTACAAAATAAATGGATATATTTGCTCAGACAGAAAAATTAAGCGAGAAATATAAAAGCAGTCGAATTGTGTAAATTGGGTGCTTTTTTATTTTTCGCTTAATTTTTCTTTGAGTAGATATATTCATTTCTTTTGTTAATAATAAACAATTTACGTGTTTCTGGACTGTTTCTACGCTTCTATAATGCAAATTTTCCCTCCAGAAACCAATTTTTCAAACCAACTTTTGAGTGCTTATTGCGGCTCAACCATTCCGAATATCCACGTAGTTTATTAGACAAAATATATGCTTAGAATGGTCTTAAGAGCTTATTTTCCAAGTTTCAACGTTTCCTCCACGGACAGCCTGTATATTAGATACCTTTTTTATTCGTAATACTTGATGATTAATGTGCATTCAACGAGAAAATTAATATATCATTAAATAAAAATAAGATGAATAGTGCAATCGTATTATATTTGGTTGGTGTAATAAAATGTTGCGAAGCAGTCGCGAGCCGCACTGAAAGATCAGGTGGGCCGCATGCGGTCCGCGGGCCGCCAGTTGGACAGCCCTGGGTTAAATAAATAGTGCAACCGAGGAACTGGAGCGAAGCGTTGTCTTTTTATCAACGAGGAAGAATGAATTCCGTTGACATCACACACATACATCTCTTGTCTCTCAGCGAGAGTGACATGTACTCTCATTCAAATATGCTGACTTCTCTTTCTTTCTAATCTGGAGAAAAGTATGTTATATCACTCTTTTCCATCTTCTCAGCCAAGTCTTTCCCTTATAAGCCATTTATTTGTTCCTGGAACGCCGGTCATCATCAGTTATCCTTCTTTCTAATTTGATCTCTCTTTGGCCTCACGTCCCATTTATTACATTCTTTCGCAGTCTTCATGTTCATTATCTCCTACTTTTTGCTAACTACTTTTTACTTTCCCGCATATATACGTATACACGGAGTAATATACGTATATACGTATACACGGAGTAGTATAGGAAAAATTATGTAATGCTGCGCGAAAGAGTCATAGAGATTTTCATAGCTAATACCACGAGTGCTTTGGAAATGATCGATAAATCCCCGACTCGGGAAGCGTGGAGGGGGTTGATCTGAGCATTTCCAAAGCACGAGTGGTATTTAATAGGACTATTCCACGAGTGAAATTACTTCCAACACAGTTCCAAAATGCGCCAAATATTGAAAATCACTGAAAGCTGTGTTAAAATCAAAGAGGTTATGTTACAGTACATACGCAGTTAATTGGACATCGACATAGCGATCGATGTATACCTCCTCCTACGATAGATGAGTCACAGTTTATGATTGGCCAGGAGGGAGATGCGGTAAGAAAAATCGGATAGAAAAAGCTATGAAGTTTTTGAGATATACCGCCCTGATTGGGGATTTTTATTTATTTATTTATTTACGTCAAAAACAGTTAAAAACTCTGTGACGACAGTTAAAAACTGTGACAGTTAAAAGCTGACAGTTAAAAACTGTGCTTTTTGTATGTATGGTTACATACCACTGACTTAAATTTCACGCGTGGACTAATCTCAATAATATATTACACAGCAAGAAATATTCCATCTATTCCCTCCCTACTGTGGAGCCTTCTTGTATCTATTCTATTGTATCTCCGCTTCGTGTTGCCCAACTTCTCTCTGTCTCGCTCCTGTTTGGAAATTTCCTGTCTTCTTCACTAACTTTCTTACCAAAAATCTTTATATCTTTTAAATGGCGTTCCCAACCCCAAATTTCATTCACTTTATAACTAAAAATAATAAATAAATTAAAACTAAAAAAGAACATTCTTGTACTCACATATTATTTTTGTACAATTTCATAGATTAGTCCCATACGTTCAATGAGTTGTCACACTGTAAAACTTTTTTTTCATATTTTTTTCTTCTTCTCGGGTATTTATAAAGAAATGTTTCAAATTGATCTTTGACCCCACGCCGAGGCAATTAAAATATAAAGTGTTTTTATTTTAATTCGAGTGCGCGTTCTTGGGTTCTTAATAGTGGCTGACACAAAGGTATCATTAACCATTTAGACAATTACATTATCTCCAAAAATCCGAGATCACACTGTGAATTCCGGTTTAACCAAAGTTTTCTGTTATCTAAAGAAATATTTTTGTTTTATTTTCAAGAACCTTGAAAGTTAGTGTTGGCACACATTTAATTCCTTCCATTCATCATTACTCGTTTATTTCAATTATACTTCTTGCCGAAGTTACTCTCATCAATTTCATAGTCATTCCTTCGCCACCCAAAGATAAGCTTTCTCCACTATAATGAAACACTTTCCTACAAACATTCATCCATCTGCCACAGATTCAGCCTAACACATAAATCGTTGATAAGAAATGCAACTCGCGAAACTCACAAAATGAAATTAATATATCATTAAATAAAAATAAGCTGAACTGTGCAATTGTTGTATTGTATTTGGTTGGTATTGTGATATACCAAAATATATAATATTTTGTTAATAATATTGGTTGTAAATGGGGTGGACAAAAGGGTATGCAAATGGCGATATACAGCCTTAGCAACGCCGGCGCAGTGGTTGGCAAGGTCAACAAACTGCATTCAGGCCTTGAAGAGATGGGGGCGCTGGCTAGATAGACAAATAAAATAATGTGTGATTGGTCTGAAAAGGAATGACTGTCGGGGGCGTGGCTACTTGGTTTGATAAGAGATGAATGGATTGGCTAAGGGAGAATAGACTGTCAAATTTTGTAGTTTTGTTTTAAAAAAGAGGAACGAAGGACGGATACCGAAGCGTTGAGGGCGAAAGAACAGGGAGAACTGGACATTCTGATAGTGGTCGTCGAGTAGTAAAGATCGCTCGCGAGATCAACGTTAGTGAAGTAGGACTTGTAAGTTTCGAGTGAGACCCAATAGTTTTCCGCAATCTGGAAGTTGATGTGCAACGGGAAGTTCGATTAGGACTTTGAAAGTTTTATATATATTGCGGTTTTCGACTTTAATATTTTACCACTAATTGGGGAAGACTAGGAACTCTGAATACCAGTTAAGAACCGGTAGATATCCTAGTCAATGAGGGCTGGAGGTGTCGGCAAGGTCGCAAGATTAGAAGAGAGAAGCGGAACTTGGGATCGCCTACATTCAAGTGAGAAGAGACTGCGGGGCGTCGGCGACCAAGACGGTAAATAATTACTGCAGTACAAAAGATATATATCTCTTAAAACGAGGTCATGACCTAAGGACAAGACAATTGTTAATAGTGTAAATAAATTGTTGATTTTTTTTCTTTTGGAAATGAAAAGATTTTCATTTAGTCAATCAAAATTGTTAACTAGTTAGAAATAGATAATTATTCTCTTTCAGATTCCTCGCCATACTGTACAGTTGGCAGATCAAGTAATCGGCTATCTAGGCGATAGCGATTATCCATAACGGGACCCATTGACCCAGCTAGCCGGACATTTATACATTTGTTGAAATTAGCTGTGGAAGCATTGGTCATTTTTAATTAACGTAACCTTTTCCTGGCGCCCAAAATTTTAATATAAATTTGGAACGGGTCACGATTATAACCATCTTAGATGAATGAAGCCAACGATCTCGTAAGAGTCTATGACGAGACGTTGTTGGTGCACTTCAGTATAATACAATATTTTTGTATTTCAGCATTATAAATGACCTTTTCTTTTGCAAGAATTCGTTCATAATTGGGCATTTTACAGCACAAATGATGACGTATTAGATTTTACGGCTCGAATGATTGCGTCATCACACATTCAGCCAATCGTAGCAAGAGAATCGGGGGGAGATAGAGATAAATGGAACAGCCGACTACCGTTTTCTCGCACGGATGTCAAGTACCCGAGACATCACAGAAAAGTTGTTTGGCAAATTTAAGTTTCATTCTTTTAGAAATTTATAATGCTATCACACAAAAAAATAGCGTATGCAACTCGTTTATAATGTTGCTTTATTGCATTCGTACAAATTTGAAAACTCGTTCTAACGTCGCTCGTTTCGAAAAATTTACTCACGCAATAACGCTTAACATTATAAACTAACTTGTTTCTAGCTAATAAAATTGAATGCATTTAGAGTGTGTCTGAAACAAATTCGGAATTCAACCATTAATTTGCAATCGCAGCCATTATTAGTTGATGAATGCCGACAATTTTATATTTAACATTTGTTTCAGAACCATGGGCCTAAGACATTTTCAGTTTCCAAAACATTACTAACAAAATGAGTTTAAAATGTTGAATCAATGGATTGAGTTGCGATTCTGGGCGTGTCAAATGCTACGGTTGTAATTCCCGTAGGTGAATTTCATGTTTTATCACGGGAGTAGATGCGATCGATCTTCCTACATGGATGGCGTCGACCTATATCGGTGTGCGAAGATCTTCCCCAACCAGGTATCTCCCGCCAGCGCGGCACCTCACCGGTCAGAACAAGCTCGAAACTCTCGACCGGTCTTCCAGCAAGTGTTTAGTTTAAGGCGTGGGGGAGTAAGGCCGGTTGCACATACGGCGGAGTTTTCCAAGCGGAGAAATAACCGTCGCCGCCGGTCCAGCAGTGGTCCATTTTAGTGCATTAGAGCTTACACATTTGACGGGAAAATAGACGATCGGTGAGTTTGGCGTCGTCGGTAGTTGTACACCCGTCCGGTGCCACTGGCGCCGACGGAAATTTTACCGTCTCCTGGAACTAGTGGCCTACGTGACCAAACGGACGTTTGCACACACAGCGGAATTCCTACCTCTCTTTGATCAGTGCAGTGTGCTGCAGTGATTGAGTATTTATGTGTGTAGTATATCATCATTTCGTAGACATGAGTGTCGAGATTGATAATGAAAATCTCCTTTCATTAATAGAAGCAAAATCCGTGTTGTGGGATAAAACACTGTAAATTTTCAAGGACCGAAATACAACAAGAAATGCTTGGCATGGATTTTGCATTAACTTCGAAGTGGCTTGGACGTGGTGCCAGAAAAAGAAAGAAACGATTTTGGTAATTCTTATTGCCAACAATTCTACCGGTTGAATATAATTCTTCTTTTTGGTATTTTTACGTTGAATTGCGTCTTTGAACTGGCAAAGGTAGCCATTGACATTTTGAAATAAGTGAAGAATTGTGTGTCACCCTGCCTCAACTCTTCAAATAACGAGTAGAAAGCGTCAACATCATTTCTTTGTTCATTAATTGGATGAACCCAAATCAGCCGATCTTTTTCTTTGCCTATCTATTCGACGACGGAATAACAATAACGCTAGAAGCTGCTCTTGGTTCACTTTAAAATTCACACGCAATAAACATTTTAAAAACAGATTGTGCTGGATTGGTTTCAGAAACACAACTACAAAAACTCCTATGGCGTTGAAAATGTTTCTTTCCACTGGTGGCAGTAAAATTTTCCCTCCAAGAAATCCGCTCGTAAAAATCCACCGTGTGTGTCACCAGGTTAAATGTAAGTGAGAGTGAAGACAGAACAAGGAAGGGGAGGGGAAGATTGCACGCGGTCCGTGGCGCGTTTGCGAGGGTTCTACTCCGGCATTCGCCTGGTGTTGATCGAAAAAAACACGGACAAATACAAATCAAAAGAGCCGAACTCTTACAATTCTCCTCTAGACCGAGTCTGAATTCGGCCTAGCTGACGAGCTATTGTAGAACATTCTGCCTCCGTTGAAATTCGAACCCTAGGACCACCCGGTCAGAGGAACTGCAAAGAATTGAATTGAATTGATGCCTTATTTTACGTGGCGAGACTCAGACCATGAGGCCTGCTCTTCCGTCTGACCCCGATAATTTCGCAACGCTTCTTTCACGAACTAGGAAAAAGAAGGTATTACTTGGGCGATGAAACAGGCGATTTGAATTTAGCTCAGAGGCTTCCTTTAGGCTTGAGGATCTTTTACGTGCAGTAAATCTTCTACATGGGACAACCGCATTACTTCTCTTTCGAAGGAAGGTGTACGAAGGATTTTTTCAGAGATATTGAGAGAAGGATATTTAGAAGACAAGTGATCCAGGAAATTAAAATATCAGACACAACGTGTCAACAAGTGCGCGGAAGGAATCCAGAAATCATCTGCCGAATCATACCTGGGGAAAAGGAGGACACCTGTTTTAGAAGAGATGCGTTATGCTCTTTTGGCCACTGTTCATTCCGGTGATAATTCCATTAGGTTACATCGTTTAGTTGTTGCTACATTATTACTTTCCTATATACATACATATAGGAGTGATATACGTAGTGTAGGTTGAGAAAATTTCAAATATATGTTTTAGGGCGATAGATGGCGTACGAAGGGTACGGAAGGAGTACGAAGAGTTTTTCGCCCTTAAAAATCCACGGCTTCCATGCTTGCACCAGGTTTGAACTTGCGAACTTGAGTATAACAGTTTGAAACGCTAACCGTTACACCACCGACACCGCAAGACACCAGCTGAACCCCCCTGAGGTTCCTTTACCGGTGCGTTGAATCAAAAAATTTCAGATGACGCAGCGCGCGTACCTGGCGAGGGCTTTTCCAGGACAATGCAGGTGTGAAATGTGCACTTTCGCAAACTCAAGGTACGCCTTCGCTGCTTTCATCGATTCTCGCGTCATTTTCGAGATCATTTTTACTTTCCCGTATACGTAGGTTTCCAGTCAAAAAATAGTTACTTTTCTACCTTTTTACTTTCCCGTTGACATACGCATATACGGGGTAATATACCTAGTGTACAGAATGTTATGTAATGTTGCGCAAGAAAACGGCGAATTTTCGGCAGAAAAAAATTAATTGCCGGGCCGTGATAACGAAAAAGCAGATAATACAGTTTCTAAATTAAAAAAAAATCCTCGAACACGGGGTGTAGCCTGAATCCCTGTTTTATGGATCCTTGATACCGAAAAACCAATTGAAAGGAAAACATCCGTCTGCCTGTCTGTCCGTCCGTCCGTCTGCCTGTTTTCTGTCCGTCTGCCTGCCTGCCTGCCTGTCTGTCTGTCTGCCCGTCTGTCTGTCTGTGTCTGTCTGCCTGTCTGTCTGTGTCTGTCTGCCTGTCTGTCTGACGGTCTGTGAACACTGCTAGCGCATAAACCATACGTACAATTTCTTCCAAAATGGATACTCCCTGATCGATCTTGTTCAAGTTAAAGCTTTGAGATTTTGAAAAATATTCTCTAAATTTTGGGGGTACTTTACATGAAGACCCCCCGATGTTCTCAAAAACGGCTCCAAATTTTTTCTTTAAATTTATTGTAAGAACAAAGTAAAATGCAATTTTTAAGGTGGCCTAGGTCCGATTTTCAAGGTTAACTTTGAATTTTCGAAAATTACAAAAGTTTTAGTTTTATTCAGCGTCTTCCTCCAACTACAAAATTGCAGATAGAGATTTTCCCTTCAAATAAAATGTGTTCTTCATAGAGGGTTTTTCTTTAAGGCCATTTACATTTTTTTTGAAAATTTTAGTAGTTTTCGTATGTGCAATTTTAAAAAAGGCCGTCTAGGACAAAGTTTCACTGTTCTTTAATATTCTAAAATTAATATTTCCGTTCTACTATTAAGAAACCGAAAAATTAATAAAATGTCAAAAAATGAACTTTGGGCGGCGATAGAAGGCAGTTGGAAAGATAATATGGCAACTTTGAATAGCTAGCCCAGACGCAAGGAAACAGAAAACTAATACGGGAAAGTCTGCGCCATTCTGTAACGCCACTAGTTCCTTAAATAAACTTTACGGACGTTGCTAGCAGCACGTCAGTTTTCTCTAAATAGCTGTTCTTACAACACTTTCCATGGGGTTCTGAATATCGCCTTGATTCCGAATGTTAATTTGTTTCTAATTTGTTGGTCAGTGGATACGAACACTTCTCACTATGGAAAATAACTAAAAAATAATAAATCTAAGAATTTAAAACTATATTGTTAAAACTGAATATTTTTTGGGATACATTCGCGGCAAATTCGAAAATTTAATTTAATTACGATATTGAGCCATAATTTATCATTTTTAGATTTAAGATTTAGATTTTTAAATTTAAGGCACTGCCAATAATAATCGGATTACTGGTTCTATTCAAAGTTTCCCTCAATTCGAGCATAATCTCAAGAATGGAATAATTACAGTTTGGTGGCCTATAACATGCAATAAGATCTATGGTCTGCGAGTTGTCTATGCTTACATCTGCTCCTATCATCTCATGCTCAATGCTTTTCCATTTCAGGTTCGCTTTTATATGTGATTTAACTAAAATAAAGGCTCAAGTTTCTTTGTCCCGACAAAATATTCACCTTTTTTATGTATTGCTAAGGTGTGTGTATTGGGTTTTGTTAAGAATCAATATATTCGGGTCTTCTAATATTCTTTTAACTAGCTGAAGTACCCGGCGTTGCCCGGGAATTATTACAGAATATTATTAGACAGGAAGACTAATTCCATCTTTTCATGCCCTGCGGCTGGGCCTACATCTATATCTTTCATTGTATCTCTTCTCCGCTCTACTCCTTCCTGCCATGATCTGTCCGTCTCCGTCCCGATAGCAATGTGTTGCTAGTACACAATAAATTGACAATGTACTGAACCACTTAACAAAACAATATTAACTTCATCAGAAGTGCTAGAGACTACTGATATTGAAATTTGAATAATAAAATAGAAACCAAGGACTCCAAGAATATTTTATTTGCATCGACAAATATTTTTGTATAAATTAATATTTGCTTATTTTTGTACAAAAAATGGATGATTGCATTAATTGTGAGAAATTGATATACAAAACAACACATTTATTAGTCTCCACATGTAAAGAACCATTGTTGCATTACATATCACTGCACTACTTAGTCTCTAGCTCATATTAAAACAAAGTTCAACAGGGTCAAAATTAACTGCAAAGAAGACAACTGGCATATGAAGAAAATGTAATTACAACAAATGTACAGAATCACTGTAGAATGTTTTATGTAAAACGACACATTTTGTAAATTAAACCAAAGCTTCAGGGTACACCACATTGGCAGTTTCATTATTTTTTGGAAGAAGCAAGAATTGGTTATCTTTTGACCCAACACGGGAGAGTGCTACATACAGCTGACCGTGAGAGAAGACGCTTTCTCTAAGATCGACACCAACAAACTTGAAGGATTGTCCTTGAGCTTTATTTATTGTAATAGCGAAGCATGGTTTAACTGGAAACTGCAGCCTTTTAAATTGAAAAGGTAAATCAGACGGAATCATTGGAATTCTGGATATTAGAGCATTTTCACCAGATGCTGGACCAGTAAGAATTCTGGTGTGTAAAATATTGTTGGCAAACTTAATTATTTGAAGTCGTGTTCCATTACAAAGTTTTGGGGCATTGAGGTTACGAAGCAATATAATAGGTGTACCAATTTTCAAATTTAATATATGTGGTGGAAGACCTGCTGGGTTGAGCGAGTTTAAAAATTCTGGTGGATAATGAACACTCTCGTCATCATTCAGAACAGTGTCAAATGATCGATATTCTTTTGTTTCTGCTTGAAAGCGCTGTAGGATTTGATGATTAATTTCATCTACCACATCATTTTTTGGAGACAGTATAACTCTTTCACAAAACCATGAGTGTGTCTTATTTAGGATTGTTTGCACATCCTCATATATCTTCTGAATTAAATCATCTATAGTGTGAACCACGTGACCATACCGATGATCTACTAATATATTTTGACTATTGATATTGGTAACTGAACCGCTTCCAACTGCGAGAAGCAATGCTGCAAATTGCGCAGAATCTGAGTCATCAGTTAACAAAGTCCTCATGTTTGTACTGAGAGTCATTATTTTAACGTTCTGCCAAATTGGGGATGTCTTTAAGCTTGCTTTGATTGTATCAGCTCTAGTGCCTTTAACAATTACAGGCTAGGTTTGCCGGAAGTCACCAGAAAATACAACAGTAACTCCTCCCATTAATTTGGAAGATGATCGTACATCCCGTAACATTTTGTCAACAGCTTCTATGTGACATCTGTTGCTCATGGTGCACTCATCCCAGATAATTAATACTGAATCACGAAAAACCTTTGCAATAGAACTATTCTTACTAACATTACATGTTGCTTGTTCTATGAAAATTGTGTTCAAAGGCAATTTAAAGGTAGAATGTGCTGTTCTCCCACCTTTTAATAATGTTGCTGCGATTCCAGAAGACGCGACTGCAATGACAGTTTTTCTCTCTGATCTACATTTATCAATAAGTAAATTGATTACAAACGTTTTACCGGTGCCTCCAGGGGCATCAATGAAGAACAGGTTACCGTTGTCATTTTGAACACTGTCAATAACTGCGCTGAAGATTGTTCTTTGATCAGGAACTAATTTTTGCAAATTTTCTTTTAGGTCTCGATGCACATCACACATACTATATGTATCTTTTGTATAGTCAGAACTTTGTCTACTTGGCTCAAGAATACCAAAATCACGAAGTCGCTTATCACTGAAAGATGCAATAATGTCTTCTAGAATAATTAATCCTTCATTGAATACATCCACTGAGAATGGTAAATCTTGGTTGTCTTCATGCAAACGCTTTTGAAAAAGAATATCCTCACACATGACTTCCTTGAATTCACACCACAAACTGCTTGGATCAGATGGCTGACAGAATACCAATAGTATCGCAAATAGTTCACGAATATGTGATGGTGACTGGGTAAGTGCAGCATCACTCAGCGTGTGTTTCCAATGCTCATCATTTTCTATGAGGCCCAGTTTCTTACATGCTGTCTGGTAAGAAGGCTGTACAATACTGTTCACTGTTTTTAGCATAGCAAAAGAAGTTGGACCACGAATGTGATGTAGAAGCAGACGAAGGTAATAGCATTCTGTGAAGTTTGGATGCACAGTGTAAACTCTTCCAAGAGCAGCATCTTTCCTTACACCCAAATGCCCTGCAACCAGTTGTCCACGTTTCCTTCTCTGCCAATTTTTATTTCTCCAGACATAAAATGCGGGCACTTCACAATAAAGCAAAGTTTTTGCAAAATCATCATCTTGGCACAGTTTGAAAAAGCCAGTTAATGTTGTCTGAGGAGGATTTTCTAAAACTTGCAGAATATTATGCTGGTTGAAATACACCCTTTGACCATTTTCTAAGTGCACCGCCAGATGAATTACAGCTGGGTATCTTTCATGAATTGGCAGCTCAAATATTCGCCAGAAGGCTTCCAATGTGCTCAAGTAGCGACCATTTATGTACTTTTCAATTTCATTGCAATCATTTTGTACAGTAAAAGTTTCTCGATCATTACCTTTGTTAACATACTTAGTAATGTATTTGATTGCTTTCACAGAGTGACAGTATTCTACATTAATATGAGCTGAAAAGCATCTGCTTAGGACTGGTGAATGCGGAACAACCCATCGATTATCCACTTGTGTATCAGAATGTCTACCCAAAACTGCAATGTGACCACCATCTTCAGGCGAACGTCTCCTATAAAATGGATATCCATCATTGACTGAGTTTGAACAGTGAAAGAGCGTGGAAATCTCTTATTGCATTTACCATTGACCATACATGGCGATCGTGAATTGTATTCTCCACATGGTCCATGAATCATGTGTTTGGAAACAATTTCGTAAAGAAGAGGATCTTCTTCTTTATTGGGTATCTCAGCACTAATAATTAAGTCAATTTCATCTGGTTGTATTTTTCTTTGAAGCCAAATCAGAATATGAGCATGGGGCAATCCTCTTTTTTGCCATTCTATTGTTGACATATGGCATACAGTTGCGCCAAAAATGTGGTTTTTGGTGATCAAATTCATCAAGTTTTGGTATTTCAGATGAAATACACGTGAAATAATATCATGTCTGTCATGAGGATTCTGTCCCACATACAATTCATGTCTGATTTATGGCCATTCGGGGTTGCATGTCATTGTAATAAAAAGATCAGGGCGACCATGGTGTCTCACGTATGTCATAGCATCCTGGGTTTTCTCATGGAGGTACCTTGGTGAACCAGTAAAAGTAGATGGTAAAATGACCTGCTGTCCAATATTTAGTGGATTTGTGTTAGCGTCATTGTTAATTGCATCTCGAAGATGAATGTAGTTCTCTGCTCTTAATGTTTTTTGATTTTGTTTGATATATCCAAGTCTTTCTGTAATCATTTTAGCAGCCATGTCAACAACAAACTGATTCAATAATTGCTGGAACATTAGCAGAAAATTTACTGTACCTTCCCTCACCATAAATCTATAAGAATAGTATTGCATGCAAGATATTTTCTTTGAAAGGTTTTGGTTTGCTCTTCCTGAAATTACTTGTGGAATATTAATAGAATACCCATCTTCTCCATTAACAAATATGAGAGGATACTGAAGAGGGTCGTAAGCACGATGTAACTCTGAAACACGCTGTAACTTTCCATTTCTACTGTGCAATACAATATCTCGGTGCCCTTTATATTCATCCACCAGTAATATAGCCACTTCATTTGTTGTTGGTTGGTTGAAACAGCCTCTATGATAATTGACAGGGATAATGTCAGCTCGGATAAGAATTTTGTAATCCAGAATATTTTGAGGTGCTTGTTCTATGGCAGCCTTGAAACTTTTAATATACTGATTGTGTGTGTGCAACAAACTCTGTATCATTTGTGTAATTTCTGGATTTAAATTAGGTACAATATTTTGACGCAAAGACATTTGGTCTGCTTCAGAAAGGAAATACACCTGCAGAAATCCAGGGTTCGTTGTTGGAAGTAAACTACCAATGCGATGATAAATTTGGCCCTGAATTTTGAATGTAGGCATGTAAAATCCTTCTTTATGTTCTGTACAGCCAAAAGATGTCATCTGAAAAAGACAGTTGTATTGTCTCAAATGGCGTAGGAAATGCTTTGATAATGGATGTTCACCAAGTAGCAGGCTTTTCAAAATGTCAGGAGGCTCCACCAAAGGCCTTAACTTTACTTTCCCATTAGAACAACACATGCTATTATGTTCGAATGCCCATTTTTTTGCTCCACAAAACATACAAACATTTTCCATATGACCAATCTGAATATCTGAACTATGCAAATAATCAAATTGGGGGTCATAATGAAAAGCTGAGCCGCTTCCTAGGGAATTGTTGGTATTGACTTCTCTCCTTGTAGTATTGTCGTCTTCAGTAAGTTGCTCTTGCCTTTGTGTAGCCGATTCTGAACTTTTATATTCTGCCCATCTTTTCGCACTTTTAGTATGTTTTGACAAATGCGTCTTCCGCTTCACCATTGTTTTCAACAATTTAGAATTCACAAATTTCTGTAAATAAGAGGTTATTTTATAATTTTATAAATAAGAGGTTATAAAATATACGATATCTATGTTATGTACATTGTACAATACTATACATTCTGTACTTTTTACTTCCTCAACCTTACTCAACTACATTGTATATTATTGTACTTTTTACTCTCTCAACCTAACTCAACATTATACTGTATATTATTACTTAATACATCTACATTGAAATTCCTTACCACTGTTGTTACGGCTGTCTTTCAAACGATACACAAACGTTCTGAACTAACATTCACGGACATGTGTAAATAGCCGTATTCAAACCCCAGCGAATTTCGTAATAATTCTGGCTGTTGATGAAATGAGCAGTAGCTATCAGACATCCTCAGTTTTCACGAAGAGTGCGCCTCAGGTGGCGCAAAGCTAAACTATTAACATTGATGCATTCTTGAATCTACGATGTAATGCTAGTCGAAAAATGTCCAGAAAAGTAATTATTTTGTGAATATGATAAGGTTTATGGTTGTAAATCATAGCCTATGTTACTCCAGACCTTTAAAGGAAGCTAGTATAAAAGTTTCATCAGTATTGGTTCAGTAGATTCAGAGATTATCGCGTTGTAAGTCAGTGCAGTTCTGTCTTTATATATTAGTATAGATTATCTTTCCTCTACTGTCATCTTTATATATCACCACATTAGGCTGCGGTGACTATTAAAATCGCCTATCATAATAAAGGGTTTAGGTAGCTGATCAATGATTTTTAATATTTCATTTTCTGTGAAGTTATAACTATTTGGAAGATAGATATTACAGATACTCAAATATTTTCTTCCCTGGTTAATTTTGGCTTCTGTACAATCAATAATGGTGTTTAGTTGAATTTCATTTGTTTGAAGAGGGGATTTTATACACGTAGCAATGCCACCACTTGATATTTTTGAATTATTTCTATTCTTTAGGGCCACAGAATAGTTTTTTATTTGTGGTACCACTCTTTCTGGATTATTAGTTTCTTCTAAGCCCGTTACATCTGGATTGTATTTGTTGATTAGAAATAATAGATTTTCTCTTTGAGGATTAGATCCATTGTTATTCCATTGTAATATGCTTTCAACCATTATTAATTAATGTGGTTTAATTTAATTTAGTTTAAGGGGATGAGATATTTATAAGTAGATACAGTGTTCTACGTACTCTCGAAGCTGGGTTCTGAGACTGAGGTCTCTATGTCAAGAAGATGTTTTTCTAATTTTTTAATAACTCTTGTAAATTTACCCTTTGTGGATCTTTCATTTAATAATATATGTTTTTCAGCATTCCAATTATTGCATTAAAATCATTTGATTAATCTTTCATAATAGCAATGGGGTCAGGTACCCCAGAAGATTTTTCAAGGAATGATTTGAATTGATTGTATGATAGAGGAAGTATATCTTGGTTAGAATCTATAAAAGTTTTGGTTGGGAGTAAAATATCTTCTATTGATTTGTTAGTTAAACAATCTTGAGAAGCAAGTTCTTTATTGGCATTTTTAGCTCTCTTTTTCTTTGAAGGTTTATAGGAACGGTCTTTACATTTTATATTATTGTTTGATATATTCTCAGGAGTGGAGAATGATTCAGATGATAGGCTTCTTTCGTTGATAGGAGGGAAGTTTTAGTAATCCATAGCAACTGAGTCAGATGCAGTGTCACATGAGGGAGAGTCACTACTAAAATATGATCATTATTGTTATCTATTGATCTTTTTATAACTGGTTTGGGACTAATGTTATTATTTAGACAGTTGCAAGTAATATGGCCTTCATTTTGTAAAATTGAATGATCCAAGCAGCAATTTTCTTTTGACATACTATCATTGCTTTCTGAACCATTATTTATGATTAGGGTACAATTGTCCTCTTTATTTCGACATTGACTAGCAATAAGGCCTTCAGATTTACGTTTAAAGCAAGTGATGTTATCAGTAGAGAAATATTAACTATGAGATGTGCCTTGATATTGAATTAACATAGATGGAGGTAATTTATGAATTTCATCAGGGTGAATAAAAACCTGCCTTCTAAAACTCAAAATGTGAGACAAATTAGGATCAGTCATACCAACTCTTATAAAAGTAATATTGGATGATGTTTGAACATGAAGTTGGTTAAGAGCTTTTTTGATGTCTTCATGTGGGATAACAGGGCAAACATTATAAATTATAACTTTGATATGTTTACTAAGTAATGGTCTAACACTTACTTCAATATCAATAATAGTGAGAGACTTGTACTTATCTGTAATATAATAAGCAAGTTACTTGGAGCTTAAAATAAACATATCCTGTTGTTGGCGATACATTAGACAAAACGAATATCACTTCCTTGTTCAATATTAGTTAGTTTACTCACATAGTCCTTCAGTGTTAACCCTTCATGTGCTTCGATGGTGATTGCTTGGTCCTTAGTAGGGAAGACATCAATAGTAGCAGCTCCAGCGTAAGATTTGATTTGTGCATCATGAGCAGTTAAGTAATTTAATTTAAAGAGTCTCTTTAGTTAGTCTGGATAAGAACTTAGAATCTTTTAATTCTAATTTGGATTCAGGATCATTTTTGTGTTTTATGTATGTATTTTTATTCAAAAACCTATTAGTAACATTTCAGAACGTTGGCAATATATTACTTTACCTTATATTCCATTTATTAATTTTCAACTCAAACAAACAATTTTAGAACAATATAATATTAAAATAAAAAACTCAATTTTGAATAAAAACACATACATAAAACACAAAAAAGATCCTGTATCCAAATTAAGAATTAAAAGGAGTAGTATATTCCTTGAAATGCTTACAATGTAATGTAATAGCTGTTATGTAGGACAAACCTCTAGAAAATTAAAAGAACGTGTAAGAGAACATAAGTACAATATTAAGCAAATAGAAGAAAGATAAAATTCTTTAACTAAGCATAGAATAGACAAAGATCATCAATTTGATTTTCTTAACCCCACAATATTAAATAAAGATTTTAAGTACTTATGAGCAGTTTAGGTTAAGTTGATGTTGTTTACGGTGGTTATGGTTTCGGCTAGAGCCGCCTGCAAAGGCAGCAGGCACACGAAGCCACAGTTTTCTTTTGTCACTTAGTTTGATACTTTTTCTACTCCCATTGTATAATTTTGTCATTTGATGGCTGCAACCCGTTACATTATGATACTCACGAAGCAGTTTTCGTTATGATAGAGGTTCTTGACCAATCACAGAGAAGCTTACAAACCAAGTACTTAATTTATCATTGAGAATCTTTATGGTAAATGTTTCCTTCGATTGTGTACACTAAAATTGCATTTAATATTGTATTCTGCTTTTCTGTTTTAATTTATTTTATTATTAGTAATTTTAACATGAAATATTATTTAAAATAAAGTGAATCGTAATTTTTACTTTGATCCTATTTGACTAGCGCAGTGGTAGTTATTGGAGAGAACATTTGACTAAAGTTATGATTGGTTAAGATTTGAACGCAAGTCATTTTGGGTTATATGTTGCTGCCGTGTTGTTCTCCTAAAAAAATCCAAGTTTAAAATGTCTAGTGAATAAAGGGTGGACTTGACAACTCCAGAAATAAGAAAAGAGCAAAAATGGTGACGTCGGAATTATTGCAGCAACTTCTATACTTCCTCGCAGGCGGGTTGGTAAAACAAAGCCACCTGCGGTGTGTAGGGAGCTGTCGGCTAGATGGCCTTGGCTGAATCCTGCATGCCAATTGCCATGAAATGATCCAATGTAAAAGTTTAACTTACAAAAGTTACCATAAGCCTTAGAAAAAGTACCATATGAAACTCGATGTAATGGGTATTAATACACTCGTGTGAAGTTGACGATACTCGCTCGTATCGTAATATCACACTCGTACATTAACCTTCCAGCGGGCGCGCGGGCGTAAATTTTACGAGAATAGCAGATTTTTTGCAATTGCTGTGAACTTATTGTTGGCAAAGACTTCTGAGTTCTTGGTATTTCTTTCAGATATCTGTAGTGATACATTCCTTCAGCCAGTGTTTAGTTTGCACGCGATATTCGGTTTTTGCAACGCACTATTCGGGATAAATGTATAGGGACATAAACTTTACGCTGCGCGCCTGCTGTTGTTCTAAAATATTGTATTATAATTGGGCCTAATCGAAATTTTGTGTAAAATGTTCAGAGAAAGAATCCATGTGAATTAAATTCAGAATATCCTACAAGAGCTGTCTGATCGGGACGAAGGTCATTTATTGGATATGGATAGTGATAGTGTCAGTGACCTGAGTATTCAAAACATAGCCGAGCATCAGCACGATACTGGATCGGAACCAGAGCTTGCTGATACTAAATACGAATGTTTATCAACGGATATGTTTTTTGGTAGTAAATAGCATTCTTAGATATTACAATGCGCTATAAAATGGCATTGTTCTACAATTTCTTTATTTTATTCAGGAGTTATTGAATAACGTAAAATTTACGACACGCGCCTGCTGGTGTGAAGATTTTACGCGTGCTGGCTCGAAGGTTAATACTTATCATTACGTCATCGTTTCATAATGTGCTGATAAATGTTTGTATTTCAGAGACTTATTTTTTAAAAATCGGATTCCCATGTCTTTTCTTTGCTAACTGGAAATTGGATGTCACCATGACAGACATTTGAATTATGAACGGACGTTATTTTAGTACTTATTTTAGTACATTTTGGATGAAATAAACGTTTTGGGGTGCGCGTTTTGGGTAACGCTGCCTGAAAATTGAAGATTTTGGAATTTAGTGGACGAGTTTACAAGACTCGTAGTTTCTTTGCATAAAGTCAATTTTTATATTATCAACTTGTTTCAATTTATCTTATATAATGGTTTCATTTAAGAAACAAATACTTCCGCATGTTGTTGCCCTAGAGCAGACCTGCACAGCATTTTGCACTTTCACTGACGTCAGGAGCTGCGCGTGAGCAACTCGGGGGCAAATGAGAAAATCGATGAAGGGTGGGGATGAGACCCAATCTAGGAGTGGGGACCACCAATCAGAATGCGCAATTCGAAAGATAGCGCGTAAATTTAAAGAGCAATCGGCAAGAACATGACGGTCATATACAGTTCAAGTAATATTGCCTTTTTTTATTATATTGCAAATGTTTGTTCTCGGTATATGACAGGGCAAAATATGAATCTACAACAAATTATGCATACTAGATTTCCACACCAAGTATTATAATTGATTGTAGGGCTGATAATGTAATTCGCTTTGCTACGATGTAATCACAAATTCAGTGTTGTGCTAAACACAAAATTTTGATACTGAATTGTTTTTGTTTGATGATGACAGCAATAAACAAATTTTTATTAACTATGTTTAATTGAATAAGACGGTTCTCTCAAAGCAAAAATATATTGTTCTTGAAAGAAATCATTATTATTTTCTGTTCTAATTTCTGACAAGAGTATAGAGTCGTTTACGACATCGTATAAAAATATAAAGCCCTTTGCATTCTATTTAACAATACCCATGATCTTCTGATTGTTCGTGACATATCGTCACAGAAGTTTGCTGGTTGATCTCTTTTGTTCAGTTTTATAATGGGGAAAAATGGTCACAAATGTGCTACTAAACATTACCCTTCTTGGAATTGCTACATATTGTATTTTCATGTCAATCTTGATGTGAGAGATTGCTATCATGATTTTCTTCGTTTTTCTATGATTTGGAGATTAAAAAATTCCTGGTGAACAATCAATTATTAAATTGCAATGTTTTGTTAGATAGAATTAAATAATATTTTTTCTTATACATATAACCATATATTTTAAAGCTATTGCTTTAAAATAATGCTTAAGAGTCACAATGAGCATGTTATTTTCTTTATAAAAATAGAAAATGAAAATATATACAAAGGTGGATATACAGCAGTGCACAGAACGTAAAGTGAATTATGACCTTGGTAACTTAAAATACTAGACATAATCCATTTAAACAAATGGGCATATAATTTTGAAGCATGGATAATTGTACTAGACGCCCAGGCATTCAATCTACGCGCCACGTCGTGCTACGTCAGACTTCTCCCCTCCCCGCAAAGCTTCTTACTCTCCACTACTTGCACTTTCGGCGCTGCCGCCGGCAGGCGATCTGCTCGCAAGTGCAGAATGCCCGCGGGAGCAGGCGTGGTGCAGGTCTGCCCTAGAGCGTCTATACCTTCCATGATTCTAATTAATATTCCTGAGTTATTCCAGCAGAGATACGCGGTATTATTACGAACTATACAGCAATTTTTGCATAGCTGCCTCTCAAGGCCCATCTTTACGATGGAATATATCACGGCATTTCGCGTCTTTCTCGGTGGATGCGCTAGATGTCGCATGATCGCGACCGTATCAGGGACTGCTTGATCACGCGACATCTAGAGCATCGACCGAGAGAGACGCGAAATGCCCTGATGTATTCCATCGTGAAGACGGGCTTTGAGAGACAGCTATGGAAAAATCGCAGTATAGGACCTTGGCCTTTGGTTGCGGCCGCTCAGCCAACACAATGTTCGGGATCGTATCTTCTCTATCGGATAATGTATCCATTTTGTTAGTCTTCCCTCAACTTACCAACACGAGACTGCATGCGCGAGACACATTTGACCTTACGTCCGGTTGCGAAGCTTGGTGGCAAGCTGCAATGCTTTTCATATTCATCGAATTTCTGGAAAAAGTCGTTGCCCTGCGAGATACGAGAGAGAATGAGCGCAGTTTGTGACCACTTTTAGCTGCGTTCACACGTACACCACGGTCAGGCTCAGTACACAGCAAGTGTAAATATAGAATTAAAGAACACCACACCAATCTTACGGAAAAGAGGTTTCGGTCAAATTGTCCGAAAATTTTGTATGTTGTTCCTAATATCATAATGATCAAAAGTCGTTATGACCTTTAAGCAAAAAAGTTGTTCTTTTTTATCTAATGTACATTTTAAAACGGAGATCATGTCGATTTGTCGGATGATAGAAAGGCACAAATGCGCAGTCAAATATATTCAAATCAGACAACCTCACTTGTTTAGACTTGTGACTTATGTTATTTCATTTTCCGTAAGTCACTGTTCGTCATTACCGTGAGCCCCCTTGCCTTCCACGTTGAAATACTTATTCACCGTAGATCTTCTTGCCTCACACGGCAGGGTGAATCATTACCGTAAGTTCCCTTGCCTCTCAGTATCGGCGTGATTGATTGTCGCGAGTCCCCATGCCCCACACGTTGATCGAAATTCTTTTGAATTTTAGTTCTCTACTTCAACGTTTATGGTATCTCTATCATTCAAATCGACTGGAGCTGTTCTGTGTGCTACATCTAAAATGTTTTCTACAAGAGCAGTAATTTGGATATCGAATATTTTGATGATGCCTAGCATATCGTAAGTTCCACAAGACACTAGCAACGTGAGCACAACTCCCAAGTGTTCTGGCTCTTGATTTTTAAGTGCAACAATAACCATTAATGAATTCTTTTTTTGTTGTGAAAACGACAGTTGTTAGCACATTTTGGCCGGCGCGGACAAGTTCCTGCGACTTCCGCCCACCTGGGCACTCTTTGTGATACTCCCGCTAAATTATGGGAGTTCCATGCTACACCAGGGTGTCATGGGGGCGCCAACTCCAAAGTTCGCGCGTCCCACTTAAAAAAAATCAATCAACAATCAATCAATTAATGATTGAATTAAGACATTAATTGATCATTGTTTCCCCGCGCCTCGATGCGTGTGGCGGTTCTCCCGCCGCCCAGCCAGGTTGCAACCAGCTACCCTCGGCGCCGACACCGATGACGTCACGTCGACATCACCACCGTCACCGCCGCTACCACCACCATCACGCCGTCGCCGCCCTATCTCCCCCCGCCTACGTCCGCCCCTCCGCCGGCTAGCCGGCTGCCCGCCCCCCCCTGCGCCCTGCCCGGGGTGTGAACCCGGGGCGGGGCCAGAGCCTGGTGGACAGCGGGAGAGATGGCTGGTGGAGTGTGGACCAAGCGGAAAGGGCTATGGTGGACCTCGAGCGTGAAGCATCCACGGTGGTGAAAGGCATTTTCTTGATATCTGCATTTGAGACCCTCTACTAGACAGCTGTGTAATTTGGAGGAGCTGTGGTGCTGTGAGAGTGGACTGGGTTGGAAAATCCAGCCATGTGTGCCTCGTAACCTTTCAATACATTCTGCAATGTTACATTAATCTGGTTTTTCTTGCTGTGTTAGTCAGGTAGCATCGCTTGGTCATTGTGTGCCTCTAATTTTGTATTTTCGTAACATTGCAAGAGTTTTGTGAAATTGTTAAAGTTTTTTTGTATTCTTTGACACAGTAAACCCTGATTCTCACAAAAGATGAATTGATCCATTGAGCAAATGCTGAGATGGCTCCTTGTTTTGCTTCTGGACGTAAATGTAGCTTCACTGTGCGCACGTTTTGTTGAGCACTCCTTTTTCTTGCAGTGGTAGGAGTAGAACTGAGGGTGAGTTACTATTTTGTTACCAATGCAGAAATATCAAATCAGCAGTTAATTTTCCGTTGCAAGTGTTTTCTATAACTCGGGGACGAAAATGTCTAGTTTTTCAAATGTTGCTAATCGGGCTTTTTTTAATTCTGGACCTCAAGAAAATGTGTGCAGACAATCTCCTCCCAAATACGTCACATACAGTCTTCACAGGTTTTGACCAAATAAATTAGATTTCTGATGTAAAGTTATCAATATGGTATTCTTCATTCTGATCGTGTTGGAGTAATCTTTAATGTACCATGACCTAACGCGAACTCGGTAAAAACCGAAAGTTATGTTCAAGTAATCAAGCGAGATTTCATTTGAATTCGCGTGCTTTTTTATCATCTTCAAATCGACATGATCTCCTTTTTAAAATGTACATTAGATCAAAAAGAACTACTGTTTTGCTTAACGGCCATAACGACTCTTGATCAGTATAATCTAAAGAACAATGCTAAATTTTCAGGTTATTTGACCGAACTCTAATTTCCATAAGATTTGTGCGGGTTTCTTTGCCGTCTGAAGCATATTAGTTGATGGATGATATAACAATTTCCCAGAAAATAATTTGGAAATATATATAATTGTAAATTATAATGAACACAATTAAGAATATTTCTTCCGTAACTTTTTTTATTTTTGAAGGTCAATTTGCATTTTTAAATTTTTGTTTATTTAATTTTTTGTATTTTTATACTAACTTAATTTTGCGAGAGAATAATATATAATGTCAAATATATTTGGTTTAACCCCCGTGACACGCGCTGTGTTTGTGACGCGAGTACAAAAAAGAGAAGAATTTAGAAAAAATCATGACGATAACAATAACAATAATAATAATAACTAGCGTACCCGTGCGAGAATTCTCGCATGTTAAATCCCACCCTTTCCCTATCCATTTGTCTATCCTTTCCATAAAGGAGAGGAACTACTAATGTACTTACAGAATATCAAACAAAATAACAATGCAATTGATGTTCAAAACAAATTTTCAATTAAAATTTATTCAACAGATGAGATGTTCTTGGAACAATTCATACTTCTTTAAAAACAACATTTGAAGAAATGTTTCAATCCTCCTTGAGAGTTAGCTTTTCGCTTTCCTTGATAGTCAGATAATAGAAAAGGTTTTTACTCTTGAGAAAGCCAAGTAAAGTAGTGCGAAAATACCGGATTGGGCAAGAACAGACCTACTCATTGCAATATTATTCAACTTTCCTTGATTTGTTATGAAGAACCGAGTGGATTTTGGAGAGTCAGGATACCAGCTTGCTGGGGTGAGAAAATTGAAAAATTATTTGTATACTAAAAAGTATTGAATTATTTTCTGTCCGTACGTACCTCAAGAAAAGCAATTCCGAGGCAAAAAATAAACAAACTAATATTTTCACCTTTGAGTACTAAATACCATTTGTTAGCATTAGAAACAATTTAGTAGGCATTAGTAAGCCCACTTCGGTACATGGGAATGTTGCTCAAACGATGTTTGCATTTTTAATATCTTAACGAACCGACACCTTGAGTTTAATATCAAACTGTTTTATTTACAATATGAGTTTGCAGCTATGCGTTGGTGTACATACTTGTACATACTTCCAGATAGCGCCAACATTTAAATCGTTCGTTTGGACTGCGATCGTTGGCAATTGTCGGGTGACTTGCACCCTACTTGCTATAATTTTAAATTTAGTTGTTTTTTAATTGATTCACGTAGTATTGTAGGCTAGCGCGTTTTGATTTTTGTTTTGATTGTTATTTCAAGCTATTTTACTTTAGCTACTTTAAAAACTTTGTTCTTTGTGTTGTGTCATAGCACAAGTTTTCTTCCACTACCTCTGCGTACCCGTGCGAGAACTCTCGCATGTTAGACCCCACACTCATCCCTATCCTTCTATTTTCATTCTAAGAGGGAAAGTAGTTAACGAAACGTGTTTATTTGTTTAAAATCTATAAAGGTAACTTACAATGTACAAATACACAATTACAAATAAAAAAACAATGCAATTAATGTGTAAAAGAAATTTTCAATAAATATTTATTCAATATCATGGAGAATTTGCTTGGAACAATTCCCAACACTCACTTAAAGACATTTGAAGTAATTATTCAATATTCTTTGTCAATTAGGTTTTAGATATTCGTGATAGTCACAAAAATATTAGCTTTTTACTTTTGTGAAAGCTACGTGTCTGAACCCGTTGACTTGAAAATTTCATTGAATGATAACGAATATATTGGTACAGGTAAAACACAAACACAGTCTTCACTCTTCACTGAACAACCGCATCTTTCCACAATTTTCCACAGCACTTATAGACCATGAAAAAACGTTAATTGAATAGTTTCACTACACGCATAAGAAACAATCTTCATAGATATAGGTATCAAGCAACTATAATAGTACTTCTAGTTGTTGCTGGGGAGCAAATCTTGAATTAATGATTATGCAAATAAACCTCGTCAGATAGCACAAATTACGGTGTTAACAGAAAGCGTAAATAAAGATTGTCGAATCTAAGCCTTCTAAGCGTGTCGCCACAAAAATTGCTAGCAGCAGGAAGGGCTGAATTATTGAGGTGGCCTTGATAGTATTGAAGCGTGGAACCGAAAAGTTAATTGAATGGATCGGAGAATGTCTCATCTTGTAGATTATGATCTGAAAAACGTTTCTTTGAAGCCTTTGGTCTCAAAATTTTACTTTTTAAGGCTCTAAAACGCTTTGTTTATGAGTTATTTGCCGATATAGGTTGACATGTGATGCTGGTTGCATTTTACATGAATATTTCGATGCGTTTTTTGAAAGAAATTATCTATATTTTTAAAGTCAAAGTGGAATTCGTCAAGTTTCCGTGAAATTATCTTTCTTTAGAGCCCTCATTTATAAAGATTGGTTGCGTGTGAGAGCCGGAACCCAAAGGTATACTACTGAAATAATACAGGAGACGATAATTCAAGGTTGCTTTAATAATGAAGTTAGTTCAAAATATTTAAATTAGAAAATGCTGACAAAAAGACAATAATGATGAGCCTTTAAGACCTGGATTTTGTGAATATTTATTCTCAATATGATGAACCGTTTAGATTACAAAATATGTGAGCTTGAGTCTCTATTGCATAACCCTGAATATTTATAATGAATTGAACCATACACCTGCCACAATATTGGAGTTGTTGATATGCAAATAATTTGCGATTTTATACAATTTTTTTAATAGAAACACTATTTATGCACTTCTCTGATAGTTAAACATTAATGAATTATTAGAAAAGTGCATAAATATTTTGTTCAAATAGTCAAATACAATGTTTAAATAGTAACACAAATAAGAAACGCGAGAGTAGAACTTGTAACACGAACACGCGCGCGGAATGACGCTCCGCATCGCTAAATATTCCACTGAAGATAAGGTCTGCAACGATTGAGAAATGCTTTTTTGACACCTATCGATGAGTCACCACGGTTGAGGAAGATACAGGAAGCCGCAACTCAATACCTCACGATGACTGACAATGAGAGTGAAAAGTTGATGAGTGCGGACACACAGTCCGCGCGTGCAACGGAGGTTGAAACAATGTGTATAAACATAATTGTAATAAAAACACTAAAATAATATTTCATTCATCTATTACATCGAAAACATAAAATAAGTTGATAGGTGGATTAATTGGGGTACATAACACCATTTTTCAAAGTTTTAATATTTTTATTTATGGAAGTTTACGGTTTATTACTTTACCTAATTAGAATCCTTCACGTGTCTCTGAATAATTCAAAAGTACCTGAAGATTGGAAATTAGCTTTTGTCGTATCAATTTTTAAAAGTGGTGACAAAATTTAATTATACAATTAAAGGTAGATAAGTCTTACGTCAGTGGTCTGCAAGCTTATGGAGCATCTAGTTGGGAGTTACATTAAGAAAAAATGGGAAATTAAAAATATGGCACTACGATGGGCAACACGGGTTCAGGAGTGGTTACTCATGAGAAAGTCAAGTAGTCACGCTATTTCAATATCAAGCAGATGAAATTGACGCGGGCGGGAGAGTAGACGCAGTAGTTACAGATTTTGCCAAAACGGTTGATGTCGTTCCACACGATCGGCTTGTACAGAAATTAATGAATTTAGGCACAGAGCCCAGGGTGGTGGCGTGGATTAGCACGTTTCTCCAAGACAGAATACAGAAAGTCCCAATTGGGCAAGAGTTATCTTCTGGGGCAAGCGTAACGTCAGGAATACCGCAGGGGAGTGTCATTGGACCCCTTCTATTTCTACCTTTCGTCAATTAATCTCAAACGTTCGGCTATTTGCACACGATTGCATCATATATCTTAGTATTAATTCGAAAAAAGATGAATAAATGATGCAACGGGATCTTGATGCGTTATATTACTGGGCGGAAAAAACTGTAATGCCCATAAATAGCTCTAAAAGTAAATCAATCACTTTTGGCAGGGGTCATAATTACAGAGAAACAAATTACCGTTTAAATAACGACATTATTTCGAGAGTTTCCTCGTGAAAGTGCTTAGGAATCAATTTCGATAGTAAATCACGTAGATTTTGGAAAAATCACGTAGATTTTGTTGTAGGAAAAGCCTAGAGATCTCTTCACTTTGTGATGCGCATCTTAAAAAAGAGTACGACAAACGCGAAAGAAATTGCTTATTTATCTCTTGTTCGTCCGATAATGGAACAATTTGTTGGGATCCGCACAAAATTATGCAGTGTAAAAATTTGAAAAGCATTCAGCATAGGGTAGCTAAATTTACTTTCAGGGACAAGAAAATGGCAGGGTGGGATTAACTTAAAAACAGGCGATCAGTAGCAAGACTCTACGCCTTGTATAAAGCTTATAATGGTCAGCCATCTTGGAAAGAAATTAATCGGCGGCTATGTATTCTTACATACATCAGTAGAGGGGATCACAGGCACAAAATAAATTTAAGATAGCAGAGAACGGATGTCGGAAACTTCTCTATTGCAAATCGAACGAAATGGAATAGACTGCCTGCAAAAACCTGTGAACTATTTCCTCAAAGCGTTCAACAGTTTAGGAAATTAATTCAGAGTATTATTAAGTAAATGAGGGAGAATAGTGGGTTATACAGCGATGCTTAAGTGTTCTATTGTAAAGTGAGGTGTCATGCAATGTATTGCAAAGAAATAAAGAAGGAAATGTTTTATAGGTCTTAGTGAAGTGAACTGTAGTGTGATCCTAATTGTATAAACATTCAATGCGGAGTTAGGTTATAGAAGGCTTTTTTTCTCTTAATGTAATTTAATGTTTAATGAATCCGTTTTTATATTATAATCATTATTTTACCATTATTAATATAATTATTATATAATTTATTTATATATTATTATTATTACTACTATTATTGATATTAATATTATGTTACTGAGAGATTGTACATTTTTTGTTTTTGTAATTAGCTGCCATCGTGTTATACTCAATTGCAGTTGAAATAAATTTATCTTATTTTACCTTATTTCATATTTTTGCGCGTTTTGTTGTTTTTACTGAAAGTTTTAGAGTATTACTGCAAGAAAATCCGGTCTTTATTTATTTTGTATCCTTATTTCATTTCTTTATTGTATATTTCATTTCTTTGATTTATTACTCAGTTTGACGAGGGCCTAGATCAGCATCTAAATATTTATTTCGATAAGTTGATGATAAATTACTATTACCTAATTATTATAAAGAGCTCTTCGTAAAGGAATAAGCTTGTTTTTCAGTAATATCGATAATTTACACTACACTATGTTATCAAAAGTATCCGGACACGGAGGCGGTTGTGCTATAGTGCGGTCGTGTTTTTAATGGAGGGGGCTTGCACCCCTTGTTGTTTTGCGTGTCATTATCATGGCACAGGCCTACGTTGATGTTTTAAACACTTTCTTGCTTCCCACAGTTGAAGAACAATTCAGTCACCTGTTCATACTACACGGCCTATGACAAAGTGGTGACACGACAATAACATCTCTGTCATGGACTGGCCTGCACAGAGTCTTGTCTTGCATCCTATCAAACACTTTTGGGATGTTTTGGAACGACGACTTCGTGCCAGGCCTCACGTACCTGATTGAAAGTATGTCTGGGAGAGTGGATCAAGGCTGAGGGTGGCCAGGACCCTATTGAATTCCAAAATTACCCATGGAGGGCGCGACAAACTGGTAAGTCATTTTCAGCCACGTGTCCGGATACTTTTGATCGCTTAGTGTATATTGCCATATATTGTCAGTAGGATAGCGAGGAAAATGGTATTGTTTTGTAGGTTCCAATATAAAAATAAAATAGAACTTGGCAGATAGAAAGAGAGTTCTTATTTAACAACACTTATACACAGCGAGAGATACTCTGCACTCTTTGCAGCTGTGTGCACACGATGGGGCGTGACCAAGGGAGGAGACGGGGCTAAAGTTAACCTGCCATTCTCGTAATATTCACCATTTTCTGCATTCTGTATTGTACATCGCCTCTCCGGAAGAACAATGACGTAACTGCGTCAAATTCAAATAAGTCCATAGAAATTTCTAGAAACTCATACCATACACGGGAACTGGGCGTTACTGTAATGTCTTCTAGGCAGTTTGTGTCTTCTAGGACATCGAACAGTTTTTAGAGTAACAATGACGTAACTGCACTTAGGGGTTGATGTACCTGCGATAATACCTGGTAAATGAAAGTAAAGTATATATTCTGCAAACTTTCAATATACCATTATTTTCTGTCACTTATACCCTTTTCAATTAAACGTTTTATATAACTACAAATGGTTTTTGTACTCTCCTGTAAAATTGAAGGTTTTGCATTTACGTCACTGCTCTTCCGGATCGGCGATATGATAACATTCTAAAATGCTCAACTTAGAAGTTTATCGGTAAATGTATTTTTGTTTCCCTTTCAAACAAACTGCAAATTCGAAAAAAAAAATAAAGCAACAACTATCGACCCACCTCATGAAATTTCCTTTCAAATTTTTGCTACATTTTCACTGATATTATCTTCAAAAAACATCCTCCTTCTATGTTACATGACAATTCTACTAATCCTCCTCCATTTGGATACACCCTAGTCACCACACAAGTCAAGAAGAGCTCGTTGGTTTGCCTTGAATGAAATTACACAGTATGCACAAAAAATGGTGCTAAAATACATTACAGCGGCATTACCGACGCTACACCACTTAGGTATGGCAGAGAGAGGTTGTCTGATTATTGACAATCCTGGAGAATGCTCTTAAAGCGCCTTGTTGGAGAATTTATAGTCCATCCATTGCTTTTTCAGGCACTTACAAAACAAAGTCAAGGTATCGTATATCTTTATTTTGCTGGGGCGTCTTTTGTAATATTTGGTATTTCAATTTAGATTCCCTTTCTCATGAAGAATAAGTATCAGAGTTGTTAAATAATAACAAACATAACAATGATTTTATCAAATGTATTAAATAAAAAAACTAATGATTAAAAACTAAATGATTCTAAAATGCAAATGAGTTTTCATGTAAAAAAGACCAGTGTTTTTCGGCGGTGATAAAATAATATTTTATTCGTTTGGAATTTGCTACACATATTTCAATAATATAATTGTTGTAATGACTGTTAACATATTAAAATGATATCTTAGCGCAGCGATTTGCAATTTAGAGATTTATTTTTAAATAATCTTAACATTGAAAGTATATTTGGATGTCGTATTGAGTTAATAACCATAACATTTCTAGGAATGTTCTTATAAACAACAAATAAATAAATATTGAACAACACAAATATTTTGTTCAGTCCCAAATGCACAGCAAATCGTAGTTCTTACAGAAAAGCAATTGTTGGTGTTAATAATTCTCGACACATTTTGACCAGGATACAATTTTCCTTGAAATCACTTTTTCAAAGATAATCAGCTCATCTCAAACTTCACCCATAGGTTCAATCAGAAGGTTTTGTTTTCAAATTTCACTTATGCCAAGTACATGCGAATACAACTTGCGTGCGATGATTGATATATTTCTGGGGTACATATCATTGCTTGTTACGGTGTGTGGACCAGAGAGTCAACTTGTGTCTAGGGACGTTCCGATTCTACCGATTCGATTCCGGAATCGATTCTTTTCCTTCGATTCCTGTAGAATCGGTATTTGATTCCTTTGCTACTGATTCTTGATGGAATCGAATCAAATAAAAATTTTTGATTTTTTTAAAAACAATCTGCATATTCCTGAACTTTTGTTGTATTTTTCAGAGTTTTTGTTGTTCCTTTTATTATTAATGTAGTTATTATTTTATTACTAATTTTTTAGAAGTCCATGTGGTGTTTGAATTCTACCTCCCACCATGCCTCCAACTCCCACTTCGTTCAAGAGTTCAAACCAAACCTCTTGGTTCAAATTACATTTTTAGCTTCTCAATTGAAAATAAAAACTTTTCCTGCCTGGATCGCATTAAGTTAAGTTTCTTTGAATCAGCTACAATTTCGATGATTAGTTCATACTATTGCTGATGTTATAATCTACTATATTTTTCATTTATGTTCTATTAATATATTGTTTCATTGATACAGTCTGTTACTTTATTTCAAATGTATTATTTCATGTATAATACTTTTCGATCAAGTAGTTACATATTATAATTATAGAAAAGTAATTAACACCTGGTTATCTTATCTTAACTCGATTGTTCGATTCGTCTCTATTGCATTATATTGCTCGATTCCGGTATCGATATCTTCATTGAACGGTGTTCTCATTTGATTCGATTCCTTGGGGAATCGATTTTCTTTTGATTCGATTCCAGAATCGACTCCAACTTTTCGGTTCTGCGATCAATTCCAGAATCGATTCTTTTACAAGAATCGAACATCCCTACTTGTGTCGAATGACGCTGGCACGCACGTGGGCTTTTTATTTCCCAAAATGTGACTTACAAATAGCACAAACATACAGATAATCTATAGGAAACGAACATTGTAATTATACACTGAATACAAATGACGAGATGTTAACTATCTCCACGATAAAAAATATATTTGTGATGTTAGTGAAAAGTTAAAACCAATACAACACAGAACAATCTGACGTGACTGCAGACCCCCCACTTACAATTCACCGCATTTTACCGCTCTTCTCGCCAGTTTCACCGTTTAATGGAAAATATTTTCACTGTCGGTCATAAATATATTCTTGTATCGGTATACTTTTGCCCCACTCTTTGCTTATAGAGAGTTGTACTACAAAAAGGAATTAAAAACAAGTTATTAACACACATTCAGTTTATTCGACTTCATGAATTAAATTCAGAATAAATTTAACAACAAATCATTAACACAAAAGTACAATATCAAATTTAGGCGGTGTTGTTCTCTTTTTTCATCTCGCATCGCGTAGTGCAAATGGATGAAAAAACAGAACACCACCGCTCAAATTTGACGTTGTATTTTTGTGTTAACGATTTGTTGTTAATTTTATTCTGAATTTAATTCATGGATGAAGTTGAATAACTAAATACGTTTTAGTAACTTGTTTTGAATTCCTTTTTGTAGTACAACTGTCTATAAGCAAAGAGTGGGGCAAAGATTCACCGTTCAATGCGTGCAACAGGTGAAACATGTTTTACGTCTGGGAAACACAGTCGGAGGTAGGAGCCACTAGTCTCGTGTGCCTCGTATTTGACATTTCCAAGAAAATAATTTAACAATGTGGGATGCTCAATGTAGAACACGATTGTTGCTGCTCGCAAATTGTCATTCTTACTTCGAAACCACAATTAATCTATCTGTAATCTTACGCAAACGGTATTCTACCATTACTGGTGAGTACATTCACACTCTAATTAAAATTTAAGAATAACAGAGGTATCATTCCCAATTACTAGGCAATATAAATTTTATGCCAAGTAAATTTATATAGCCTACTAATTGTGATTGATACCTCAATTATACTGAAATTTTAATCATGGATTACCACAAGATCTATGCTGCCACTACAGAATTTATATATTCACACACGTTTTCCAAACACAAACAAAAAGATGGTTTACAAATACGTACCCGCTTCGACATATCTGACTGATTACTGTATTGTTAGCAGGGATTTTTGACTTCTGATGTGATCACTTACCAGCAATTTCCTATGCACTAACACAATCACTTCCGTTATTACATGTTACTTACTGAACGTGCTATTATTTACTCTTATGATTGCAAAACATGAAATCTTGTGCAGGTTTGCCCTACTTGTGTGATTGATGAATTGAGACCGGAAAAATATGTAGTATAAAACGCCAAAATATGTACAAACTTTTCCGTCAGTAGAAAAAGCTTCATCTTCTGTTATCCAGAACCATACACTAGCAGCCAGACCACGGTGCATATAGGCAAGGTTAAATGCACCTTCAGGCAGACCAGAAGCAATGAAAGCAATCGCAGAAACTGACGATATTTACGATCAGCGAACAATCACTGCAGCATGCAACATTCCCATCGAAGTGTTACACTTCGGCGATCGCCAGTTTCTCGGAAGTTAAGGCTAAAGATCACAAAACACGACGAGAATGATACTTTTGATACCTAGGGTTCATTAATAATGTAGGGGAAAATACTGATTTTTAAAAAGTATTTCTTTTCATAAAAAATATGTAATAAAGTTGATAGAGTAAAAAAATATTTTGTGAAAATAGCAAAGTATGTAAAAAATGTAATATAGTGCTATATATGTAAAAATATCAAACGAAAAAAGTGGATATTGTGTTAAGAGAGGGACGATTCACCAAGATTACAGTTCTGAGAACAATAAGAAGAACAAAAATAAGTAATTACATAAAAATCCGGTCTCTAGTGATTAATATGCAATTGATTTTGTGCTGCCTTGGGAACTGTCAAATTCAATTCACACGCATTAAAGCATGACTAGTCGATCACAGTTTATCAGGTCATTAAGTTACGAACCTACTATTACATTTTCCTAGCATCCTTTTCACATGACACTAGAACGACATTCGAAAGAAACCATGTGAATTTACGCTAACATATTACCACAGAAAACGGAGAGGATGAAATTGTGACTGCTAACAGAGATGAAGGAAGAATTTGTAGAAGAGCGATCTCCTTTAGAAACAGAGTATTCTTTCATTTATTTTACTTCCTTTCTCTTTCATTAACGAGCAGAGAGCAAGCATCTATTGTCACTTTAGGTTACTAGTGCATTTTGTTTTAAAAACAATAACAAATGCACTTTATTCTCGAAGTATTCTTAGAAAAATCGCAACGCAGTTTTCGGAACCCTGTAAAACAGAGCCGAATAAGTTTATGTTCAAAAGTCAATTATATGCATTTGCCTCGAACAGGAGGACGACTTTTGGGCTGGACGTTTGTAGGGGGCACAGCTAATTGAACTACTTTTGTTAGCATATTTTTGTTCGACGTCGTTTTTTTGCGACTAGTACGAAAAAAGTTGCTCGTTAAATTTTCAGTTTCTATTTCCGTTACAAAATGACGAAGAAGATCAAGGAGAAGAAGAAGAAGAGGAGGAGGAATGGAGGAAGAGGCTGTTAAGAGTTGACGGCGGTCCCCCGTTGTCGGCGGCGACTGTTGGCAGCAGTGGCGGCGGCGGCGGCGGCGGGCGTGGCGAGCGGCGGGGGCGCGGGCGAGGCGGCGGCTGAGCAGGGAGGAGCGGAGCGGGGACCGCTGCCTCCTACTCTCTGTTGGCCATGGCCCCCTGCGCCTTCATGAAGTACGTCAGCAGGTCGATGGGCAGAGGGAAAACTATCGTCGAGTTCTTCTCCGCCGAGATGGTGTTCAGAGTCTGTAGCAAACAAAACACAATATAATAGTAATAATAATAATAATTATAATAATAATAAAGACAGGGAAGTGCAAGAAATTGCTTGATTTGGAACAGCCCACATTTTGTGCAAAGTATTATAGAGACACCGACAGTCCCTAGAACTGCTCCTTAGGTAGCTGGTTGCAATCTGGAGTAGATTTTATATTCAGCCGACTCATAATATCTTTAGTCATGATGTAGTGGAATAATAATAATAATAATAATAATAATAATAATAATAATAATAATAATAATAATAATATACTTATTGCTAGCAATAAACATTACGTATTAGTTATAAGAAATTGTTCTAGCTCACCCTTGAAAGAGCGAAGCTGGTGTTCACATAGGGGGCGTCCATAAACGACGTAACGTAAATTTCGATAACATCGATACGATTTTCAATACCCCCTCCCCCTTGTAACGCACTTCCCTATGTCTATGTAACGTAGCGTAACACTGTTTCAGACCCGCTCCCTCCCCCTTTAGCGTTACGTAATTAATGAATCACCCCATAAAAGGTCTTACAAGGAATCATAAATAAATTAATAACATTAAATTACAGAAAGGATCTTAATGCTAGTCTAATGTAAAGATATTGCAAAGATATAATATTGCGAAAACAACAAGAAAATTACAAAATAACTATTACTTGTGTCACAGATTAATATAAAGCGCAATCTTGAATATGAAGACAAAATCATACAAAGCATGAGAAAACACAATTATCATTAAATGCAATCAAAAAGGTTATTGAATAAAAATACTTTTTCTCAATGCACTTCATATCCCATTTTGCTGAATACTGTTGTAGAAACCAGTTTAAAAAATTAAAATTGATATTTCCATAGTATTTACTTTACTGAGAGAATGAACATTGATTTTTTATGAATATGTTGTAAGATAAGTAGTTGAATTATATTTGTTGTACACGTACTGCTTTGTACAAACAAAAGATTATTGTTTTTCTTTCTGACGAGAGAAAGACGGAAGAGACCGCTTTTGGCAGGAAGAGGGTGACAGAGAACAGGGAAGGCCTGTCTGTAGAGGACAATAGAAATGACAAGAGAGCTTGAGAAGGCGAGAGAGGGCACAAGAGGATTAGAAGGCGAGAGAAAAGGGCAATGAGAGGTGGAAAGGGCGTGTTAGTGAGAATGAGAGACGGGTAAATAACTCCGTGAAGAATGGGCTGCCAGTCCCCAAGAAACCTTCCAGCACCTGACAAAGTATGCCTGCGAGAGTGGAAGCTGTCACCGAGGCTAAGGGTGGGTGAACACCCTATTGAATTTCAGTATTACCGATGGAGGGCGCCATGAACTGATAAGTCATTTTCATCCACGTGTCAGGATAATTTTGATCTTTGTGTATCTTCTATCATGTGAATAATCTTGGCTGTCCGAGTGACGCCGCGTCAAAGGCTGTGTTGCCGACGTTTCTACCATCTTGCAATGGTCTTCCTCAAGGCTGTCTGCCCTGAGGCCCTCAGAGAGCTGGAGTGAGGAAGACCCGGACAAGATGGTCGAAACGTCGGCAACACAGCCTCCGGACAGCCAAGATCATTAGATTTTTTTAGATATATTTTTTAGGATCATTGGATCATGATTGGATTGGATCGTGATCATTGGATCAGGATTTAGGATCATTGACATGACTCCGTCCGCGGAGGCCTACGACTTCAGTCACGCTTTCTTGCAACCGTTCATCGACCCGTATGAATGAAGTGTCGAGGCGCTCAAAGCGCAAGTGTTTGCAGGACCTGGAGGTAGCGCAGCTGGAGGGCGGCCGGGGAGTCGCCGATGACCTCGGAGGCCTCGCGCAGCGCCCGCGACGCCTTCTGCTCGCCCTCCGCCGCGATGACCTTCGCGCGCGCCTCCCGCGCCGCCTCCGCCTCCGCCGCCATCGCGCGCTGCAACTGCACCGGCAGGCGCACGTCCTTGCTGCGGGCAGAGCGCGGTGCACGTGTTCAAATGCGAAATTAAACATTAAATGCGAACATTCGCCTAGGACAATCTTTGAATCCTTTCCTCAAAAACTTGAGAAATTTTAAAAATAATTACTTCCCTAGCTATTTATCTACATTTTAGGTCATTGTATTGTTGTTAAGTTTCTACTGTTAAATTACTGGCATTTCCTATTAAGAAATTTTTAAAATTGTTATTATTATCACTAGTTATAGTAGTATTGTCATTATTATTATTATTATTATTATTATTATTATTATTATTTATTATTACTATTATGATTTTATTTCTATTCGTGTAGTGCAGTGCAGTGTAGTGTTGTGTAGTGGAGGGAAAGAAATGTGAAATAAATGAAATTTCTTTTTGCAGACTTTCTTTTAAATTTTGGGCCTCAAGAAAATGTGCGCAGATAATCACTTTCCCCACACGTCATATACAGTTTTTACTGTGTTTGACCAAATAAAAAATAAATAAAATGCATCACAGTTAAGTGTAGTGAAGTGCAGTGAAATGAATTGAAATAAAATGAATTGGAGTAAGGCTTGCTCTGTGAAATTATGTACTATTATTCTTAATTATTGTTTTTTTTAAATTAACTACTCTTTGTAATTTATTGTAAGTGAATGTAAGCTTAATGCATGTTATGTTAAGATATTCTGTCTCCAAGTAATGACACTTAATTGCCGAATTAATAATAAATCTAATCTAAACTGATTAATTTCTTAATATTCCTTTGTACCGGCTAAAATTCTCAAAACCAGTACTAGATGATAAGTGGTAATGGAGCCCATCTTTAACCTTGCAATAAAGTGTATACTTTAATCCAGGTCTACTTCTAAAACCGATTCATATCTTTAAATGTCACTAAAAATAAAAATATAATCTTCCAAAAATAATTTTTAAATACAATAATATTGAATATATTCCAAATAAAGTGTGTGAATATACAAAAGATACGTGCATTTTCCCGGAATATGTCAAGTTATACAGTTTATTTGGAAAGATAATGATATGGTTCATCAAATAGGTTTCAAATCACTTCAAAAAGCTTAATTATTAAAAATATTAGGAAAGTTTGATCGTAATTAACAAACAAAGAAGTGTTTCACTACATGCAAACCCTAGCCTAATATGTACCGCAAACATTGGGACTATTTCGCAAAGTTTATTGAATGCATTGGAAACGATTAAGCCTCCGGCGGGTGCGTAGCGGCGCTCAGTAACGCAATCTTACATTTTCGTAGATTCCGTGTAAATAGTTGATATTGCACTATTGAGCTGGTATCTGTCCGTTGTTCGCTACATTTTCAACCAGATGACACGGAAATCACAATTTTACATACTGTTGATCGACCGTTATTCATTAGTCATCAGAACTGCTGCCGTACTCCGTACCGCACGCGCCTTGTCAGGAAAGTAAGGTATTTGAGTATTCTATTCATTATAATTCTTACTAATGTTTTCGTATAGAACTTTATGTCACAGATTTTGAAGTACTAACTACTGATTCAAATTTAGATGCGTTGTTTCCGAAGAAACGGTAAAGACACGTTGCATGAATCAGTTTTCAATCCCGTAACATATGTCAAGACACGGAGGGAGCGAGTGATGCATCAATTCTTATTAAAATTGTTATTTCTTTTAGTATTTAGTTACGTATATTTTATTATGAAATAAAACATAAAAAATAAAAAAAATATTTTCTTGGCATTCCTTAATAAAAGTAATAACTATTGTCGCGAAAATCGAAGAAGATAAGCGCGGTACGGAGTGCCGCACGCCCCTGATGGCGGGAAATGATGGGACGCTCCCGCCGGAGGGTTCAAGCATTAAATACTTTCACTGGTTCTTGAAGGCAGGAAATGATGATCCTTTGCTGAAGATAGACACTTACATTTCCACACGCTCCACCTTGATTCCCCAAGCATCAGTTGCTTCGTCCAAGGTCAGCTGAAAAGAAATTTCAGCATTATAATTAAATAACATTACTTCAAGTTAAACAATAGAATTTTACCAAGATTAACAAGTAATAATATCGGAAAACACTAGGACAGAGAAAGTTATCAAATATAATCGTACGATAAAGTGCAAGAAATGTTGAAAAAATCAAATAAACAAGAATATGAGACAACAGGTGATATGAATAACTAGTGGTGCTACAGAATGACACAGACTTTCCCGTATTCGTTTTTCCATTTACTTGGGTCTCGGCTAGCTATTCGAAATTACCACACACTCGTGCCAGCTTCAATCTATCGCAGCTCAAAGTACATTTTTTTGACATTTTCTTCATTTTTCGTTTTCCTAATGGTACAACAGAAATATTAATTTTAGGATATTAAAGAACACTAAAAGCTCGATCTAAATGGCAATATTCTTTGAAAAATTTCGAGCAGTTTTTAAGAAAATGGCGTTTCAGCGCTACTAAAAACCCAAAAATTGAAGCTCTTTTTCGCAGAAAAGTTTTAAGTTTACAAAAGACTTCATTTGAAGCGCCTACACTCAGAAATACAATAATGTTTTCAACTTGTTGGTAATGTGAAAGTTAAAGATGTGACATATTTTTCAAAAAATTACATTAGTGTAATTTTTTAACAAACAAAAAATACCTCAAAATAAACTTTACATAATATTAAAGAGAGGAATTAGCACTATCAGTTCCAAAAGTTTGAAGAAATAATTTGGAGCCATTTATGAGAAAATGGCGTTTGAGCATTTCTAAAACTGCAGAATTTTGAGATAGTTTTCACAGAAAACAGTTGAGTTTTCGAGAAACTACTTGGCATTATTTAAAGTACTTGTACTCATTAATACAATTATGTGAACAAATTGTCGCTAATGTAAATATTAACGACGTGAGAGACGAGTATAAAAAATACATTTTTGCAAATTTCGAAAAAAAAGAGTAGAGCAACATGGTGTTCATGTCACTTCATAGGGTATGTTTAGCACTATCCCTACCGAAAGTTTAAAGAAAAAATGTAGAACCTTTTTTGAGAAAATCTTGTTTTTGAAATGTTTTTAAATTGTACACGTTGCATGCAATATTGTGCGAAAACTACTATAATTTTCAAAAAAAAATGTACATGACCTTAATGATAGAACTCATTTTGAAGAACAAATTTTATTTGGAAGAAAAATCTCTATCTTAAATTTTGTACTTGTAGAAAGGCGCCAAAAAAATTCAAACTTTTGAAATTATCGAAAACTGCGCGTTAACCGTGAAAATCGGACGTATGCCATTTTAGTAAATGTATATTACTCTATTCTTGCAAGAAATATAAAGAAAAATTTGGAGCCGATTATAAGAAAGTTTTGAAAATGTCCGATGGGCTTGATGTAAAGTACCCCCAAATTTTAAAGAAAGGTTTTCAAAATCATGGCACCCCGAGTGGAAGATCAACAGGGGTATGTCTGTTTGAGAAGAAATTGTACGTATTGTTTAGGCGCTAGTGATGTTCACATTCACTGGACGAACGGACGGACGGAGGGACGGACAGACGGACGGACGGACGGACGGATAGACAGACAGACGGACTGGCAGACAGACAAACGAACGGACGGACGGGCAGACAGACAGACGGATGGACGGACGGACGGACAGTGGGACGGACGGACGGACAGTGGGACGGACGGACAGTGGGACGGACGGACAGTGGGACGGACGGACAGTGAGACGGACGGACAGTGAGACGGACGGACAGTGGGACGGACGGACGGTCGGAGGAACGGACGGAGGGACGGACGGAGGGACGGACGGAGGGACGGACGGAGGGACGGACGGAGGGACGGACGGAGGGACGGACGGAGGGACGGACGGAGGGACGGACGGACGTTTTGAAAAGACCCACTTTTTCGGTATCAGGGGACCCAAAAATGTGTATTTGCGTTAAAATCTCGAAATCAATTTTCGGCAGAATTACATAACTTTCCGTATACTAGTATATCTCTCTGTATATACGTACATTAGGGTGTCCCTTATTTTCCGACTTTCAAATTTTTGACCGCTCACCCTCCAATTTTGTTCGAATGACCTTAAAACATGCCTATACAAAATTTTGTTGAGATCGGAGCATTCTAACCCGTGCCGACTTGAGCGCGAATTCACGTGACGGACATGTCCAGAGCTATCACCAACCGCTGAGTCAGGCCCGAGCACAACAATACATTAATTTTAATCGATCATGTCACTTGTGTTTAAAGGTTGCTAATCTAACATAATTTCATATGTAAGTGTCATATGCAGTGCCGAAGAACGTGTATTTTTAATAGGAGATATTATTAATTATTTATATAAAACTCCAAATAACTGGACACAATTTACCATGAAATAAACAAGTGTTTGAAGTTTTATTTTATAACATATATGAAGTAAAATGAACAGTTAGTGCAAGCGCTAAACTTGAGTGGTTCGTGAGTGCATGATATTTTGGAAGAAAGCAAGAAGTCCGACAAGAGCTAATCAGCATTGTTCACGAAAACATAACTTGTACTATTCGGAGTGAAGAAAATTACAAAAAACGCAAGCTAGTGTGAAGATATTTCGAAGCACCGTGGACAGTTTAGAAATAATTTTTACAATCTATTTGACATTGCACATCCGAATGCTTTACAAATGATGTACGTTGGAAGAAGACAGGATGTTTTTATTTCGGCAGAAAGAGTCAGGACGTAATAGCTATCTTGCAGGACTAGACGAACATCTTGCGTATAGAGAAGAAAGGGTGCAACAAAGATCAATACAATAAGAAAAAAGATTACAAATTCTTTGCTGTGATAAAACTACTACAAACACTTGACGTTTTGAAGAAGTATACGTCTTTCTTGAAGAAAATTTGGACAGGGCATCGTTCTTTCCGTGCCGTCATCACATATTCAAACTTATTTTACAATGTGTGTTTGAATGTAAAATACGTAATGTAGCAAGCAATCCTGACACCACTTTTTCAGCATTTTAAAGAAATCTAGAAAAGATTTAATGCCATTAATTTTAAAAGTGGCAAATAGAATATGGGAATGTTCTTTAATGAGTCCGAAATTAAAGAAATGTGGGACTTTTATGAAAGTAACAGACTAAAGATACATTTTCCCGGGGTAACGCATCTAGCTCGATAGATGGCAAGAGATAATTAATATTTGAAACGTTTCTGCTAAGATCAGAATCCAAACTATCTTGTGTAATTAAAAATTCCTTAAAGAATATCTCTCTTTTGATTGTAACTGTTTATGTAAAACCGTGGCTTTAGGACAGTGCAGCTGCAAAAACCCCTCATCGAGATGCTTTATAAAATTTCTAAACTCGCTTGAAAGAATAGATTCCATAATTTCAAAAGCATTTAAAAAATTGTAGACACCGTAAGTAGTGTTTCTTAGAAGAATTGTCTGTCGTACCGCTTTCTGATGATGAAGTAGACGTTAAGAATCAAAATCCAAATGGTAGTGAATTTAGCCTGAGTATATCTACACATGGAAGAGTGTTATATTCCTTTTTGTGAAAAATTGGATGGAGAACAATATGGTAAGCTCAATTGTATCCCGATGACCATTCTTTAATTTTTATTTCGAGCAGGCCACTTCGGACCACGCAGGGATGCTGAGAATACAGTTCATCAGGGGGGGGGGAATCAGCATTACCCTGGATCCGATTGTTACTTTCCAGGATTGTTAACTCTAGGTATGGAAAATGAATGATTATGATGATAGTAAGGGGTGAAAGGACGCACATATGACATACACAAGTACACCCATTCCCGAGGCGGGACTCGAACCCACGAGCCTGCGGTGCAATATCGCCAAGACACTACTGCTTTAGCGATTTCGGCCACGGGGCCGGCCATTTCTTCAATTATTAATTCGTTAATATACAATATATCTCCTAATTCACGTTAATCTTAATTTCAATAAAAACAATAGCCGAATTTGTGTCAACCAAAAGCAGATATGTTCTCTTGCTTGAAGTTGGATACTAGTTTTATTCAAAACAGTCTTTTGACCTGGTAATGCAACTCTTCATATTTAGAAGCTAAAAGTTTATTTATAAAGTTAAAAGCTGTGAATGTCTACGCTTAAATGCCTATTGGATTAATGTAAGGTTTTCATGGATTACTGGACGACTTTCATGAGGAGCGAAAGCAATTTTTTGTGTAGTTCAAGAACATCGTTCACTGTACGCATTTTGCAAGAATGAAACACTGAAAAAAAGTATCCACAAGAAAAGTTAAAACTATAACACAGTCTAAAGATTGAAAATGAATTAAATTGTAATATAAAATTATATATTACAAATGTATCAGTAGTTTTCCACTGACTTTACCCAACAAAACCAATGATCCCTAAAATTCAAATTTCGCGCTCAAGTCGGCACGGGTTACTATCGACATATTGTGATGAAATTTTATTTTCGAGTTAATTTGACCAAATGGAAAATATTTAGGGGGTGAGCCCAAAAAAAATTGCAAAAAAAATTTTTTCGGGCAATATAAGGGACACCCTAACGTACATATACGGGAAAGTAAAAATGAGATATTACTTGTTTCTCGAGTTTTCAAAGCAATTACTTTAAACAGAATGAATAAAAGTGGCGAGTATTTGCATTTCTTTTTTTTTAGCAATTTCTTCATTGGTAAGTAACAGCTCAGCCGATGAGCAATTGCTTGCTTTTAGAATGAATAAAATTGAGAATTTGCTTCTAGTGCGAAGTATTAACTTCGAATTTTCGGAGCAACCTCAGTGGGTGACTCAAATCGTATTCAATGGATACAATGGAGGTCATATACGACTGTTGTGAACTGGTTATGAGGTTTTAGGCAGTGAGAGAATGAATGGTGGAATGTTTCCTACAATTTCGAAACCAATGTACGCCATCCACACCGCTTAACACGGTCGACATCAACAGGAACAAGCACGCGTCGCCATGATGGAAAGACCACGCGCGACGCACCATGCGCGACGCGCAGTAACGTACACAAACAAAACAGGAAAATCGACCAATCGCAACAGATCAGTTAGTGAGGAATTACTCAGAGAGAGAAGTAAATGCACCGAATTCCGCAAAACTTTTTATTCATATAAAAAGAAGAATTTGCTTATGAGAAGTAGTAGTGCCTACTTGCACTCGTGCGCAATTGCTCTGGAGTACTTACTCATTTTTATTCATATCGCCCAACATGATAGTCGGAAGAACAGCCAAAACACACAAGTAACTTCAAACGAGGAACATTTACGAAGCGAAACTGCGGCCTGCGCCTGTCAGCTAGCTATAAATCACGGGAGACATTCTTGGCACCGAATCCAACTGCTTCCACGCTCTAAGCGCAACCTAGCGGAGAACCGGGGCAAGATGCAGCAGCGCAGTGGGGCTTCGCGCGACGCAATAGTCGTTTGTCAATGGGTGACGTATTTAGCCCCTTCCATAACTCGCGTAGGCAACCGTGTCACACATGAGAGTATTGCGGCCCCGGAGTCTCGCAGCGGCGGCGCGGCGCCTGTCCACCGCAGGCACACACTAACCTAGGGCTGTCCAACTTAGAAGGGCTTATGAGCCACATTCCTAATTCTAGTTAAAGCGCGGGACGCACCGTCATTAAAAATATTTTTCCCCTAACTTCTCAGATTGAACTTATATATATATATATATATATATATATATATATATATATATATATATATTTACACACACACATATACAACAAAGTTGTGTAAGTTACACCATTTATAACTCAAGAACGACTGGGCCAATTTTAATTTTCTCGGTTTTATTGGATTCATCTCCATCCCGAATAACAGAATAGCTAATAAAATATCGAATAAATGGCACCAATGGCGCTGAAGAATTAAAGAAAAAGATATTCATGCAAACGCATCCCGCTACACAGTTCAAATGTGTATCGTTAAATAACTACTAAACGAAGCGTTCCAGGGCCTTAAAAACTAAAATTTTGAGGCTGAAGGCCGATTCAACGCCACATTCAACTAGTAGAAAAATAATACGGGGAAGTCTGTGCCATTCTATTGCAGCACTAGTTTCTGTCTAAAATTCTGTTTTTTCCACAACATTACATAGCTTTCACTTTACTATTATTATTATTATTATTATTATTATTATTATTATTATTATTATTATTATTATTATTATCATCATCATTATTATTACAACGCATATATTTTTATATAAGTGTACAATAAAGTGCCTGGTGGTGCTATAGAATGGCACATACTTTTTCATATTTTCTCACAGCAGTGCGAAGAGGGGTGTGGGGTGCGGGGCAGTGTTGCCAAACATACCGGAATTCTGGTATTTTTTACCAGACTTTGAATGAAGTTACCATGTACTAGGATGAAGACGTCCTGGTACGCTTAAGTATCAGGCTTTTAAGCCTACGGAAATTGATGATGTACGATTTAAAATTCGTAAAATATTGTTTATTCAATAATTTAATACGAACATTAATATTACAATTAACTGCCATACTGCTGAAAACACTGCCGTCAAAACATGACGAGTAATGTAGAATGGTATTTTTACAGCACATACTATTGGCACTGTGCCATAGGAGAAAAGAATACAATTTGTTAGTCTGCCATTTATGGTGGAAGTATTTTTTCTTTCCACTATGGTTCCTTTTCATTCATTGATATAAAATGAGTCGATATCGAGTTAAATTAAACGAATTGCCTTTTCTCGTTAAAAATATAATAATATAGAAATATTTTACGAATTTTAAATCGTACATCATCAATTGTCGTAGGCTTGAAATCCTGATATTTAAGCGTACCAGGACGTCTTCATCCTAGTACATGGTAACTTCATTCAAAGTCTGGTAAAAATATCAGAATTCCTGTATGTTTGGCCACTGCCCCCCACTCCAAACCCCTCTTCGCTCTGCTGTGAGAAAAATATGAAAAAGTATGTGCCTTTCTATAGCACCATCAGGTACTTTCTTGTATACGTATATGAAAATATATACGTATATAAAAAATATATACGTAGTAATCAAAATAGTACAGGAAAAGTTATGTAATGTTGCGGAAAAATACAGAGAATTTTAGACAGCTAAAATATGAGCAATTACAAAATGAATTTTTATTGGTATCAGGAACTTCAGAGGACACTTAAAGGTTGGTTCCGGGATCCGTTGAATGGCGCCGCCGGGCAGTAGTACCTGCATGGAGCTGGAGATGGCGTCGCGGTCGCTGAGGATCTCGTGCAGCGGGCGCGTGCCCAACATGTTGCGCAGCGTCGTCTGCGCCAGCAGGCGCGTTGAGTGGTGCGCGTTCTCCACGTTGGCCACCGAGATGGTGGCGTTGGACACGCGGTAGTACACCACCGCGTCCACCGACACCGTCACGCTGTCCTTGGTCAGCACCTGCGCACCGCCACATCGGCTCTTAGGTCTTAGTACACCACCGCCACATCGGCTCTTAGGTCTTAGCACACCACCGCCACATCGGCTCTTAGGTCTTAGTACACCGACACCCTCACGCTGACCTTGGTCAGCACCTGCGGGAACGCCTCATTGCTCATCCCAGGATGTATGGGATTTCTGATACGGTGTTGTTGACGTAATTAAATGGATTTGATTGATTCGTGGTTCCGGGCGCGTCAACTACTTAGGTCATTAGTCCCGTATATGTAGTGCGTGTTTCCCCCCGGGAGGTGGCGATGATCTTTTCCCCGCTGGATGGCGTGATCTCGCACTGACTTATCGTCGACTAGCGGGGTTTTCCCCTCAACCAGCTATCTCCCACCAGCGGGGCACCGCCCCAGCCGGGACAAGCTGCAAGCTCCCGACCGGTCTCCCGGCATGTGTGGTAGTGGAGTGCATGTTAGTGTAATTGTGTGTGTAAGAGGAGAGGATAGGACAAGGAAGAGGAAGGAAAGATCGCGCGTGGCCCGTTTGTTAGGGTACTGCTTCGACATTCGCCTGTTGTTTATCGGAAATACCTCGGAAAACTCCCGATCAGAGCAGCCGGTCGCTAAAATTCCCCTCCAGACAGCGACTGAATTCGCCTAGCTAACAAGCTAGTGTCGAAAATCCTGCCAAGGACCTCCCGGTCAGAGGGACTGCAGTGACATCAGGTTGATGCACTGATCCATCTCTCCCGGTAAATTAAATGGAGTAATAAAAGATATCGTTCTTGTCAACTTAGTGCAAGGTTGTCCAACTGTCGGTCCTCCGGGCCGAATGCAGCCCGCGATGCCATTTCTTGTGGCTTTCGAAAATGTTTTAGTCAATAGTTCCAATCCCTTTAATCCTCGTTGGATTAGACCATGGTGCGCTTAGCGCACGCGCCTTGTCGGGGTCAGCATCGTCTGAACGTAAAAATTGGTGAAGTGCAGATATAAGGATTTTTTCTAGTGAATTCAAAACTTCAACCGATGTGCATGGTACGGCCCGATATCACGCATGATTCCATCCTCCCCTACCCGAAAGAGAACAGGCGGGCAAAATACGGAGATCAACAATACGGGGAAGGCTGGTGTGGGTTGTCCGAGTAATGAAAATATGGCACGCGACCATATTAAAAGTGTTAGGTTTGGCCCGTCAGGCCTTGGAAATTGGATACCTATGTCTAAGTGCATTTATTGAGAAAACCGGCTTTCGACGGCTTTGCCGTCTCCCGACCTTCAACGCACACACCGAGACTGATGACGGCAAAGCCTCTCAATAAATGCACTAAGTTGACGGACATGCCATCTTTTATTTCTCCATCATCCCTTAGAGCCAGGAATGATATCCTATCTATAAAAATGGAGAGCGTCAAAATAATGCTAAAAACGTTTGAATTTATTGATGTACTCGTATTTAGAGGAAACCGAATTGTAACGGGTGTCTTAAGGTTATATTTTGAATTCGTGAAAAAATATTCGTGAAAATGCCTATCATATACTTACCTGCACATTTGCAGCATCCTACATCTTTCTTCATATTGCAATTTTCTACTTGAACTATTTTTCGATGTTGTGGATAACTAAATGCTGTTCAACCGATTTACACAGCCATCTTGAAGACCTTTTACAGTTTTGTCGCAAAGGTGGTGTGGCAAAGCCATACCCATCGTGATCGTTTTCTGTTCTTACTGAAAAAATCTGATTTACTTACTACCTTTCCGCTAGACGCCACGAATGTTTTTTAAAGAGCTAGTTTAACATACACTACATTGCTCCATACACCCAACTTATTTTCGTATCTATCGATGTAAGTAAGATTGTGACATATTGATGGGCAGACCTAGCTGCTGGCGAGCGCCGGAGTTTCCACACATGGCGGCGACTTCCAAATAATTGTAGCCATGCGATAAACGCATAAGATGATTCTATCACATCATATAATGAACGGTTCTATGTGACAAATGTTTTATGTATTATGTAATTTTCTGAAATCATCACTTGTGAAGCTTTATGTAACACATGCCACACACACTAATATATATATATATATTATATATACTATATATATATTATATATAGTATATATATATGTATATGTATATAGCCTGACCAGTTAATAAAAATTGATTTTCAACAAAGTTTGTAATAATAAAAAGTCCTAAATTATGAAACAGTAACGCCTTGCCTTAACAAAGATAAAGAACAGAAACTACGCCACTGGTAAGAGCAGTGCTGTTTACTGTGGGCTACCGAGGCGACCGGCGGTAGCCCGACAAAATCACGAGAGATAAAATATGTCAAGATAAATTATATTAAAAATAATTATAAGCCACATTCTTTTTCAGAGACGCACATTTTCAAGATTCTGTGTAATCTGTTGTGTTGAGATCTGTATTTATTCGCTCGGTGGCAGGTGGCAACGCAGAAGAAACCACTGGCACCCAGCGGCACTCACACAGCGTGCGTACGTGGCATGATTCACTTCCCCCTCTACTAGTAAGGTATGGGCCAGCCAAGGGCTCAGTGTGCCGATTTCCCGAGCGGTTTCTTGCCACGCTCGAAGCAGTTCGGAGGCAGTGGGCAGTAAACGGACAGAGTATAAGTTATGAATGTGCGCTTTTGTGCTGAACATACTCGTTTGGTGGTGTTAAAATTGCAACACATTAAGTATGTCATAGTGTCGAAGTTAACTATTGTATATTTGGTAAGATACTTAAAAAAGTGACAGCAAACATATACATGTATATAATTATAGAATTACACATACTACTGTATAATATAAATAATAAATAATATTGTATAATAAAAATAGTACAAACTAGAAAATCGGCATAATCGAAGGTTATGTATAGTTATATAGTCAAAGATTCTTTCTAAAGTGAGCGGTAGTCCAGGGCATGAAAGCAATATGTAGCACTGGGTATGCGACCGTTCAGATATACGATTTTCTAGAAATTCAGTGAAGCTTCACAAAATTACCTCTTGGGGCGGCACGTCGTACGTGCGTGTGCGCAAGTCGACACGGGCGTACGCATCGATGCACGGCAGAATGAAGAATATTCCTGAAACAGAATAAGTTATTTATCAAGGACGGTACACAAGATGAAAAGTAGCGGCGAGCGCGGCCTTCCGAAACTATTCCTCCTCTTCGTGGCATCAGTTATTACTCAAGAGCCACAATACTCCACTACTCATGTTAAAAGAACAGTATAATATATGTTTTTGTATTCCAGCATTATAAACGCCCTTTTCTGTAGCAAGAAATCGTTCATAATCTGGCGTTTTATGGCACAAATGATGACGTATTGCATTTTATGGCACAAATGATTGCGTCATCACACATTCAGCCAATCGCAGCGAGAGAATTAGGGGGTGGTAGAGGTAAATAGAACAGCCGACCAGTTTTCTCGCGCGGATGGCAAGTACCCGAGACATCACAGGACAGTAAATCGCAAATTTAAGTTTCATTCTCTTATAAATTTATAATGCTGTCATACAAAAAAAATAGCGTATGCAATTCGTTTATAATGTTGCTTTATTGCATTCGTACAAATTTGAAAACTCGCTCCTAACGTCGCTCGTTTTCAAAACATGTACTCATGCAATAAAACTTAACATTATAAACTAATTGCATAAACTACTATTATAAATCCATATTGAGGGATAATTGGTATTGAGAAGTCAATAGTCGGATTTAACCCTCCGGCGGGCTCGTAGCGGCACTCAGTGCCGCAATCTTACATTTTTGTTGATTCCGTCTAAATAATTGGTGCTTCGCATTTGAGCTCACACATATTCTTAGTTCATTATATTTGTAAACAGATGAAAATAAAAACCCTATTTTAGATACTACCGATCGACCGTTTTTCATTAAACAGAACTCTTTAACGACTGCGACCTCCGTACCGTACTTGCCTTGTCTTGCAAGTAAGATATTTGCGTATTCTATTCACTAGAATTCTTACTGCTGTTTATGACAAATTTTGAAGTTGTAACTACTAATTCGAATTTGTAGATTCATTGTTTGCGAAGAAAGGTTTGAAGGTTCCTTAGCATGAATCACAGTATTCATCTCGCGACACCCAACACGTGCCAAGACACGATGAATTCGAGTCTTATTAATATTATTTCTTTTAGTATAAAGTTATGTACATTTCTTATGAACCATAACGTACTATTCATTAAATGTATTATTATACATTTTATTATGGAATAAAATGTATGCAAACATAAATAAAGAATATTTCCTTCATATTTCCTGATAGAAGTAATAACTATTGATGCGAAAATCAACGGCCATAAACGCGGTAGGGAGTGCCGCACGCGCCTGCTGGCGGGAAATGATGGGACGCGCCTGCCGGAGGGTTAACCCTTAACCGTACAGTAGTGTCACACAGACACATTTTCGCATTATTTTATCTGCAGTGCCAACATTTTTAATTTCTACATTACATCACTCTCTGAATTATATCGTCTTGGTTTTACCTATATAAAGATTTCTGAATTTTGCTTGGCCTTTTAACATTTTAAGAATTCAGAACATAACACCGCCAGAAGGCAGAGGTGCCTATGAGGCCTAGCGCCCGTCTGTGCTAGTCAGCAGCGCCGAATGTGTCGCGCTTCAAAAAATATACTTCAATATTCATTGCATAATTGGCCGTGCTAGTCTCAACAATCCATCGTAACAAAGGAATTTATTTGAACTATAAAAAGAAATCTTTGTTTCAAATTTATTGTATTTCTACTTGCTTGGTATTTCTGTCTTTCATGGGTGTTGGAATAAGATTTCTATAACATTATAGGGATACACTTCTAGTTCATTAGCGACCACTATCGTAAGTAACGTTATGACGTGATGAGAACACGATATGGTGATGATAGGGGGTGAAAGGACGAATACCTACAACCATGCCCGAGGCGGGACTCACACTCGCGACCGCACGGTCCAAGATCACTCCGGGAACTGTCTTAGCGATCTCGGACACGGGGCCGATTCATATCTTTTCTTTAACTCTTATTTCAACATTTCAATGTATGAATAAAAGAAACTTGGTATTGAGGTCCTGGTATTACGAAAGTCTGTTTCGAATTCCACTTTTCCAGCAGTTTTGGCTTCTGTCTGTCGATATATCCGTCAACTAACCAGTTCGTTAATCATTTTATACTTTCTTATAGATTAAGATCTCTTTGTACATACAGTTCCACAAATATTCTATGTCAAAAGCGGAAATAATTTAACTGATAGAATATTTCACAATTACAGTGCACGTAGCAAAGCTACTAATCATATTAAAAAACCCAAAATTCATAAATCTCTAATATCAAGAACCTTGGTTTTCATTGGGCCTCAAATGTATAATCAATTATAGAAGATATTGAAAAATAGTAAATGTTTGAAAATTTTCAAACGCAGGATAAAGATTTCAGTTATAAAACATGAGGATAAAGATATAAACAAGTCAACTGATATATTGCATTAAAACTGTGCAAATTAACTGTTGACTGTAACTGTGTAAAAGAACTGTTGAGTGTGTAAATTAAGTTTGAATTTATTTATGGAGTTATATATTTGTCTACAGAAATATACCTATTGCTGTAATATCAGTAAATTTTCGATTATTTTTATGTTTTGAGGCTATATTTTTATGGTATGTTCACAAAAACTTGGATAGTAAATTTACAAAAAATATTTCGAAAATACGCCACACACAAAAAATACTAATAAGTAGAAGTAGACAGATAAATTATAAACTCAGTACTGCTAACCATCACAAATGGTTATCGATGGTTAGTAAATCCAAGAAAATTCAATGTGTATTATCTCTGTAAAATAACATGAATAAAAATTATTATTATTATTATTATTATTATTATTATTAGTGCAATTATTGTATTGTTAGTGTCGTTGCTCACCTGGTCCCTTGGCCCCTCCAGACACGAGCCGGCCGAGCCGGAAAATGACAGCTCGCTCGTACTCCTGCACGACCTGCGAAGGAAACGATTCACACGTTAAAAATATTGGGAACAACATTACATGAACATACTGAATTGAGAAAGAATTTAAAGCCGCCCACACGTTAATAATTTTATTTTTAACTAGTGGGGATTTTCTTTACTTTGCAAAGTCAATCATAACAGTACAAACAGCATAAGTGTTTTAAAATAAGATAAATGGAATGTCCTGTCTATGTATCAATTTCTTATGGCAACCGAGGAACTGATATTAATCCTCGGAGTCCGGGGGAGTACATTTTGTACCCTACACCATAATTTTTGCTAGTATAATTGCTATTCAATTTTTAAATGTCGATATTTCCTCCACCAGAATTTGTTACTATTTTTCATTGAATAAACGTCCTTTAAAAAATTTGCTACAATTTCTCGTGTTTAAAAGAAGCATTTTTGCTCTTGGGGTCCACAATGTGCCTCCTTGAATGCGTGTTACAAACGGCCGTTCATTTTTTTTGTTCTTTCATTCGTAATTATGCCACTGAGTAATATTCAAAATTTCGGCCGCTGGTTACCATTTTACCACCCAAATACCGTGCATGTTGATTTTCTCTTATGTAAGTGAGCGGGTGAGATCACTAACACTGGTAAAATTAGCGGTGCGCTGTCGAACATGTCAATTTACCTCTTCATGTAAACTATTACTGAACCTGTGACTAAAGAAATGCAGCAGCATCAGGAAGAAGGCGCCAGAAAACATGGTAGATGCACCATGTGTGAGAGAAAAGTAGACAAGAAAACAGACTGCAAATGCATGTAATGTGGAAATTGGATATGCAGTAAACACTCCAAAAAGATAGTGTCATATCAATATCAGAAATGCTAGCTTTACTAAAAATCAATACTAAATGTAGTTATGAGGGTTTCAAACAAATTGATTTTGGTGAACGTCATTTCTTCTTGCACTGATACACCATTACATGTAACTTCTACATTTAAAATAAATACTGGTGGAAAACAATTTTTTTAATGTATTAATTGATATTCAGAGATCAGGGCAAAAGGTTAGTTGAAGTAAAATGTTTTTCTAATAAAAATAAATTAAAGAATAAAAAAAACTGTGGGGTAAAAAGTGTAGCTCCTTCGGACTCCGAAGATGCAATTTGGCCCCGAACTACGAGAGTTAATATTACAAGGAATCATCTAAATTAGAATAGTGTTTGAGATAGAAAATACGTTTTTTCTAATGTTCTAAAACAACAGCAAGGGCGCGTGGATGGCTCAATGGAATTAACGAAGAACGTGAATGCACCGATTCACGCTACAACACGGAATTTGCTGCCGGGGGAAACTGACGTGACGTTTTATGTATTCACGTTCGAGATTTTGAGGTCTAATCTCTGAAATTACTTTGGACTATTTCAATCATGTCTGTCCGTGTCGAAAGTAACCAATGCTAAGCAAGGATATATTCAAATTAAACCAATGCCAGATGTCTATCGCCATTTATGATACTCACTTTGTTTACTTTTGCACTCCGCTGTAATCACTTCGTTTTCCTCTTTAAGATAACGATAACAATTGTTTCCGGTCCAAAATAGCTTGCGCGAATTAATATAATATTAAATTATCCTTTTGGTCCATGTAATGTGTTTAATCGTGGAATAGTCACACTAAATATCACTCGAAGTGCTGTGATAATACTTATAGAAATTTACGGAGCTATGGGCAATTGAAAAGTGTATATTTACATCGTTTTAATGCAAAATTGACTATATTCGGAATAATGTGGCCCACTGTTTGAGTCAAATAAGTAATGTTTGATAATCATAAAATTGTTGTCAAATAACACGAGAACCACTTCAGCCAAAACTACGTTGATTAAAACACCACTAAATTATATTTATTCGTTATTTTCTAAAAATGGGCGAAAAGGGCCGAAAAGAGGGGGTATTTATGGGGTTTGTGCCACCCCTTTAACCCATTTTAAAAACTGTTTTATTGGAGCCGATGTTATTCTTGCATCGAAAAATAACTTTTTTCGCTAATCCTCTACCAAAATCTTCAATGCCGCCTAATAGTGAATGAAGAGATCATATGCAGCAGTGCGGCATAAACGTGGGTCGTAAATAGTGATAACGTAAATAAATAAATCAATAAATAAATAATTTTCAACAAGCCGTTTCCAGTTACTTAAGAAGATGGCAGAGTACTTCTTCTGGTACAATAGAAAAAATAAAAACAATTTTTCTTTGATTTGGCTTACAGTGATCGAAAATACACGTAAACAATCTGAATAAGTAAAATGTTCGTTTGGAATATTAAAAAAAATTAAACGAGTGGGCGCGGTAGAGCATGGAGTGCTGTAGTCAACATCTTTTTATTTTCAAATCTTGTTTACGACTAATAAGGAGAAGGCAATGGAACGGAGATTTCCGCATTTCGTTTAGAAGTCAGAATACTGAATCCCTCTGACATGTCAAATAGTCGTACTCCCTTTGAGAACAATAAAATCCCGAAGGCAGCATGGAGTGCTGCCGCGCGCCCGCCGGAAGGTTAAGATTTTTGCTTCGCATAATTTAAAGTAGAGATTTTGAGCTCTAACCTTATCTAAATTAAAAATATTTTGGAGACAAATTTACGGAACTATGGTCAATTGAGAAGCGTCTGTTTCTATGGATTTAAAGTAAAATTGGCCATATTCGAGCTTACGAGGCACACTGAGTCAAAAAGAACTCTCTGATGACCATAAAATTGTTGCGGACTAACGTGGGCACCACCTCATCTAAACATTCGTTTACAAAAATCACATTAAATAATATTTATTCGTTATTTTCTAAGAAGTTGAGAAAAAAGGCCGAAAAATGGGGTGTTTATGGGGTTTGTGGCACCCGTAAACCCATTTTAAAAACGGTCTTATTGGTGCTGTTGTTGTTCTTGCGTCGAAAAATAACTTTTATTCACTAAGCCTTTGAATTCTATTTTTTTCGCTACTCCCAATGAGTGTATGCCCTAACGTTCACAATCACGGAGAAACGCAGGTTGCTCATAAGAGAGCTTCATTTTACCTCAGAGCTATGGGATCTTGGGTGATAGTGATTCATACAAACACACATAAATGAAACTCAAATGAGCATAGCGCATGTATTTTGAAGCCAAAGAAATACAGTACAAAATAGAAATCAACAAATGAGTCCCTCGCTATGCAATGTTGCTTATGCAATTTGCTTGTTCGAAGTACGAACGACCCCTGAATTTTGTTATATTTTATCATTACACTTTGCTTACTGCTTGATAGTCTGCGTCTTTTTTGTTGCCTTGGAACTAATTTAAAAGGTGTTTTATAGCAATACACGTTTCTTTTTCATTTACTATCATATGTAGTTCAAATTGAGGATCAAACATCACTTTTCGTATCAGGCTGAACGAAGATACCTTCTTTTAATAATTGTGCTTCAAACAATTGTGTAAAATTTTCATAAAGTTTTTTGAAACACTGCCCATTTTTAAGTAAAGCCTTCACAAATTGTTTCATAAGGCCTATTTGTATGTGCAATGGAGGCAGCAGAATCTTGTGTTGATCCATCAGATGTTCCCGTAGAATGTTCTTTTCCCTTAGCTTTAAAGATTTTCATACAGGACATTTTTACTTCCCCGTATACGTACGTATACACGGAGTGATAAACGTAGTATAGGGAAAGTTACCTAATGCTGCGCGAAAAACGACGAATTTTCGGCAGAAAAATTTCATTGCCGGACGCTGATAACGAAAAAGTGGATAAAATCAGTAGCTAAATTAAGAGAAAAAATCTCCTAACACATGGTGAAGCCAGAATACCTGTTTTGTAACTCCTGATGCCGAAAAAAACAATTGAAAGTAAATCGTTCGTCTGTCCGTCCGATGTATGAGAACAACACTAGTGCCAAAACCATTAATTAGGTTAAAGCCTTTTTCCAAATTGAAGAACCCCCTGCACATACTCTCGGAGTCAAAGCTCTCAGATTTTGACAAACATTCATTCATTTTTGGGGGTTCTTTACAAGAAGCCTCCCCGGACATTTTCAAAAATTTCTCATAAACGGCTCCAAATTTTTTCTTTAAATTTCTTGTAAGAATAGAGTAAAACACACTAATAAAGGTGGTATAGGTCCGATTTTCACGCTAATTCTGAATTTTGAATATTGCTTAAGTTTCAATTTTTTCCGCGTCTTCCTATGACTACAAAATAGAAGATGCAGATTTTTCTTCCCAAATAAAATTTGTTATCCATACTGAGTTCTTTTATTGAGGTCCTGTACATTGTTTTGAAAATTTTAGTAGTTTTAAAGCAAATATGCAAAAGGTGCAATTTTAAAAAAATACCAAAATAACATTTTCTGAAAATGGTTCCAAATTTTTCTTTACATTTTTCGCATTTTCAGAAACGCTCGAAAGCCATTTTCTCAAAAATGGATACAATTTTTTTCAAGCTTTTCGAACTAATTATGCATATTGCACTCTTTAACATAAAGTAAAGTTCATTTTGGAGTATTTTTTGTTTTTTCAAAAATTACAATAATGTAATTTTTTTGAAAGATTTCTCACATCGGTAATACGCTCGTTTTCTACAATTTTGTAAACACTATTCTATTGGTAAGTTAAAGTGCTCTAAATGACTTCAGGTGTACAGAATAAGCAACTGGGAACGATACGGAAATGTAACTACTGTTTAATAGAACTGATTTTACTCTAGTTTTAGAGGCATCGATAGTCTCCATTCTTTTTTGTATTGAATTCATTCACCAGGCCCGCAATATTTGAGCAATATACTAAATTCTGTTCTTGTTTGAAAAAATGAGCAAATTTCTGATCTCTTCTCCTGTATATATGAACTGAGACGAATGTTTGGTGGTGTTTTTTAATCACAAACTCGCCACAAATATTACAAAAACTTTCAGTACTTTTCTTAAAACCATGACTAGCTGTGACTGAACACTAACTGCCTAACTGGTATCTTACCTTGATAGAAAAATTTCAAACACGTGCGTCTCTAATAAAACAAACACTGTACTGTTTGCCAAATATTTTATCAGTATACTACCCTGTTCGTCGTCCTAATACTTCCTCATTCTAACTTCCTGCATCTCATGTATTTCTGTATATTCAGAACTGCATTTGTCTACCTATACAGAGAAAATGTTCAAATGTGAACAAATAGTGGGTAATAGGGCACTTTTAATGTTACTTTTAGGATCGGCACACTCAAAATATTAAGAATTAGATGAACACAAACAAAAATTTTTTTGGTCGTTGGCCTGTGTTATCTTAAGAAGAATGGTTTTAAATATTATTCACTACATTAAAAAACCTTCATTTAAATACGATAATGCATTGTCGCACGAAAATGATCTATTAATAAAAAATGTTCAATCCTCATTCACTGTGAGAAGAAAAGTCCCACTGCTAGTGATGAGGTCTGCGAGACCGCTCCGAAACTTCAACTGGCTCTCAAAGGCGAACGGCTGTCACTAGATCCGCTGTCCCGCGTGTGAGTGTAGTTTAGAAAGAGACAGGAAGATACTGTAAAGAAAAATGTATTGCAACGTACCAGAAAGGAGGGCTATGCGTTTATTTTTCCTCAGCGGTCTCACAGACCGCACGTCACCAGTTAAGGGTGAAGCTCCCTAACCCACAGGCAGCAAGATTGCTCTCAGGCGAACGGGTCACCCGCATGTTGTAGCGTGCGCAATCGATGAAGCGCAAACACGACGGACACGACAGCACTGCGCACCGCCGTCAGCCGTCGCAGCCGGACGTCTCTTTCCAACGGAAACCCGCCCCGGGGCCTAGTTGATTGATTGTTCGTGACTACTGAGGTCACCAGTCCTGTAAGTGTAGTGCGCGGTTTTTCATTGGGAGTTAGCGGTGATCTTTCGCCACTGGATGGCGAGACCCACCGCCGACCTACCGTCGACTAGCGGGATTTTCCCAACCAAGTATCTCCTACTAGAGGGGCACCGCTCCAGCCGGGACGAGCTCTAAGCCCCGACCTGTCTCCCAGCAAGTGTAGTAGTGTAGTGCATGTTCGTATAAGTGCGTGTAAAGGGTAAGGATAGGAGAAGAAAGAGGAAGGAAAGATCGCAGGCGGACCGTGGCCCGTTTGTTAGGGTACTGCTCCAGCATTCGCCTGGTGTTGATCGGAGAAACCACGGAAAACTACCGACCAGAGCAGCCGGACGCTAGAGCTCACTTCCAGGCAACGACTGAATTCGACCTAGCTATTCGACAAGCTAGTGTTTAAACTCCTGCCGCGCGCCGTGGGGAGTGGAGTCCTAGGACGTCCCGGGACTGACGGCCGTGACATCAGTTGATGCCCTGAACCACCTCTCCCCCCAGGGGCCTCGTCCAACGTGCGTGCGCGCCTCCTCAGCGGAGCCGCACAACCACACCCAACAACCTCACGACGCTCGCCACTCACGTGCGCAGTAGGGGCGGCCAAATTGAACTACACTGTGTGATCACAAGTATCCGGACACGGAGGCGGTGGTGTTATAATGTGGTCGTGTTTTTCATGGAGGGGGCTTGCACCCCTTGTTGTTTGGCTTGGCACTATCATGGCACAGGCTTACGATGATTTTTTAAACTCCTTTTTGCTTCCCACTGTTGAAGAGCAATTCAGGGATGGCGATTGCATCTTTCAACACGATCGAGCACCTGTTCATACTGCACGGCCTGTGGCGGAGTGGTGACACGACAATAACATCCCTGTCATGGACTGGCCTGCGCAGAGTACTGACTTGAATCCTATCAAACACCTTTGGGATGTTTTTGAGCACCGACTTCGTGCCAGGCCTCACCGAGCTACATCGATACCTCTCCTCAGTGCAGCTCTCCGCGAAGAATGGGTTGCCATTCCCCAAGAAACCTTTGTTCAATCTCGCGAACAATCATAAGGAAACTCGCCAGCAGGGAACCAACTCAAATTGTCTTTCCCCCGCGCGGCCAACATTCCTCGGCTGCCCCACCTTCAAAGGTTCTCACGGCTCAAGCTAGGCTCTACAAAACATAAGAAATGAAATACAGATGTACAGGGAACAAAACGATTCTCGTCAAGCCCTCTTTGCCGCAAGCGCCGAAGCGCCGCGCACCGCGCATTGTACTGTAAGCCGGGGAAGGGGCTAGAGGCCATTAGCCACCACCGGCGCGCGGGGCGCGGTCGTCAAGCCATTCTACCTGCTTTTCTCAGTCTTCGGCGGCCAGACATATTTACAAACATTCCAAAGATCGCTACGTGCCTCCCGCTCCAATACTGGCGTTAGTATTGCCGACTACGAGCGCATCTGCTAGGCAGCCGCGCCCGCGCCCCGCCTTTACCGCCCTTCCAACCAGCATCGCGGTTCCCGTGAGAAAATACCAAACCTTGCTAATGAGATGCAGCCATCGCGGGCACAGCCAGTGCCGCCCACAAGTCACGTGACACACTTCAAAACATAACAACGAATAGCGAGCATCTCTTGTGGCACACTACGTCTCACTGTACATCATAGGCTAGCTGCAATTGTCACGTGACTCTCCCCCCTCTGCTTTTGGAAACACACGCGTCAATAAATACGGTAACTTCGCTCCCACGCGCCACTGTTATGTCGAAATATCAGTCAATTTCGCTGCTACTACGCAGGCACTTCAACGTCATTTTCTTCAATGTCATTTCTACTATGTGAAACTACCATGTCAAACTCTTCAGTCAATCTTACTACTACGTGAAACTATCAGTCAATTTCGCTGCTACTACGCAGGCACTTCAATGTCATTTCTACTATGTGAAACTACCATGTCAAACTCTGTCACTGTTATGTCGAACTATCAGTCAAACTCTGCTATGTCAAACTTCTGAGTCATTTCTACTCTGCTGCTACTACGCAGGCACTTCTAAGTCAAACTATTATACCGCTGCTACAATTACTGCTCTGTTCACTACTATGTGAAACTACGCAGTCACATTTCTACGTCAAACTCTACTATTACGCAGTCACTCTTCAGTCAATCTCACTGCTACTATTACGCAGTCACTCTACGTCAAACTACTATTACTGCTGCTACAATTACTACTCTACTCGTCAGACAGCCTGCGAACGAGTCAGCTGTCCTTGCTCTGCCTATCAAGGCTCCGAAAATCAATCGGCGCGGCCAGCAGGCCGCGATCAACATTCGGGCCACCCGTGAAGCAGCCTTCACCTGGCCAAATCAACTGTACGGGCCGCTCCAGCACTCGAGTACGCGCCCATGGTGACATTCAGCCTACCAGCCGTAACATCTGCAGCCCATTTCAACGGACGGCACGCACACACTCAGCCGTCTGACCTGGGTTGGTGCTTGCTCTACTCTCATCAAACTGTAAGTGTAAACTTCAAGCAAGAAGAAACCTTTAATCATAAACATTCATTGGTCCTCCGGCTTACTGCCTAACTATTTACTTGTAAAACTAATCAATATTTCAATAATTAAATTTAATTTATTCACAAGTGCATTGCCTTTCATTTGCCCCTAAGAAACAATCCCCTGAAACCTGATCTGAGCCTGTATGTAGTCGCTTCGCAGAACGGACCTCACACCGCGCTGCATCCACTACAACCTTCCAGCATCTGATTGAAAGTATGCCTGCGAGAGTGGAAGCTGCCATCAAGGCTAAGGGTGGGCCAACACACTACTGAATTCCGGCATGACCGATGGAGGGCATCACGAACTGATAAGTTATTTTTAGCCATGTGCGTGGATACTTCTGATCACTTAGTGTACAAGGGGCAACTCGATGCCTAAATGATGTTGAACGATTATTCGGTGTGCTCCAACATAATAAATTTGCACTTTCGAAAATGATTTGCTAAAGAACTTTTGTATTAGCATATCTTGTCTAATGAATTTCTTTAATTTCTATAAAGCACAGAAATCATGTGCATAGAGATATAATTGAACCTGCCTTCGCAGGACTCTCAAATTCCCCTATGCTCGTTTAAAGCTGGTTGAATGCTCTTTTTTCTGCTGGTTGGAACTTTACAGTTGTTTTGATTTACATTTTTTTGTTTAACATTATACTAATTTGCTCTTCAAGCGTATCTCACTGAGTAGGATCTAATATTGCCCTGGACGCATGTTGGAAACGTTTGCGCCATATATAAACTTCAGAAAGTGAAATGAAGACAACAAAAACCACTCGACTTCGGTTATAATGAACTTCTAAGGACTAATATGTTTGGTTCAGTATATCACAGGTTGACTATATCTGATGATGTCAAAATTAAGTAGAATTTCTCCACAATTATTCATTTTATTAATATAGAGGTACTGAAAAATGCATTAACTGCACGAACTGAAAATTTCAGTATCTTTATTTGTCCTTCAAAAATCAAATATTTACAATTGCTTGCTTCTTTTTTGTTCATTAGCCATTTCTCTACATCCCTCTCTAGAGTTCGTGTACTCTCCTTACTTCATTCTGCATTGTCCTCTACCTCTAAGTGTCGCAGTGCAGTCTTGACACCTTTCAATCCCTGTTGCGCTGTTGGAACACTCTCCCACTCTTAGAAGGCTCTTTTACTGGTCTAATAAAACCTTCCTTCCTAGTCCTTCACTGTAGCCAAGGCTCGGATTCACTACAACCGAATCTTCTTATGCTTATGTGCAACGTAAGTGAAACGGGACACGACTTAAGTTCTCTATAACCGAGGGTTCACTGTAACCCGAGTCGGCTGTATTACTCAACAAAGCAGAAAGAATGGGAAGAGGCGCTGACCTTGAAGCAGACGCAGAGAGAGAAGGGCAGCGTGAGGAAGACCAGCACCCACGACAGCGCCGTCAAGATGGCGCCGCAGATGCCCGAGTCGCCGGTGTCCGCATCGTCAGCTGCAACAGAGAAGGGCGGTCCATCAAGAGCAAACTCAACATACGGATTGAATTGAATTGTCTAATTTTACGTGGCGAGACTCAAGCTGTTGGCAGTTTTGCATCAAATGTGATTCAAATTTGGCGCCGTGGTGGGAGATTGGTTTTTAATAACTATCTTTGGCCTTTATTACTAGCTCAGAATTTGCATTTTTTATAAGTCCGACGCGATACGTTTAAAATGCGAATTCTGAGCTAGTAATAAAGGCCAAAGATTGTTATTAAAAACCAATCACCCGCCACGGCGCCAAATTTGAATCATTTTTTGATGCCAATTGCCAACATAACTCCCGCCCGCGCACAAAGTCGAACCGGGACCCGCTGGACCAGATAATTTTCAAGCTTTGGGTAGAACAGAATCCTTGTTCTTACGCTGGACAGCGAAGGAAAGAAAAGGCAAAAAGAAACATCACAAGCCATGAAGCCTACTCTTCCGTCTGACCATGCAAATTTCGCTACGCTCCTTTCACTGTCTAGCGGGGAAATAAGATATTACTTGGGAGACGAAACAGACGATTTGAATTTAGCTCAGAGACTTCTTTTAGGCTTAAAGATCTTTTATATGCAGTACAGCTACTGACGTGGGACAGTCGGCTTTACGTCCCCTGCGAAGGAAGACGTTCGAAGGATTTTTTCGCCCTTAAAAATCCACGGCTTCGATCGGGTTTGTGTATGACAGTCCGATACGTTAACCATTACACCAGGGCTGTCCAACTTAGGAGTCCTAATGGGCCACATATCAAATTCTACATAAGCCGCGGGCCGCACCGTTAAGGTTTTACCCTAACTACTGAGATTATACTGAAAAAAAAAAAGTATTAGATACGACTTATATTCAACATACTTAATGATTACGAACATAAAACAAGAAAATTAATATATTATTAAATAAAAAGAATATGAATTTTGCTATTGTATTGTATTTGATTAGTAAAATAACAATTTTCAAAGCAGTCGTGAGCATCACAAAAAGATCGGGGGGAGCGCCAGTTGCAAAGCCCTGCGTTTACTCCTTTGACTTAACGAAGAATGTCCACGAAGAACATACCGTTTCGTTCTACTGCCTCCGCAACGCTGGTGTCGCAGTTCCGCGCTTTCGCACTCGTGTCTCTGGTTCTTTTCTTTCCAGTGACGCCATTACAGCTGGATGGTTTTGTGTTTACGAGTGTTAGTGAGCGTTCAAAAGGTATACTCACAAAACAGTTTCTTAGCCCGCTGATTATAAAGTGCATTCCGTAATACGGATGTTGATTGTTAAGTCAGCTGAAATGCATAATCAACTTGTAGAGGTTTACGGTGAAAATATAGAGTGATGGAATGGTAAGAAAGTAGGTGAGACAATTTAGTGATGGACAATCTTCGTGACGAAGAACGGGATGGGTGGCCTCCTGTTTAGAATGGTTTGGTTGAAAAAGTGAATGAGAAAATTCGTGAAAACAGACGGAACGGTTCACAAAAGGAATGCTTTCTTATGATTTTCCGCAACCTGCAGCACCGTTTTCGCAGAAAAATAGTGTTTAGCAGTGATTATCTACACTGGCGGCATCATTCTATGAAGAGGATATACAAGTGTTGCTTTTCCGTTATGACAAATGTCTGAACAATTGTGGCAAATAGGTAGAAAAATTGTTTAAAAAATGCTATTTCATATAAAAGCAAATTTGTTTTCAATAGAAATTGTTTAGGAGTTTTTTTCCAAAACAGTTCTTACGTACTTTAAAATGTTGCCCAATAGAATGAATATAATAATAATAATAATAATAATAACCAGAAGTATTCAGATCTACAGGGGTTTTTTCACCATCAAGGAGTTTCACTATCCCCTCTGCTGTTTTGCATTAGTTTGATCCCACCATCTAGACAGTTCTCGCAAACTAACTATGGTTACAAGCTCCATGAAAGGTCAGTATCACATTTGTTTTACATGGATGATCTTGAAGTGTTTGCTAAGAATGAAGCGATTCTCTCCCAAATGCAGTCTGTCGTGAATGACTTTAGCTATGACATCTGCATGAAGTTTGGTCTTGACAAGTGTGCAAAAATCAATTTAAAAAGTGGCAAACTGACTACGTCTGATAACATTGAAATTGAAACGCACACTGTGATTCAAAATCTTGAGCCAGGTAAAACTTACAAATATCTGGGAATTGAAGAATATGAGACCATCTCTAACGACACAATGAAAGAGAGAATTCGCAGGGAGTATTATAGGAGAGTGAGACTGGTCCTGCAGTCCGCTCTGAATTCCAGGAATAAAATATCAGCAAAAGGTAGTTTGGCGGTGCCTGTAGCCGAATACAGTTTCGGACTAGTGGACTGGACTGAGCAAGAAATTCGCATCATGAATCGAAAAACCACAAAACTGCTTACAATGCACCGTGTTTCCCACCCTCGAGCTGATAATCATTCATTGAATTGCATAAAATATTGCTAAAAGTTTCTGTGTAAAAGGTGACTCAAAGGCGTATGCCTTCCCCGCAGCAGATTCAACGCAATGTCCGCGACTTGACAGCAGAACGAATGAGGACGTAGGCGGTCGATGGCTATCCTCGGCGGTAAATACAGTCGACCCGGGTTGTAGTGAACGTCTGGGAACTAACATTTTTGTTTCACTATATCCGCTGATGTCAAAATTAAATAGAATTTCCCCCCATTGCTTGATTTTATTAATATACAGCAAAATTCATTAACAACACGAACAGAAAATTTCAATATATTTTTTTGTCCTTAAAAAATCAATTATTTTCAATTGTTTGCTTCGTACAGTTTTCATTAATCCTTCTCAAGGGTTCGTGCTCTCTTCACATTTGATTCTGCATTGACCTCTGTGTGTTTGTGTCATAATGCAGTATTGATACCTTCAATGCCTGTTGCACTGGTGTACACCGTCCCTCTCACCGAAGGCTCTTCTATTCGCCTAATAACATGCGAGATCCAGTTTATCTCCTGGTCTTATTTCGTACGCTCACTATTCCCGAGGTTCAGGTTCATTATAACCGAATATTCTTGTGTTTAGCTGTAATGTAAGTGAAACAGGACCAGTATGTGAAATTCGTGCTTATCTACATAGCACTTGTACTTTATAAGGGGGCCGAAGCCCCAGGGTGGATACCTAGGCGTTAGCCTCTAACTCTCACCCTCATCCGGTGTACAAGTACACCATCCGACTTACATCCGGATCCCGCCGAAACGCAGTTAGCCTTCGCGGCAACCTCCCCATACAATGCCTGGGTCTAGGGCCGCCCCGCCAGCTCGGAGCTACCAGTTATCCGGACTGGTACCGGAGTCAATGTCGCCTGTATGACGACGCGCCACTCATTTGCGCCGGGATCACCGCGTCCCTCCTCTTTGCCCAGAGTATCGGGCCACTGCCACGACGAAGCCAAGTGCCCAACTGGGGGCCACCCGGGATTTCTCCCGGGGGGCCTGGGGCCCCCAACCAGGAAACAGGACCAGTGACTTAAGTTCACTATAACTGAGAGTTCACTATAACCGAAGACGACTGTATTTTTGAGGCGTATCTCCGCCGCCAGTGCTGCGCCCGCCGATCGCCCCCGAATGATGTCAAAATTTGGAAAGAAGTACCGGGAGAGATGCTCAGTGCGACTGATATCACTGCAGTTCCCCTCGCCGGAAGCTCCTGGGACTCCATTCCCGACGGCGGCAGGATTTTCGACACAAGCTTCCCAGCTAGATCGAATTCAGTCGCTGTGTGGAGGAGAATTCTAGCGGTCGGCTGCTCTGATCGGTAGTTTTCCGTGGTTTCCCCGATCAACACCAGGCTAATGCCAATACCCTAAGAAACGGGCCAGGGAGCGCGCTCGATCTTTACTGCCTCTTCCTTGTCCTATGCTCTCCTCTTACACACACAACACTAACATGCACTACACTACCACACGTGCCGGGAGACCGGTCGGGAGCTCAGAGCGTGTCCGGTTGGGGCGGTGCCCCGCTGGGGGGAGATACCTGACTGAGGGAAACCCCGCTAGTCGACGGTAGGTTGGCGCCGGATCTCGCCATCCAGCGGGGAAATGATCACCGCCACCTCCCGAGTAAAACACACACTACGCATACGGGACTAATGACCACTGTAGTTGACGCGCCCGGAATCACGAACAATCAATCAATGTCTCTTCGCCGCCTACGGCGCGCGTGCCGACCGCCTCCGAATGACGTCAAAATTCTAGAAGTTGACAAAGCCGAGCGAGTCCCAGACAGGGCCTTTTAACTCCCACATAACGCGGTGGAGACCATTACGGTGGTGCGCTATCCTCTTAACACCACCTTACAGGAACTAAAATACAAACTTCTGCCAACGATACTTCAAACGTGCGTAGCTGCTGCGTAGGTTCGCGAGACGCAAGCAGGCATATTACACGCATATTACAAAAGATAGCGTCGATGTTCGCGCTTTCTTCAGAGCTTTCTTATGGGTGTATATTATGAATAATGGAGCGTTTAAAAGATACCTTCCGTTTTTCCAAAAAAACAGCGAATTTTTTGTGTGGCGAGCGTAATTTGCAGCTGTACCTCAGTTACCGCCATTGTACAATTGAACTATCTGTGCTGTAATGGCCCGCTAACAGTTCAGATATGAACCAAATTGAAAATATTTGGGCAACAGTTAAAAAGAAGCTAAAAACTAAGATAACAGCACGTGAAGGTCTGGTGGAAAAATTGAAGGAAATATGCCAAAGCGATCCAGACATCAAAATGCAGTTAAAAGTAACTTCATTATTTTCTTCTAAATTTCAGTGGGAAATATAGTTATTCAAATTATCGTTTTCCATATTGTCGTGGCAAAAAGTATTATTCTTTCATGAAGAAGGTGATGAGGGTAAGGCAGAAATTTATAGCTAATCTACTTTTGAAAAAATATTTTATTATATAGGAGCGAATATTTTGCCAACAAGACTTGAAAAGAAACCGCTATTTTTTTCTGTATTTAAAATTCGACTAGAATATGGCTTAGGATAGAGATCACAGAATTATGAAAACGTACACAAATTTCACTTCTCACCATAGCTCGTCACACACAGTTTTTCACTTTTTTGACAAATAAATAAATACCCGGCGCCTCCTATCGTAGCCCCCTCTCGCTTTGTCCCAGTTGCGGCGCGAGCAGCCCGGGATCGATACCCGGCGCGACGCACTTCGCAGGGGCGGGCCAGGGCCAGGGGCCGAGCAGGGCGTGGCCGCGGCGGCGGCCCTTGGGGAACACCGGCCCTCCGGGGCGGCCCTGGCTTATTACACTAACAGCGCGCTGCGACTCCCCTTTTTCCGTTCTCATTTTCTTAACTCTTTGCACTAGGAAACAGCGAGCGTAATACACGTTCTACAGCTCGTAGACATTAAATTTACCAACATTAGATAAGGTAAGAACACTTCTTGCCATTACCTGTCCCTCGCATTGTATTTCCTTTCTAACCTTGTCATTGTTCTCTAACAAAATGTTCTCGTAATAACCTTGGTTGAAGGTATAACACATGAAATCCCTATCAGGGAGGTAAGAAGAAGTTACCCCTTTCAGACTTTGCTGATACAAAGTTGCTCGGTCAATGAACTCAAGAGCCTCACAGCTGAACGTTGTACTGTCTGAGTATGTAAAATAAAATTACCCCTTTGCACTCGTGAGCAACGCGCATAAAACACGTCCTACAGCTCGTACGCCATGTCAGAGATGCCATAAGAATAATGGCTACTAGCTAGTAGCAGTATGTCACGTGGCATGTCGTAGGGCATGTCTCAGAGGCCACACCAAAATCCTGCTATGTAAATCGAATGTAATCAAATGTGTCGAATATTATTTCTCTTCCTTGAAAATTCCATTTAAAACATTTCCATACACTGAAAATATTTCTGTATGTCGAACTCATTTTCCGACTTGATTATTTCTTGTGTAAAATAAAAATGTACAATACATACAGAGGTGTGCAAGTTATTAGACTAAAGACGTAGAGTTTAAATTTATGAATTTATATAGGAATTATTGTTCACATTTAATGAACATTCGTTTTTTATTTCATTCCGATCATTTCATGCATTCCGATCTTCTCTGGTATCTTTCTTATCAGTGCCATACACTGCATTTTGATGTCTGGATCGTTTTGCCATATTTCCTTCAATTTTTCCACTACAGTTTTACGTGCTGTTATTTTATTTTTTTAGCTTCTTTTTAACTATTGCCCATATATATTTTCAATTTGGTTCGTATCTGGACTGTTAGCTGGCCATTGCAGCACAGCTTGTTCAACTGTGCAATGGCGGTAACTGAGACGCTTTCCAAACTGTGGAGTGAACGAATTAAACAACTGTTGTACTACCATTAGTTGTACATGAAACACAAAAACATAGCAAACGTCGCTATGGATGGTTTTCAATACAATAGGAGTGGTGTCAGTCGAGTTTAATTGAATTTAACGAAAAAAAAATGTAGTCTAATAATTTCCACACCTCGGTATTATGTTTCTGAAAAAATACTATTGTTTAATTTGGAAGGAGAAGATTACTACTGCGGAACAATATAATTTTCTTCTGGACGTTTGTTTAATTGAATAAATGTTTATACACTTTCTGCGACCAGTAGCCAGCTTTCTCATGAAGGTGACTCGCTCCGCTATCGCTCCCCGTGGAAACTTGTCAATCGCGGGAACGCGTTCGCCAGAGCGATCTCAAGATCAGACCTTTCCTCCAATGGCCTTGCCCTACGATGCTCGTCTCGTCAGTTTAGAGCAGATTCAGTTGGCTGTTACGCGCCTGTTGGCTGTTACCCATTAACCCGTCGTTACGCGCAGTTAGAAAAAATCTAACAATTCTGGATTTGTTTCAATAGCATTGATATCTTTCAACGCACGGAGATAACGCTTGAGCAATGCCTTCCCGTTTGATTCAACTCTGCATCCGTTCATCGCTCTTATCAGTTCTGCGAAGGGAAACAATATGAGAAGGTGCTGATAAGCGCGGCGCGTCGTGTTAGATATTTTCTCACGCGCGAGCAACCGCTTTATATTCCGAAACGATTATCACATTCACTCTTCCGTCAGTTATACAATGGTTTTTGTGTCTTGAATGCTTGCGTGATAATCAGAAAAGCTTAGTTTCTCACCTTGATCTTGTTTTTTATACCTTAAATCGAAAGTAACTTTCATTCAGCAACAATATCGTCCGCCATCCCTTCGCTGTAGTTTCTGTTAGTTTTGTTTTCTTTTTAGAGCAATGATATGACGGGGAGCAGCGAAGAGAGAAAAGAAGAATCGCTTTATGTCCAAAGAGGCAAACCAGGTTCACATAGCATTGCTGTTATATTTGCTCCAACCCCTCGGAATAGAACCCACGAGAAAGCCTTTTTCTTAGCAATGAGTGTGGTTCTGAAGAAGCTTATTTTAGTTCCTAAACGTCCCTGTATGTTTCAATGTTGTAAAAATATATTGTTTATTGCATTAATTGTATTCTATGATTTACCTTTCTTAAATAAATTTACTTTATATAACACTTCACTTCGCGACTGTGATTTTGATTCGATTGCTTATTATAAGAACAAATGATGAGCCTGCATATCATATTTTTGCATTATTTTATTTATACAAGTTATAGAAATCAATAACAAATGTCTGGGAATATTAATGTAAAATTTTGATTCATAATAAAACAATAAATACAACATAAACAGTTGTTAGATAAAATCTAACGCGCGAGTAATGGCGTAACAAAAATATGCGCGAGTAACGGTGGGTTAAGTACCATGATCCCCAATTGGGGATCTCACACCTTTTTACTTTCCCGTATACGTACGTATACACGGAGCGATATAGGGTATAGGTAGTAGGGTATAGGAGTAGTATAGGGAAAGTTATGTAATGCTGCGCGAAAAAATTGTCAATTTTCGGCGGAAAAAAATTAATTGCTGGGCTGTGAAAAGGAAAAAATAGATAAAACCAGTTGCTAAATTAAGAAAAAAATCACCTAACACGTGCTGTAGCCAGAAACCCTGTTTTCTAAGTCCTTGATACCGAAAAACTAATTGAAAGGAAAACGTCCGTCTGTCCGTCTGTCCGTCAGTCAGTCAGTCCGTCTGTGAACACTGCTAGCGCCTAAACCATACGTACGATTTCTTCCAAAATGGATATTCCCCGGTCGATCTGCTTCCAGTCGAAACTTTGAGATTTTGAAAACGATTCTTCAAAATTTGGAGGTACTTTCTATGAAGCCCCCCGGGGATTTTCAAAATTTTCTCAAAAACGGCTCCAAATTTTTTTCTTTAAATTTCTTGTATGAATAGAGTAAAATACACTTATTAAGATGGCATAGGTCCAATTTTCACGGATAACTCGAATTTCACGAAAATTGTGAAAGTTTGAATTTTTTTCGGCGTCTTCCTCCAACTACAAAATTGAAGATCTTTATATGCACTCTTTATGTGAACATTACCAACAATTTGTAAAGATTATTATATTTGTGAGAGTACGTGCTTGAAATAACTTCAAATAAAGTATTTTGAAAACTCAAAACGTCTGTGAAAATGAGCTTCAAATATTGCTTTTTTAGTAGCGATAAAACGCAATTTTCTTTAAAACGGCACATAATTTTTAAAAGAAAATTGCTATTTAGGATTAGTTTTTAATGTTCTTTAATATTCTAAAATTAATACTTTTGTTCTACTAAAAGGAAACCGAAAAAATTAAGAAAATGACAAAAAAATGTACTTTTGGCCGTGATAGTTGGTAGCTGGCAAGAAAGAGTATGTGGTAATTCCGAATAGCTAGCGAAGACCCAAGGAAATAGAAACCTAATACGCGAAAGTCTGTGCCATTCTGTAACACCACTAGTTCATTGTTGCTCGACTTTGTGCAACAGTATTGCGAATTTTATTTCTTCAGTGGACGTAGACATCGCGAACGAAACATATAAGCATTTTTTTTCATTCTCGAAAGATCTCCAGATGTTGATTTAGCCGTGATCGCTAAAGTATTTTATACTCCTGGATAGGGGGTACACGTGACTCGGGTCGGTTCGAATCTTCATCGAAAACCGTGCTTAGCTGCCATACGCCTGTGGTGAAGTCGGAGGGAGATGCCGGTGTAAAGCAAACGGTCGTTGGCTCGCATCGAAGTTGACGGGGCTTACAACACGCTCACTTCTAATGGTTTTACTTCTCGTAGAAAAAAATGCTCCTAAAAACAATAATATCAACAGCAATTGTTAGCACTAAAAGTTACAAAAACATGCTGCCAGAGGTCTTCAACGGCTCCTGTGCGCGACAACAATGGGCAAGCGCTATGCGCACAAAATTCATTTAATCGGTTAAAAAAGCGTTGGAAATGAAACTAAAACCTCTTAATGTTACAGAGAAAAGCAATACTAATTTCATGTAACTTTTCACATATATGTAATACGAATCATTTAATCATTTGTTATTTATTTAATGTTTAAATTTTCCATTTTACCCGATTTTTTCAAAAAATGCTAAAATTTCATAATTACACTGCGATTTTTCTACCTTTGCCTCTTAAGGCCACTCAAATCCCATTTTCGCGATGGTATATGTCATGGTATTTTGCATTTTTTTTCAGTCGTTTTGCTAGATTTTGCATGATTACGACCGTATCAAAGCAGTACTTGCGATTATGCGACTTCTACCGGCAAGACCGAGAAAGACGCGAAATGCCGTGTGATATTCAATCGTGAATATGGGCCTAGAGTGGCCATGAGGGGAAAAGTTAGATAAATCGCAGTATATTTCTGTATATCGAAGTTTCGACCGTGTTTTACTGACCGTACACACGTGTTCAAATTATTAGACTAAAACATTTTCTGCAAAATATTTGCATTTATTGCAAGATTACATCTACGTACATGTTACATTAATACGTTTAATACTTGGTGTGCATGCCTTTATTATTAATCAACAACTTTATCTAGTGTGGCATGGATTTTACCAACTTTCAGATGAGTTTTTAATTTCATTGTCGCGGTACCAACTTTTCTCTAGTTATTTGACGAGTTCTTGTTAGATAAGTCATTTATATTTCCTTATCCTTAGGTTGATAGTTTCACTTCTATTTTTATATAATTGCAACTAGGAACATTAAAAATACTTACATTAGTCTAATAAATTGAACACGTCTGTATATTCGGGGTTGCCCGGGTAATTATTTGCAACAATCCCCTATTCACCCTCCGTTACACGCGCGCGGACTCTGCGTCCGCACTCATCAACTTTTGCCTCTCATTGTCAGTCATCGTGAGGTATTGATTTGCGGTTTCCTGTATCTTCCTCAACCGTGGTGACTCATCGATAGGTGTCGAAAAAGCATTTCTCAATCGTTGCAGACCTCGCCTATACTGCGATTTTTGTAACTTTGACAGGATTCAGCTGTTTCGCTGTCATCCAATCAGGAGCTTATATTTCGCTACAGTGACGTCACTATGGTGACGTTCAAGCACCCGATTGGATGAAACCATCAACAGCTGATTCTTGTCAGGGCGAAAGTTAAGAAAATCGCAGTACACAGTGGAATATTTAGCAATGCGGAGCGTCATTCCGCGAGCGTTTGTTCATGTTAAAAGTTCTACTCTCACGTTTCTTATTTGTGTTACTATTTAAACATTGTATTTTACTATTTAAACAAAATATTTATGCACTTTTCTAATAGTTCATTAATGTTTAACTATCAGAAAAGTGCATAAATAGTGTTTGTATTATAAAAATTGTATAAAATCACAAATTATTTGCATATCAATAACTCCAATATTGTGGCAGGTTTATGGTTCAATTCATTATAAATATTCAATAGAAACTCCACCTCAAATATTTTGTTATCTAAACGGTTCACGAGATGAAATATTCACAAAATTCAGTTCTTAAAGGCTCATCATTATTGTCTTTTTGCCAGCATTTTCTAATTTAAATATTTTGAACCAACTTCATTTTTAAAAGCAACCTTGAATTATTATTATTGTTATTTTTATCGTCATGATTTTTTCTAAATTTCTAATGTTTTTTCACTATCAGATTGCTTGCAAAGAAATGTGTTATCACAAATCATCAAAAGGTTCATTAAATATACATTAATCTAAAGAAAATACAAAAATTAATCCAACAATTGAGTGATATTATTGCAACACAAGATCTATTTGATATTCGCGAAAAATACTGTAAAAATACGCTACTAAATTTGGAAGAGAGAGATAATGGCTAGTAGCTCGTAGCAGTCTGTAATGTGACACCTCCTACAACTCACAGGGCATGTCATAGATGCCACACCAAAATCCCTAATTAATTCTTGGGGCATGTCACAGATGCCACACCAAAATCCCTAATTAATTTTTAGGGCATGTCACAGATGCCACACCAAAATCCCTAAGTAATTCTTGGGGCATGTCACAGATGCCACACCAAAATCCCTAATTAATTCTTAGGGCATGTCATAGATGCCCAGGTATTTTCCTGGTATGTAAATCGAATGTAATCAAATGTATCGAATATTTTTTTCTCTCCCTTGAAAATTCCGTTTAAAACATTTCCATACATCGAAAATATTTCTGTATGTCAAACTCATTTTCTGACTTGACTATTTCTTCTGTAAAATACAAATGTACAATAGATATAGAGGTGTGCAAATTATTAGACTAAAGGTGCAGAGTTTAAATTTATGTACCGTCCGCGTGTACTCGCGCCACAAAGGCAGTGCGCGTCCCGGGGGTTCGGTGATCTCAACAACAACTACTCTTCCTACAGACTTTCTTATGAGTGAAATGTGTCTTGTGTGTTGTTAGCGATGCTTACAATCGTCTCTGTCAAAGAAAATGCCAAAAGCAATCGGTTGTGAAGAACGCTAACAAACTGTAAACTAGATGTGAATGTTATTAGATGAGATATTTAGCCATTACTTTTATAACATTTTTTTATGTTTTCGACGACTATTATTTGCTATAAATCGATCTAACAAAATTATTAAAGATACGCAAATCAAGAACACTCCGCTCCGTTAATGTTAAAAAAGTTTCCAAGAAATGAAAGATTGGATTTTGTTTAAATATTATAGGTAAATTGAAATTTCAACGTATTAAATATTGATTACTTTCAACTTTTTTTAAGTTCTAGTGAACATGAAAGAGAATAAATGTTTAAAATTGGAATGAGAACCTATTTCCTGCTATTTGGTTCTGAGGTAACTAGGACAGAACAGACGTTCACCATCGTAGTGGTCCGTGGTGGACCGATTTCTGAGCACAGAGCGATGTCTCCAGACTACTCTAGAGCTCACTGCGGGGGTTAAACAGCATCGACTGCCTTCCAGCCCACTGCGCTGGTTCAGTGCGCATTAAACGGGGTAGAGGCATTGCGGGTTGCATAATGATTTTTTTTAATGTCACCCCCCTTCGCACCCACACTTCCAAGGGTGTCTTACTCCCTCAGTATTTTTTATTCACATTGTAATTCCCCAGCAGTAATGTAATCGGTTTCAAAAAATGTTTCATACAAAAGTTGTAGAAAATGTTATTCTCTTTAAAATTGAATGGATGCGTTTTTCTACAGGACTTACGGTTAACGATCCACAGGGAAAAAACGAACAAATAAAAAAAATGTTTTTCGGACCTCCTGGCATTAGCACAGTGTCTGGGAAGGCGAAAATTTGGGTTTTTAACTAGTGCCTGGGTACATACAACTTACTCAAAGAAATCATTTTTATGACCTTTTTCCATGTAAAATGTACCAACCGACTGGACTATTAGTGAGGCATGCATTCATGTCTTGCTTAACCGGCATCCTGTTGCAACACGGGGACTGTCGCAGAGCCTTGATAAATTGCATTAGCGGTTGTGACGTGTGTAGCATGACGCGTGACATTACATCTGGTTAATGGAAATAAACTCTGTTTCAAAGAATTCAATTTATTACTTGACGTGAAAGATGTGCTTTTCAATTATATAAATTGCTAAAACAACAAAGAACATTTTTGTCGGCCCCGTGGCCGAGGTCGCTAAAGCAGTGGTGTCGTCGTGATCTCGGACCGAGGGGTCGCGGGTTCGAGTCCCCCCTCGGGCATGGTTGTATGTGCTCGCCCTTTCTCCCCGTATCATCACCATATCGTTTCATCCTCATACCATAACGTTAAATCCAATTGTGGTCGTTAATGACCTAGTAGCTGATGCGAATTTAAATAACAAAAGAAGAAAGTATATTTCCTTCGAAACGTATTTTTATTACTGGAATAATGCCATGCTCATCTGTATCTGAACACCACTAGCGCCTAAGTTATACGTAGGTGTTTTTCCAAAATTATTCCCCGGTAGATCTGACTCGTCTCGAAACTCTAAGATTTTTAAAAACTTTCTTTAAAATTTGGGGGTAGTCTACATGAACCCCAGGGACATTTAAAAACTTTTCTCAAAATTAATTTTTGTGTGAAAGAATAGAGTAAAACACTCTTATAACGAGGGCACTGGTCCGTTTTTCACTGATACCTACGAAATGTTTAAAAGTTTTGGAATATATTTTTATTCAGTTTATTCCTACTATTAGAAATTGAAGATAGAGTGTTTTTCTTCAAATACATTGATCATAGTTAGTCCTTTCAATAAGGTCATGTACATTTTTTTGAAAATTTTAGTAGTTTTCGCGCAATATTACGTGCAACATGTGCAATATTAAAAAAATAACATAAACTTGTTTATTCTCAAACAAATTACCCAACATTTTTTCTTTACAATTTTAACATAAATAGTGCTAAATGTACTCTATAAAAAGACACAGACGCCATATTGATCTATTCCTTTGATCTTCCCAAAATTACAATAATGTAGTTTTATGGCTTGTCTCTCACGTCGTTAACATTTACTTTAGTGGTGATTAGTTTATATGATTGCATTTTTGAGTACATATGCCTCAAATGATGTCTTATAAACTTTCTCGTAAACACCAAAGTTTTCTGTGAAAATGAACCCAAAATTCCGTATTTTCAGAAGCGCGCAAAGCGCTCATATTGATGTGTTTTAAAAAAATATACAAATGTATTTTTAATCTGTCCCCCCTTTTAATTTTCATTTTTAGCGATTTGTATACATTATTTCATTTGTAACTGGAAGTCACTTCCTATGATATTTTTAGAAAACACAAAGATATGTGTGAAAAATAGCTTCAAATGTCGCATTTACAGTAATTTTTTCAGCATTATGCCATTTTCTTAAAAGCGGCTCCACATTTCACTCGTCTTTAATATTCTTAAGGTAGTATTTCTATTATTAGGAAATCAAAAACGTTGGAAAAGTTTATTAAAAAATGTGAGTTAGGTTGGCAGTTGGCACGAGCAAGTGGGAAGTCCGAAAAGCTAGCCCACACCAAAGAAAGTAGGAAACTCATTAATACGAGAAAGTCTGTGCCATTCTGTAACACCACTAGATTTGTTGTCTGTCAGCTTTTCTTTGGTACTACCAATGTGTGCCCCATTATTTTATTACAATGTCCTTTTTCTAAATCCATTCAGTTACGTCTCCCACAGCTTCCATTTTCAGGCAAATATACAGAAATAGTGTACATTATTTTTGCTTTTTCGCTAGCAAAGACATATTCCTCACCAACACCATGAAACTTATTAGTGTCCTGCACTCGGCGTAAATAGTACATTATGAAACGATGATATAATGATGGGTATTATTACACGAGAGTGATACTATGATACGAGCGTGTATCGTAAACTTCATACGTGTATTAATACCCATTACATCGAGTTTCATACGCTACTTTTTCTGCGACTTTTGTAAGTTAAACTTTTACATTTAATCGTTTCGTGGCAGTTGACATTGCGGGATTCAGCCAAGGCTACCTAGCGGATAGCTCGCTAACCTACCCGCGCATGCTGCCGCAGGAGGCTACGGTTACCATTCCGCTTGCGAGGGAGTACTGCACTAGTCACATAGGATCAAAGTAAAATTTTGACCCAATTTATTTTAAATAATATTCCACGAAAAAATTACTAATAATAAAAGAAATTAAAACTGACAAGCATAAAATAATATCAAATGCAATTTTAATGTACTCAGTCGAAGGAAGCATTCACTAGAACGATTCTAAATGATGAATTAAGTGTCAATACTTGGTTTGTAAACTCATTTGTGATTGGTCAAGAAACCGTATCACAATGAAATCTGTATTGCAATGGATATCATCAAGCAATTGGTTGCAGCCATCAAATGACAGCATTATACAATGGGAGTAGAAAAAATACGTTTCAGCGACGTAGCTCAAAACAAAGCAAAACTTTTGGCGTTGGTTTTCCAACAAAGCAAAGACAGTCTATTAAACGAACGATCGGCATCGACTCCGTCGCAGCGACTTGTGTCGCCCGAAAGCAATTTGTCCGCAGGAAGAGGATCTGCCTTAATTACAGAGCTGCGCGCGGCGGCTCTGACAAACAACAGGGGCGCTGCCCGTTCTCCTTCGCTCGTTAATAATTCGGTGCTGCGGCGCGTCCTTTGATGCCCCCAGGCCAGAGAATAGGACACGCTGCCTCGCACGTGCTCACTTACAGGGAAGTACCTTCCAGAACGGATTAATACGAAACACCTCAAATGACAAGCCACTACCTAAGAATTGCCCAGTTCCACACTTCAGTTTTCTGAAGATGTAAATATAAATGAATTTTATGACAATTATTTGCACATATTGGAAATATGTTCCTTTAGAAAAGCTATATTACATTATTTAATAGCAATTCGAAGCAAACAACAAGGTTCGTTACCACATTTCTTAAGGTTTTGAGTTAATAGCGGGGAACGGTTCTTACTACATAAATGCATCATTGAATGCATAAATATTCGTTGTCTGGGCCTCTGTGATGTCTGTAAGACCTTCCACTCTTAGTGGCAAGCAAGAACGTTGGATGTCCGGGTTATAGAACATTTTTGTTGGCTCGTTTAGGTGGAGTTTTCGCAGATAAAGGTCTGGTTTATCTTTGACGTTCATTTTTCCTTTACTCTATCTGCCCTCATTTCATTGTTGTCTTCGCATTATTGTTGTGTCATTTTCAATGTTTCCTTTTGTTGTAAAGCAGGTTGAGGTTAAATTGCATATTTTCGAAATTTCAGTTCGCAATCAAGTTGAACTTTATCCATTTTGTGTGGTATTTCAACAATAATAGTATGGAAGAACATGTTTCAAGTCGTAAAAGAAAAAATGAAAGTGTGTGCAAAAAGAATAAAATAAAGATGGCTAGAATTAAGGGAGCAGAATATGGAAACTATAAAGGGCAGTGTGTTCCTGCGCTAGTTGTAGGTCAGACTGTGGTTGTAAGAAAAAGTGCTGTGGACGTAGAAGAGCTGTGAAGTGGAGAGGAAGAGAACTTTTCTTTGCAAATTATAATTAATGTTCATATAATAGAAATGTTGGCAATATTTTGAAGAATAATTATTTTTTTCTTTTCTATTTGATTACTTTTATTTTCTCAAAAAAACGTAAGTAATTCTATTAAAAATGCGCACTTCAACATTGAAACCCCGATGTATGCTAAAAGGTTCGAGGTCAGCAACACTTCAATTTACGTGACGATGTGTTCATAAACTCAAAACCAAAAATACCCTAAGGATTACTTTAAGAATGTATGAATAAACATATTTTTTGGTGTGAATAAAACATAATACATTTTAAACGATATGTTGTCTCTGGCCATTTTCTAAAGGCAATTTTTACTTTACCGTATACACGGAGTAATATTCGTAGAATAAGGAAAGTTATGTAGTTCTGCGCGAAAACACCACGGATTTTTGGCAGAACAAAATTTATCGCCGGGGCCACATCATGAAAAAGTGGAGAAATCCAGTAGCAAAACTAAGAAAAAATATCCTCTAACACGTGGTGTAGCCAGAATCCATGTTTTGTGGTCCCTTCATACCGAAAAACCAATTTACGATAAAACGTCCGTCCGTCCGGTGTATGTGAACAACACTAGCGCTTAAGCCACGCATAGGATTTTTTCCCAATTGAAGAAATCCCTGTCCATCTGGCTTGAATCAGCGATTTTGAAACTAGTGATGCTACAAGAGAACAAATTTCCCGCGTTATTGGAAAATGCTACGTATTGAAATATTGCACTTTCTACGATACTAACATCTTAGTTATTTATTTGAAAACGTCCAATTCAACCAAGAAGCGAACAACTCACTGTTTCCATCACAGTGTTGTCAGAACTATGTGACTTGTACAACTGCATAAAAATATAATACAAAGGTTTTGTAAACTTGTATTCGAAAAAAAAGCCTGATACCACGGACAATGTAAATTACAATGCGTGGAGTATTTTTTGCAATTATGGAATTCTATTCACTTCAAATGGTACAGCATTTGGTGCGAGAACTAAATATTTCCACGCAAATATCAACATAAATTTGACAATTATAACTCTTTTTCATACAGCTACATCAAGATACAACAATGACACTTAATTTACAGAAATTCACGAGAGCGAAATGGAAGTACATTGTTGCGTTACCTGCATTGTCGATATTCTCTGAGAGATAGTAATTTTTATTTCAAATATTTGAAAATGAATGTATAACAAAAGGTCGAATGTAAGAAATGAACGAAGAAATAATATGCAAACTTGGAAATTCTAATTTACGACGCATACAGCTGTCTGAAGCGCAGTAAATTTGCAATGGGCTGTTATGTTTGTCATGAAATTATAGAAAAACTACTCGTGTATTCAAAAAATTAACCGTGACCTTATTTGAAGATCTGTTTGGATGAGCATATTTCGTTAATAAAAACAAATGTATCTTCACAATTGTAGTTGTAGAAAGACGCTAAAATTTTAAAATGTTTTTGCAAAACCAAACATTTCAACTAACATGAAACATGCACCATTCTCGTATGCTTCCTTTATGCTATCTCAGGTTCCAATTTAATCACAAAAAGTTGTGCGGTGACATATATTTTCGCAAAAAATACTTATGTTTTTGAAAAATTGAACATGACGTCATTTTAAGACCGGTTTTTAATTAACACATTTCATTCGAGACCGCGTGTGTTCGCCAACAAGCCGCGACGTCTGGACGCGTGTGTTCGCCAACATGGCGGCCCCACGCCATACTAACATGTAACGTCTGTGGCTGTGTAGCGCAATAAATGTTGGTCCTACAAATGTGAAAGTGTAATCATTTTGTTTGCGTGGTACCCTCTACCTGCCTGCCAACAATGGTCGCAATCCGCCTCGTCCTCCTTATGACGATGATATACATATGTCCCGAAATCCATCAAAGTTGGCACTTCAACGTGTTTTTTCACCCAGAAGTGCTGATAGTTGTGTAGTAACTCTACGTGCTGCGAAAAATCTGCAACTAAATGTGAATGAGAGGGAGAGAGGCAGAGACATAGACACAGAGACAGACTGAGACAGGCACAGAGAGAAACGGAGAGACAAAGAGAGAGAGAGAAAGAGAGAGGGAGAGAGAGTGAAAAAGTGAGATGGAAGGGGAGCGGGAGATGAAGAGCAGAACAACGTCCGTCGGGTTCCGCTAGCATTCGCATAGATGCAAACATTGTTAATCAACATACTAATTTTGATTCCTCAGGCTGACACATTTCCAAGTATCTAATTGCAGGGGTGACTCGGGAATGCGACAGTAACTGCAATTCCTAATATAAGGGAAGGAATTCAAAAAGTCAAACAAGAATAGTGATTCGGTAGGATATATATGATCTGAAGTGATAATCAAAGAAATTATTTTAGAAGAGTATTGACCAGAAACACTATGAAGTGCAGTTTTAACTTGGAATATAATAGTTTCAACTTCTAAGTAAAAATTATGTGACTTTCATCAATTTAATTTTATTGCTGTCGAAAACATGTTCCACTGATCAGAGGTAATTTCAGGTTATTGTGATGTACACTATATGATCAAAAGTATTCGGATACGCAGGCAATGATGTTATGGTGTGGTCGTGGGGGCTTGCACCCCTTGTTGTTTGCTTGGCACCATCACGGCAGAAGCTTACGTTGATGTTTTAGACACCTTCTTGCTTCTCACTGTTGAAGAGCAATTCGGGGATTGCGATTGCATCTTTCAACATGATCGAGCACCTGTTCATACTGCACTGCCTGTGGCGGGGTAGTGACACGACAATAACATCCCTGTCATGGACTGGCCTGAACAGAGTCCTCACTTGAATCCTATCGAACACCTTTGGGATGTTTTGAGTTCGTGCCAGGCCTCACCGACTTACATCGATACCTCTCCTCAGGGCAGCATTCCGTGAAGAATGGGCTGCCATTCCCAAGAAACCTTCCAGCGCCTGATTGAAAGTATGCTTGCGAGAGTGGAAGCTGTCATCAAGGCTGAGGGTGGGTCTTCACCCTATTGAATTCCAACATGACCGATAAGGGCGCCACGAACTGTTAAGTTATTTTCAGGCACGTGTCCGGATCATTTAGTGTATTTTCCAATACACGACATGTCGAAGTCAACTTCGCCGTATTTTTGATGATGTTACAACATTAATGAAAATAACTTTTAGTAAAGCCTCAGATTGTTAATTAATATCTTCCGCACTAATTAGCAGCTCAACTCGTCACACACTGAGACAAGGTCATAAGTGCACAATTATTACGAAATGTAATAGTAGGTTGTATGAAAAGGTTGAGTGCAGTCAAATTATCGTAGCACAATGACACGAGGGACTGAGAAAAGTGGTTATTACGAAAGGTAGTGGCTCCTTTGTCTTGAGGTGTCCTTGAAGTTTGAGTTATTACACAATTCCAGACGTAACGCCGATAATTATTCTTTCTTCTTCTTATTCAAAGATTGTTTCCTCCTCCTTCTTCAAAGACTACCTGTGACAAACTTTGAAACCTTTCCTCAAAGCTTGAGAGAATTTAAAAATAAATTAGTTTTCTAGCTATTTATGTATATTTTAGGTCAATGTATTACTGTTAAGTTCCTATTGTTAAATTGGTATTATTTCCTATTAAGTAATTTTTATATATTATTAGTCGCAGCTGTAGTAGTGTTATTTTATTATTATTATTATCATTATTATCATTATATTACTATTTATGTAGTGCAGTGCAGTTGTATGTAAAATTAAGATATTCTGCCACTAAGTTATAATACTTGAATGCAGAATTAATAATAAATTCACAGGCCCGTTTTATTTTTCCAACCATTAACGTTAGTGGAAAAGATCATTTTGAATAGTGAACTCCATTACAGACGGTTGATAACGAAATTCTGCCTACTAAGAACTATAATTTTTCTCAAACTTGTTAATATTGATAATCCTATATTCATCCACCCAAAATAATAAAGATACACTTACCGATATTTGGCATAGTTACTTAGACTCATTTTTTATTGAACGACTCTTGAAATAGATAACAAGATGAGACATGAAGAAAGGCAACGCAAAGGCTTAAGTCAGCGCTGTCTAACTTTGAAGCTCTTAGGGGCCACAAATCAAATTCCAGTGAAGCCGCGGGACGCACTGTCATTTAAGATAACTACTCAGATTATACTGAAACAAGTATATATTCGTTACGACTTTTATTGTACATACTAAATAATTAATGTACATACGAGAAAATTAATATATTATTAAATAAAAATAAGATGAATTGTGCAATAGTATTGTATTTGGTGGGAGTAATAAAAGCTTTCGAAGTAGTTGCGGGCCGCCCAAAAATATCCGGCGCGCCGCATGCGGCCCGCGGCCCGCCACTTGGACAGCCCTGGTTCAGGCATTACCACTGAAATGACTAGGAAACGAGCAAGAGAAAATGATGTGAACCAGGAAAGGCAGAGGGCGAAGAAAACATAGCCGCTATAAAAACACTCCATTATGCAGCCAGACATTTTGATGTCCAAGCAGCGCACTTTTCGTCCGCAACATTCAATCCCCGAGAGGGCAGCCGTGCATTAGTGAATTCCTGGAAACAACTGCGGAACGACTCGGCGAATCGCTGGGCAGCGTGCGCAAGGGTAGCGACGCGTCTCCACAAACCATATATTGACCAAACTTTACAATGAAATAAATGATACCGATTCATAAACGTAAATTAGAAACTTTAATTTTCTTTGCAGGAAGGATTGTCGAATTAAACTAGTGGTGCTACAGAATGGCACAGACTTTCCCGTATTAGTTTTCTATTTCCTTGGGTCTTCGCTAGCTATTCGGAATTGCAACAAATTCTTTCTTGCCAGCTGTCATCTATCACCGCCAGAAGTACATTTTTTTGTCATTTTCTCAATTTTTCGGTTTCCTATTGGTAGAACGGAAACATTAATTTTAGAATATTAAAGAACACAAAAACCTAGTCATAAATGGCTATTTTCATTTAAAAATTACGTGCCGTTTAAAAGAAAATGGCGTTTTAGCGCTACTAAAAATGCGAAATTTGAAGCTTATTTTCACAGAGAATGTTTGAGTTTTCAAAATACTTTATTTGAAGTTATTTGAAGCACTTACACTCAAAAATATAATAATTTTTACAAATTTGCTGGTAATGTGCATATTAAAGATGTGAGAGATCTTTCAAAAAAATTGCAATTATGTAATTTTTGAAAAAATAAAAATAAACTCAAAATAAACTTTACGCTATACTAAAGAGAGTAATTAGCACTATCCGTTACAACAGTTTGAAGAAAAAACTTGCAGCCATATATGAGAAAATGACGTTTGAGAGTTTCTGATGATGCGAAATTTTGAGCTACTTTTCACAGAAAACGGTTTTGTTTTCGAGAAAATTTACTTGACATTATTTAAAGCACATGTACTCGTAAATATAATAATGTGAAAATATCGCCGCTAATGTAAATATTATCCACGTGAGAAACATGTGAAAAAATTTACATTTTTGTAATTTTTGAAAAAATGAACCAATAGGGCAAAATGGCTTTTATGTCATCTGATAGAGTACATTTACCACTATCCCTACCAAAAGTTTAAAGAAAAACTCTGGAGCCGTTTTTGAGAAAAACTTGTTTTTGTAATTTTTTAAAATTGCACATATTGCACGCAATACTGCACGAACACTACTAAAATTTTGAAAAACATTTACGTGGCCTTTATGAAAGAACTCAATAGGCAGAACAAATTTTATTTGAAGCAAAAATCTCTATCTTCAATTTTGCGGTTGGAGAAAGACGCCGAAACAAATTCAAACTTTCACAATTTTCGAAAATTCAGAGTTATCCGTGAAAATCTGACCTATGTCATGTTAGTAAGTGTATTTTACTCTATTCACACAAGAAATTTAAAGAAAAAAATTGGAGCAGTTTTTGAGAAAATTTTGAAAATCCCCGTGGGGCTTCATATAAAGTACCCCCAAATTTTGAAGAATCGTTTTCAAAATCTCAAAGCTTGGACTAGAAGCAGATCGACCGGGGAATTTCCATTTTGGAAGAAATCGTACGTATGGTTTAAGAGGTAGCAGTGTTCACAGACGGACAGACGGACGGACGGACGGACAGACAGAAGGGCGTTTTCCTTTCAATTGGTTTTTCGGTATCAAGGACCTAGAAAACTGGGTTTCTGGCTACACCACGTGTTATTGGATTTTTTTCTTAATTTAGCAACTGGTTTCATCCACTTTTTTGTTTTCACAGCCCGGCAATTAATTTTTTTCCGCCGAAAATTGGCCATTTTTTTCGCGCAGCATTACATAACTTTCCCTATACTACGTATATCACTCCGTGTATACGTACGTATACGGGAAAGTAAAAAGCATAGCAAAAGCAATTTTCTGAAAACTCTCATGCCTTACATGGAACACACGCGTGAGTTAATGTACAGCTGAGAGTGAAGTACATATTCTGCCATAGACGCAAATGCTTGGTATTCATTCCTAGAAATACCCGATGCACTGCGTTTCCCATGGAACGTGTTCACCAGGGTTCGAAGCAAAATGAATGAGTCCTGTAATTTGTGCTGGAGGTACTAAAGAAGCACTAGTTAGCGCTGCACTTTGTCCACAAACGAAAGGTACTTGGAAAAATAAAACCCTGCGGAAATAATTTAACTGATAGAATATTTCGCAATTACAGTACACGTAGCAAAGCTACTAATCAAATATAAAAAACAAATTTCATAAATCTGTAATATCAAGAACCTTGGTCTTCATTGAGTCTCAAATTATAATCAATTACCGATGACATTGAAAACTAGTAAATCCTTGAATATTTTCGAAAGCAGGATAAAGATTTGGATTTTAAAACACGATGACAGTGATATAAACAGATTAACTGAAATATTGTATTAACTGTGTAAATTAACTCTTGACTGTGACTGCGTACAAAACTGTTGACTGTGTAAATTAAGTTAGAATTTATTTATGGAGTTATATATCTATTTGTAGAAATATACCTATTGCTGAAATATCTGTAAATTTTCACTTATGTTTTAAGGCTAGTTTTTTTTATTTTTGAAGGTTCGCAAAAATTTGAATAAAAAATTTACAAAAAAAATTCAAAAACCCGGTACACACAAAAATACCAATAAGTAGTAGACAGATAATATATTATGAAATCAATGTTGCTAACCATCACAACTGGTTATCGATGGTTAGTAATTCCAAGAAAATTCGATGTATATTATCTCTGTAAAATAAGATAATAATTGTTTTTTATTCCTAACTTTATTATTATTATTATTAGTAGTAGTAGTAGTATTATCGTTATTATTATTATTATACATTTTTTATTGTCTTAAATACATACTTTTATTGCTTCTAGTTAATAATATCTTAAAGAACTCTTGACACAGCAAAACTCATAAAAGAACACGAATAACTCCAAGAAACGTTTCATTGCATTGTTTTTGTTAAGAAATAATATGAAAGTAAACAATACATAAACGTGCCCGAATTGAAATTTAAAACCATTAGACTCTACGTAGAAAAGTAAGAGTCGTGGAAATTAAATGAAGAAAAAAAAAAACACTCCGAAATATGTATTTTGGTGCTAAGACGTCAGTGACATACTATGACAGTCAGTCAGACAGTCAGTCAGTCAGTGACATACAATTTGTAGGTTCTATCAATGTTTCACAATCAAAGTACAATGAAAACGTACTTACAGTGAACGACTGTATATTTCATAGTCAATAAAAACGCTTTCTATTCTCAACACGAAAAAACGAGATTTGTAATTTTAAAAAATGCACATAAATTTCTGTATGATGCAATCCTACAAGCCACTGATACTAAATGTAATGAGGATTCATACAACAATCGATCGAATTACGACATATCGTAATGTAACAGACCATAATGAAATGTCCGGAAGTACAAGAATATATGCTCGAGACATATAAAGCACTAATGACCAGATTTTGTCAGCATACTCTGATAGAACAACAAGATAGAAGCACGATGTCCATCAGTCCAAAAGAAAATGTCAGACGACACGTGATTCGTCATGAGAACCACGACAACATCACAGAGGAAATGTAGTACGACAATGACAGCGACATGTCACGGCCAGTTCACAAATATTAAGAGAGTTCAGACTTTAAAACTTTTACACAATACGAAGTAGCATCGTCTTTGTATAACAGAGCCCAACAGAAAACCCTCAAACACGTAATATTGACTGCGACAAAACGGAAGGCAATGGAAACAGCCGATTGTTTTGGTTATGTTTGTCAGTGAAGTGGCAGGCACAAACCTGTGATCACGAAATAAACGTTCTTAAGTCAAAAATCGTAGTGTGGAAAAATCAAGACCTAGATTATTAAGCCAGCGCTTTTTCCTATGCTCAACGCTATTTCTCGACGCTTTTTTCTCGTTAAGGAGGCAACATTTGAATTCGGTAGTTTTACTAAAATAAAATATAGCTACTCAACTTGTAGTTTCAGTCCTTAACCCAATTTCGCCAAAAATTGATGTCAGAACTTTTAGCCTGTGACCAACGTTGGCGGTGCAGTACGGATCCGCGAAGGACAACAGGACTCGGAAATCACAACACGACACAATCGCGCAAATTAGCCCCAAGCACGTCTCGGGCAACGCAGCGCACAAATAGAGCGTCTATAATTCTGTGGTCACGGGGTGAAACTTCTTACGTCAATTTTTGGCGAAATGGCGTGAAGTACTGAAACTACAAGTTAAGTATCTATATTTTATTTTAGTAAAACGACCGAATTCAAATGTAGCCTCCTTAACGAGAAAAAAGTGTCCGGAAATAGCGTTGAGCGTAGGAAAAAGCGTTGGCTCAATAATCTAAGCCTGGTTTTCTCCATAGTTTTTTTCCATAAGTTTTTCCATGTTTTTTTCCTCCACGATTTTTCACCATGAGCAACATTACAGCATCACAAAGGAAATGGAGTACGACTAGGACAGCGACATGTCACGGCCAGTTCACAATATTAAGACAGTTCCGACACTTCATTTAAAACATTTACACAACATGAAGTAGCATCGTCTTTGTATAACAGAGCCCAACAGAAAACAGTCGAACACGACGTCGTAATATTGAATGCGACAAAACGGAAGGCAATGCAAGCAGCCAATTGTTTGGCGGTTGGTCAGTGGAGTGCCAGGCACAAAGGTTGGCGATGCTGAACGAATCCGCGACGGAAAATGAGAACTTAAAAATCACATTACAACACAACACGATAGTGCAAATCAGCCGGAACCAGTAGTATGGTTTCGTTTCAAACATTACGTATTTCTGTTATACAAACACGATGACACTTCATATTGTGGAAATGCGCTGTATCGCCAACGCTTGTGTGTCTGCCGCTTCACTGACAAACATAACCACACAATAGGCTCCTCGCATTGCCTTCAGTTTTGTCACATTCAATATTATCACGATCACGATACGATTGAATATTGAAATTTAATATTTATACGATACGATACAAGACGACACCAAGCCCCAAGCCGCATGCGGGCGGCAGGCGCAGCGCACAAATAGCGCGTCTATAATTGTCCGCGTGTGAGCAGCGGGCGGCGCGTCGTGGCCCTACCTTGGTCCGCGATCGTCATGGCGCGGGCGGCGGCGGCGGCGGAGCTCCGGCGGTGAGGACGGGCGCCGGTCGAATCCTCGTCGCGCCCGCCGGCGGCGGCGGCGGCAGCGGAGTGGGGGGCGGGGCGGGGGCGGGGGCGGGGCGACGCCTGCGCCGCGGGCGCCGAGTCAGCGCGCTTGCCCCTTCCGCCCACGCCCCGCCGCACCCCGCCGCGCCCCGCCACGCCCCGCCACGCCCCCGCCGCGCCGCGCCGCGCCGCGCGACAGCACGAGCCCCGATGGGCCAAGGGGAGACATGGCTCAGTGCATCGACTCGTGTCACTGCAGTCCCTCTGACCGGGAGCTCCTACGCTCCTCTCCACAAGGCGGCAGGATAATCGACACTAGCTGCACAGCTAGGTGAAATTCAGTCGCCTGGAGGAGAATTCTAGAGGCCGGCTGCTCTGATCGGTTGTTTTACGTGGTATCCCTATCAACACCAGGCGAATGCCGGAGTAGTACCCTAACAAACGGGCCACGGACCGCGCGCGATCTTTCCTTCCTCTTCCTTGTCCTATCCTCTCCTCTTACACACACAGTTACACTAACATGCACTACACTACCACACATGCCGGGAGACCGGTCGGGAGCTTACAGCTTGTCCCGGCTGGGGCGGTGCCCGGCTGGTGGGAGTTACCCGGTTGGGGAAACCCCGCTAGTCGACGGTAGGTCGGCGCGCCACCTCCCGATGAAAAGACACGTACTACACTTACGGGACTAATGACCTCAATCGATCAATCAATCAACCGCCGCGGCGGTGCCGCGCGTCAGCAGAGCCCGAGGGGCGGGGCAGGACCCCGCGAAAACAAAGGAGCGAAGGAAGACATGGGTGAGCAGTAGAGCGGAGCGCGTCGATGGAGAGAGCGCGGAGAAAACGAAGAGGAAGAGGTGGGATCTACGAGAAGACAAAGGCGAAAAAGAGGTTGAGAAAAGGCAAGGAAAGAGACGATACGGGAGAAACATCGAAGATGTAGAATCATGGAGTAAAATCTGAAGGTCACAAACCAAGCGAAGAGGGAGAGCAGCGGCAGACGAGAGTTGGAAATGAGGATAAGAGAAGGAAAGAAGAGGAGGAGGAGGAGGTGGAACTCAAAGGGGAGGGGACTGAGATCGATCGTGAGTTAGCGCGCAGATAGCTATTCTTTTTTCACGCATTCACTGATATTGTTGATCTTCATGACCTCTTTCAGATTGTCTTGCAACATTCTACATATATATCACTGGTTGATTATTACTCACGCAACTTTTCTTGAATGAGGGATTGAAGAAATGCGACTGGAGTGGGAGTATTAGTTACGAAATAGGACACTAGATTTTATCAAGCAATGCCAATCTCATGCGTCGTGCCTTCGCAACTTTCTCAATAATTGCGTTCTAACTTCCTCAGAAGTTCGAGGTAACTCTTATGATGAATCTTCGCTTGCTTCGGTCATTTCTTTAGATTTTTTGGAGAAAATCAAGACAGAAGTTCGCGTCATCAACAGAAAATAGTTTCTATTTCGCGCCAGTGAAGATGTATTTGGAATGTCATCAGTGCTTGCTGCGAGCTGTTGCCGTCAACTGTTTATTGTGCGAGAGAGGGGGAAGCAAGGTCATCGTTCAAGAAAAGTTGCAGGATTAATATCTCTGGAATTTGAATCGTCGACTTTATCGAAACGGACGCTCGGAAATGATTCAACTTATCTTTTACATCGCTTATCTTACCTCTATATCTTTCTTATCTCCAATTTGTCTCTATCTTATGAACATCGCAAAATCAATGCAGGAGTGTTGTTATTCCCAGCCATATCTTGGTTCTCGTATGAGAACGTGATGTCATGTTTTCTATTTCTGTCCTCACATATCTGCAAAAGCATATTTTTCTATACCTTATCCACATTATCGTTCATTGCCTTTCCACCTCGTTTCAGGCAAATGAGTAGAATTATAATTGAGATCTCATTATATCCATCATGAAATTCTTCCACACAATAAACAACAGTAACAATAAACCTACAAATCACACTCGAAAACCAACTACACTACAGAGTTCGACATGCCATGTATTAGAAATTACAATAACCTGAAATTACCTCCCATCAGTTGAATTTGTTTTCGACAGCAATAAAACTGAACGTTTTCTTCTTCCTTTCATGCCTTCGAAATAAGTACATTAATCACTCCACATCCGCCAATTCGCTATTCGCGAGTTCCGAATATTCGCGAGTGTGTCTTTTGGTCGTACCCTTTTTTTTATTTGAAAGCGACTAAATGTCATTTCCATAATCAGCGTCATCTTGGAGACTATTTCGAAGAACCTGGAGCTCAAAGTATTACGTTCTGCAAAAATGTTAAAGTTGGAATGTAAAATTCACATTAACAGAATCGTAAATTTCCGCTGTATCAAATTGGATGTAAGGATATTGGCCACATGAACAGAGAAGCCATTCAGGATAATATAATATAATATTTATTATTTCCTGCTAATAAGCATTCGCTCGGCGGCACGATTTATACAGATCATATAAAGACAAACAAAGATCACTTAAAAAATACATATTGAAACTACAACTAAGTAACTAAGAAATATACACACACAAATATTTCACATCACACGCAGTTCCCTAGACGATTCTGGAAGCAACGTGCACTAGGGGGAAAAGTCGCTAGTGCTGCAGCAGGCAGATTGTTCCAGTCAGTTATTGTCCGGTTTGCAAAAGAGTATTTACCTACATCGGTTTTTTGATTTCTATAATTAATTTTATATGGATGGTCTCCCCTTCCGAAATATTGAGGGTGCCCTATCCTAGTTCAAATGTTTAACGCTTTACATCCAGTATACGCTTTGAAAAGATTTACTAGCCTAGCTATCTTTCGACGTTACCCTAGATGTTCCCACATCTGAGTCTCATCATTTTTTTCCTACAAGTTTTATTGCTCTCTTTTGGATACGATCTCACAAGTTTATCTGCCCAGCTCTGTACGGGTTCCAACACGCCGAGCTTATTCCATTACCGGACGTACAAGAAAAGTATACGCTATCCACATTACAAAATGGAGTGATTTCCAAGTTTTGCGCGCAACGTCATTGATGTGGTCGGACCAGTTCAGTTCGCTTCGGATAACAACCCCCAAATACATGAAGCTACTAACTCAGGCACAGGCTGATCTACAAGTGTGTATTTTAGTGAAATGTCACGTTTGCTACTGAAAGTTACAGCTTTGCATTTCTTGGGATTAATTTTCATTTTCTTCCGTCCATTTCATAATTTTATCGAGATCCTTCTGCAAAATCTGCTGATCTCGAGCGTCTTGTATTCGCCGGTATAGCATGCAGTCATCTGCGAAGAGCCTAATCGTTGAATTAATAGAATCGGAAATATCATTAACGTATACTAGAAATAGAAGGGGGCCTAGCACGCTTCCTTGTACAACGCCTGACGTCACTTGAATTTCATCAGAAAGATAATCCTGTATCATAGCTCTTTGAGAGCGACCGCGAAGGAAAGATTCGATCGAAGTGATTACTCTTGTATCAATTCCTGTATTTCGAAGTTTATTAAGTAACCGCTGGCAAGGCACTAAGTCGAATGCTTTTATGAAATCTATGACTACCGCGTCCATTGTTTCCCCTGCGTCTAAAGACTCGGAAATGTCTTGCCGAACTATTAAAAGTTGACTTTCGCATGAGTAGCCTTGTCTGAACCCATGTTGCCCTGCGTACAACCACTCGCTGATTTCCGAAACCGCTCTCATGTATTCTGCAACGATTTTTTCCATTGTTTACCTACTACAGATGTTCGACAAATTGGGCGATAGTTTCAGACTGCGTCGGGCGATCGGTCGACGTCAGAGCGGTTTCCATCCTTGAGAATCGGAACAACTATGGCCCAGTGGCGAAGCGTGAGGTTTAATGTTTGGATAAGCTGAGTCACGAACATATTGTAAAAACACATATTTAATTTGTGAAATATCGAATATTTCGAAGATAAAGGTCAGAAGACTATAATAATAATAATAATAATTATTATTATTATTATTATTATTATTATTATTTCAATCATGCAACAATACTCATATCAAGAATAAGCCTACTGCAGAATTGAAAAAAATTGTAAATGGTTATGCCTATTTATAATTTATGTATATTCCTTGCTTTCAAGAGTTTGCAGCCATCTAAATTATTTGACAGTTTTTTGTAAATCAATTCTCAATGTCTGGTTTTCTTCAAAAAAATTCAACTTTTCTTTAAACATAGCATCTTGCGAACACTTACACGAAAGTTTATTTTCTATTAAAAAAGTAGCAAAATTGAAGGGTTTGTTATTAGAATTACGTAAATGAGTTTTAATTGTTTTCAGACTGGTAATTGTCAATGAAACACAGCGTCATGCAGTTGCCACAGAGGAATTCTAATAATGAAATTTGGAATAAATAAATGTTATACTTTTTTGTTAGTAGTAATATTTGAAGTTGCTCAATGACCTCTAGTGGACATTTCCGGAAGTTCCACGCAAGCTTATGGTGAAGAGAGCGCCTGCCGGCAGGAATTTAAATTACTTACCATATAGTAAGGCCGGCCTAAACTTCTGGCCGAGTGACCGGGCCAGCTACTAAATGCGCATGCGCGATCACTTCCCCGCGCCCCGTACCTGGCCAACAAACTGTCTTCCGGGTAAGTTGAACCGAATCAGCCTTACCCGCAGCGTGCCCACTGCACCGGGCGGCGGCGAGGACACATCGCATTGAATACGCATAAGAACAGAAAAATTAACTTGGTGCGCATACGTACGGTATTAATTGGCTAAAATAACATTATAAATTGACAATTTTCTTTTTTCAGTGAAGATATATTTCTCGCCTTCTTCAATATTCTTGGGGATAGCTCAGCTTACTCTGCCTACCCTGACACTTCGCCACTACTATGGCCTCTTTGCAGTCACCAGGAAGAGTACCGTTGTTAATGGATATTTCAAACTGTCGCGTGATATAACGCACAAAGATTTCGCCCCCAAGCTTCAGTATCTCCCCTGGTACACCATTGGGTCCTATCGATTTATTGTAACCTATTGTTGCAATATTTTTTCTGCGAGTTTTGACATTAATTCTAAATGGCGAGTTACTTAGAGAGTTTTCTATCGGCAAGGTGCAACTCTGTGCAACTCTCATTATAATGACATCACTGAAGTCGAGCTTCAGGAAATCATCGGCGAAGAAAACCTCCTCGAACGTATTTCATCAATTAGTAACGAAAGCGAAGCTGCATTCTCGAGCAACTTCAATGTAAGAACTGTTAAAGCGTTCTAAAACTTCAACAAGTTCTGGCGGAGTCGGCCCCGTGGCCGAGATCGCTAAAACAGTAGTGGCGTAGTGATCTTGCACTGTAGGGTCGCGGTTTCGAGTCCCGCCTCGGGCATGGTTGTATGTGTTCGTCCTTTCACCCTCTATCATCACCATATCGTTTCATTCTTTTACCATAACGTTACATAAAACAGTGGTCGCTAATGACCTAGTAGTTGATGCGACCTTAAATTATCTTTTTTTAAAGCTCTGGTGCAGAGGGCATTCAAATACGATTCGAACATGGAAATTACTTCGAAATTTAAGAAAGAAATAGAAGCAGCAACTCTTCCGCGTTGGGATATTAGAATGAGGAGGATGTTGAAGCAAAAAAATAACCAAATCTCAAATCGAATCACTTTCAACTTTGAAATAAGTTAATAAATATTGTTTTATTTCTTCTCATTGGGATGTTAATTGAGAATTCTGTTTGTAGTAGCGCTTATTCAATTCTACTGCAAATGTTTGTCAGTTATTTTTTTCTTTCTTTTTTAAGCAGTTTTCGATATCAAGGAACATACCCCCTCCCCTTTCTTCATTGGAAGATAGACTCAACATTCGCGGATATGACATTAGCGATGCTTTTTAGGAACCTAACTCTCGCAAATGTTGAGGGATTAATGTACATATAAGTTTGAAGGGTTTGTAAAACCTAAGAACGTTTTTGGACATATGGAGACAAATGGTGACTGGAATTTCACGGAGATTCGAGGAGACATTCATACGATGTGATCAAAAGTATCCAGACTTGGAGGCGTTGGTCTGCCTCTCAAGCCCCTATGGTGACGATGGAATATCACACGGCATTTCGGGTCTTTCTCCTTCGTGCCGCTAGAAGTCGCATGATCGCAAGCACTGCTTGATACTGCGTGATACGGGTGTAATCAAAACACAGACGAGAGTGGGTTGTAATAACAGTGAGTTTATTCATAAACTAGACCGTAGTCACAAATAAATTTCACTGCTTACAATTAACAAACTAAATAGATCCCACTACTAGGAGAGATTTTAATCGAACGGCTACCACACCGCTCTACATCTGAGACCTAATGCATGTCTCGCTCGTCACGACAATGAATTGCCGGCCCCTTGCCCACGTGCGCCACTCGCACAAACTTACGCACAACTGCCCGTCGACGCTGCTGAGAACAAGAAGAAGGGAGGCCTTGCTCTCGCCCGTTATTGCCTCCGCGCCGTATCCGCGCGAGGCAGAAATTCCCAATGCGTCATCTTCTGCGCCTTTATTCAACTTCCTGCTCTGCGCAGGTAGGCACCGTTTGAGCGCGCCACGACGCTACAATACGGTCGCCATCATTCGATATCTAGTTGTTCGACTGAGAAAGACGCGAAATACCGTGACATATTCCATCGTGAAGACGGGCCTTGAGAGGCACAGTTAGAAAAATGGCAGTATAGTGGCCCATACGCGAGTAGTAGTAGTAGTAGTAGTAGTAGTAGTAGTAGTAGTAGTAGTAGTAGTAGTAGTAGTAGTAGTAATAGTAATAATAATAATAATAATAATAATAATAATAATAATATATTACTCTGTATAAGAGAAAGTTAAAAACAACATATTTTACGAGAGCTCAAGAACACCATGAAGCATTCACCTCTTACAGACCATATAGCGCTCAGAAGACGTGTTGTCCTTCACGACTGAAACACACTCGAGTGACTGGCATCTGGAATTGCAGTCCTTTCGAAATGCACAAGTCAGAGTAAGTGCCTGCCGGTCGATATGAGTCACAGGACTTCGACACTCCATTCGTACGGAAACGAAGTAGCGGAAAGTAAGTCACATGTTTACTTCTGATAGGCTGGCTCTCACAATCTCATGGATCTCACAAAACGAAACCATCAAATATCTTGGACTAAATTTCGACAACGGACTAAACTGGAAAACCCACATTACCGAAAAGATAAAACTCAGTAAAATAAAGTTAATCCAACTAAAGCTCTTACACAACATTAAAAGTAAACTATGATTAAAGAGTACAATGGCCCTACATAAAACAATAATTAGACCGCTCATTCTGTATGCGTGCCCAATATCAATGCCTCGCAAACAATCATAAAAAAATTCAAGTGATGCAAAACAAATTCCTCCGAATAGCAACAAATGCTCCTTGGTTCGTATAAAATAGACAACTCCCTAAAGAATGAAATCACCCATCACATAGCCCACCTCTCAAATAATGTCTACTCAAATATAAACTCAATAGCCCAAGTCGCTCACTATAACCTAGAGTCAATCATTTCCCAATCCGTATTAAAAACAGATTCCCATTATAAGTATTCTTAAATATTTTCTTCACACAATAGCTGAAGTAGTAGGTGCTCTACGAGTCTCCTACATCAAATAGTAGTTTTGTAAATACGTTAATATAATAATAGTTATATGCCAACAAAATGCATATGAAGAAGTAATAATTACTGAACTATGTAAATATCAACAATAACTAAATAATTTTTTAAAAAGGCTGGCTCCCTATTTAGCAGCTCTCTTTCATGTGTAATCCTGTATAATTTCGTATAAGTCGAAATCGATAAATCCTAAATGAGGTGGATTGCCGATCAAGTGACATACCTCAAATTTTTTAATTTGAAAGCTAACGCGCAATAAATTATTACTTAATTTCCCAGAAGAATACATGGACAAGCCTGGGATAAAATATAAATATAAAAACTTGGGTTTACAATAGTACATACTTGTTCTCATTATTTCTAACCTTGCAATTTTCAAAAGTTCAACGAAGATGATTTGTCATATTTTAGCGTCCTTGGGTCTATCCTAGGAAGAAATTTAATACAGGCGAAATATGACCAAAAAAATATTTTCAATTTTTGTTCTCTTATTATTCCCTATAATATTTAGTACATTGTCGCAAAGTTTTGGACCAATCAGAACGCGGAAAGACCTTTAAAATTTAAATACCAATTCGGCAGGCGACCACGTTAAAAAGCGTTGCCATGGAGCTGTTTGACAGACATTCGATAATCTGTTTTAGAAGGCTGTGATTATTTTCCGCGTTACAACCGTGTGTTTACATGTAGCTTTGAATCGTATTTTCTTGTGAACTCAATTTTACGTGTTGACAGTGTTTTCTTTTGAAATAGTGTGTGCCAAAGTCGTTTGAATGATATTATGGGTAGAGCGATTAGTTGGCATAAGAAAGTGAAGAAAGCCAAAATATTAAACATTTCTTCCCAAAGATTAAACAAAACTGAAATTGAGGAAAATAATTTTGTAGAATGTGAACTCGAAATGTGGACCTCTGCTCCGGAAACTCCGCTGAGGGTATCAAGATGAAAATTTGGTGGAGGTTAATTTAAGAAAATTGAAATGAGAATGTTAAAAATGGTTTTAGAATAATATATTTGCAAATGCTTTCTCAAGTGGTTAATATATTTTGTTGTTGTATAAAATGTGGGAAACAAACACTACATTTAGTGGATAACGGTAAAATAATAGGCTTAGTTTGTAGTTTACATATCATTTGTGAAGGTTCCAAAACTGCTCTTTAATGTTTGCGGGCAATTTCACATAACTTTGATATTTTGTAGTAAATGTACCTTTTTTCTCAAAAAGTATTTGACGTAAAATTTTCAAATTTTATACATAGTTGCAGTTAACAAAGACAAGAATTTATGAGAAAGAATTTTTTCAAATATTCTGTAGATTCTTCAGAATGATTTATAAAGCTCAAATTGTTTGGATCTACTAATATGGCAAGAATTCAATAATAAACCAGTGGTGCTACAGAATGGCACAGACTTTCCCGAATTAGTTTTCTGTCTCCTTTGGCCTCGGCTAGCTATTAGGATTTGCCACATACTCTTGCCAGCTACCATCTTTCGCCGCCCAAAGTACCTTTTTTTGACATTTTCTAAATGTTTCGGTTCCCTAATAGTAGAAAAAAATATTATTTAAGAATATTAAAGAAAAGTAAAACCTTCTCCTAAATAGCCATTTTCTTTGAAAAATTTGGAGCCGTTGTTTTAAACAAAAGGGCTACTGTAAATGCAAAATTTGAGGCTCTTTTTCATAGAAAATGTTTGAGTTTTAGAGAAACGTACTTCGAAATCATTTGAAGCACACACACTCACAAATACAACAGTTTTTACAAATTTCTGGAAATGTGAATATTAACGGTGACAGAGATCTTTAAAAAATTACATTTGTTAAATTTTGGAAAAAAAATGAACATTATGTCATATTAAAGAGTGTAATTAGCACTACCCGTTCGAAAAGTTAAAAAAATGTATAACCATTTATGAGAAAAATGGCGTTTGAGCGTTTCTGAAAATGCGGAATTTTGAACTAATTTTCACAGAAAACGCTTGAGTTTCCGAGAAAATTTTTTGGACATTATTTAAAGCACTTGTGCTCATAAATATAATAATGTAAACAAATCGCCGCTAATGTAAATATTAACGACCTGATAGACAGGATTCAAAAATTACATTTTTGTAATTCTTGAAAAAACATAAGAATAGAGCAAACTGCTCTTCTATGTCATCTCATCGACACTGTTTTTCGCAGGGCGCATCCACATTTTCCTCTATATGGACTCGTAATGGTTCTAACGAAAGAAGGCAAATAACCTAACACACCCACAAAGTGGCCTTCTCCGTATTCTATTGGATCTGAAAATAAAACATGATATCCAAGTGGTACTACTTTCACAAAGAAAAGTTCATTCGAAATTGATCAGACCTCGGAAATGTCAAAGGGCTTTCTGACTATTCTCAGTCGATATCGACCTGGCATCAGAGACGTCAATATGCACAAGTGGAGGTCTCTCTATTATTCAAATAGAAGGTTTCTGTGGTTGAAGTTTTATTTAAGTCTAATATTTCATTGTGGCGATAATGATACAGTCGAGTCCGGTTATAGTGAACTCTGTTACAGTGAACTTAAGTCGCTGGTCCCGTTCCATTTACATTACAAATAAGCATAAGAATATTCGGTTATAGTGAACCTGAACCTCGGCTATAGCGAACGTAGGAAATACAATATCCTGGAAATTAATTTCCTCATGAAAAAAATATCGGAAAGATCCCGTATTATATTAAGCGAGTAAAAGTGCCTTTAGAGAGTGGGACGGGGTTCCAACAGTGCAAGAGGCGCTGAAAGGTTTCAAGAGTGCATTACGATACTTAGAGACAGAGGACATTGCAGAATCAAGTATGGAGAGAGCACAAACTCTGGAGAAGGATCTAGAGAAATTACTAATTAAAAATGTACAAAGTAAAGAATTGAAAATAACTCATTTTTAAATACAAATAAAGATATTGAAATTTTCAGTTCGTGCTGTTAATGCGTCTTCTGTATCTCGTCAGATCCACACGATGAAGGAAGTAATGTTTTGCACAAGACTATCCACGTCAGATGTTCTGAGACTACGCTACCTTCCGAGACAAGAGTCATGAACGAAATCATTTTTCCCGAGTGCCATAGGGGTCTCCCGAAAATTACGTAAGGCTAAAGAGGGAGAGGAGGTCTCAGGCAACGTTACGCTGCGTTACATGGGGGTAAGGGGGTATTAGTTAAGTGTCGAAACGTTGATATTTTTTTTACATTTTTCAACATTTGCTGGAATAATTCCTTTTTTAAGTCCTGTATTAAAACATTAAAATATTAATTAATTAATTTGTTTTAAAAACATAAATAAACTAAAGTCATTGATTGTAAATGGTTATCATTAACGGAAAATTATTTTTCAACGTTTTTTTAATCTGTAAGATTACGCAAAAAATATTCAAAACTGATATGAAGAGTATACTAGAATCCATTTAAACTGGCGCTCTAGAGTCTCGCTCTTGCATCATCCACGACGGCGTGTGCATAGCTTGTGAACAACCATTTCTCGCCCAAGCATTGCTCCTTCACCCACAACTCCAACTCTTTTCCACGTTATTTATCATTAATTTTAATATTCAACGCAAGTAAAATAATTACAAATTGCTTTTACTGTGCTATAATTTATTTTCACATCTTGCATTTTCAAGGGGGGGGTGTCGCAAGCGTTGCGTAATTATTTAGGGGGGGCTTCAAGCGCGCGTTACGGGTGCGTTACGAGGGGGAGAGGGGCTATTCAAAATACTCGAAATTTGCGTAACATAATTTATGAACGGCCCCATGTTAGTTAACGCAAATTCTGCTATGTTCTTGGTCAATGTGTCTCGAACGAAAAGCGCTCGGCGGAGTGACGAGCGTCTGACGCTGGAGGCGCTACTTGAACTTCTGCCACTTGACACTCGAGTTCCAGTGAACACGGAGAATGGAAGATGTAGCGAACATCAAAGGCCTAAACAAGGTGTTCAAGTTAAGCGAAAAAGTAGTAATGAAAACAGTATTTTAGCTTAGCCTAGCGGAAATATTTCTGTTGCTGCGAATTCAGCATGAGAATAAGTCATCAAGGGCAACTGATGAAGTTCATTTCGAAAACGTGATAAATATGGAATCGGAAAGAAATTATGACATTCTTCTGATCCGTGGTTTACAAATTAAATCTGTGTAAACATTGTTAATTAACCCTTAAATGGTGACGTGCGGTCTCCGAGACCGCTGAGGAAAATTAAACGCCTAGTTCTCCTTTCTGGTACGTCGCAACAAGTTTTTCTATCTGTACCTTCCTATCTCTTTCTAAACTACACTCACGCGCGGGACAGCGGATCCAGTGACAGCCGTCCGCCCTTCAGGGCCAGTTAAATAATATTTCAAACCATTACACGAGTTTTTAAAATAATCAATAACGAAGAAACAGTATGGAATAAATTATAGCCAGAAATTTACTCGGCAAGTATTAAATAAATATATATAATTTTAATTTAACTATTAACAACAAATCCTTTTATTTTCTTGCATATTATAGCATTGTAAATGTGAATAAAAATTGCCAAGTCAATATGAAATGAAATTATCTGCCTAAAACGCTCGGCGTCTCACACACCGCACGTGAGCGGTAAGAGAAGTTTGAAGGCACGTCACCAGTTGACGGGCAATGACATGTACATATGAAAAGCGAGCTGGAGAGTTGGGGCGAGTGGGGAAGGCGAGCGTGGGAAGGCGAGGGGGCGGGGCTCCGGTGGTCGGGGGGGCGCAGGGGGTTGAGGGGCGCGGGGGGTTACGGTGGCACGAGGGGCGGGGGGCGCAGGTGGTGGCGCGGGGTGCACAGGTGGGGGCGCAGGGGGAGCCCGTCGGCGCGGGGTACGTGGGGAGGAGGTGGGGGCGTGGGCGCGGGGGCGGGGGGCGGGAGGTCGAGCCCTGGGGGCGGCATGTCGCGTGCCGCGCGCCGCTGCGCCTCCTGCAAGATGCACGGGGGCGGCGGCCTCTTCGCCCGGCCACTCCGCCCCGACACGTCACCACAACCCCCTCCCCACATTCCCGAGTTGCCAGGGAACGGAATGGAACGCCTTTTAATAAACGCTTCATGTGTAGCTCGTAAATATGCAACATCCTATGTTATTCAACAGATCCCTATACAGGGTGTCCGGGGAGGAAACGTCGAAACTTCGAACATAAGATCTTAAGACAATGCTAAGCGTAGTTTCTCTAATAAACTACGCGAATATTCCGAATGGTTGAGCCGCAATTAAAACATTCAAGAGTTATTTTAAAAAAAATTTAGGCAAAAATATGCATTATAGAAGCATTGAATCACTCCGAAAATATGTAATTTGTTTATTATTTACAAAAGAAATGAATGTATTTGCTCAGCGTATTAATCTGCTAATTAATTATTAAGTTGCTCAGAATGTATTAAGCGAGCAATAAACTAGCGGTGCTACAGAATGGCACAGACTTTTCCGTATTAGTTTTCTATGTCCTTGGGTCTTCGCTAGCTATTCCGAACTGCCACAAACTCTTTCTTGCCTGCTGTCATCTATCACCCCCAAAAGTACATTTTTTGTCATATTCTTAGTTTTTCGGTTTCCTATTGGTAGAACGGAAACATCAATTTTAGAATATTAAATAACACAAAAACCTAGTCATAATTGTCAATTTTCTTTTAAAATTTATGTGCCGTTTAAAAGAAAATGGCGTTTTAGCGCTACTAAAAATGCGAAATTTGAAGCTCATTTTCACAGAAAATGATAGAGTTTTCAAAATATTTTATTTGAAGTTATTTGAAGCACTTACACTCACAAATATAATAATGTTTACAAATTGCTGCTAATGTGCATATTAAAGATGTGAGAGATCTTTCCAAGAAATTACAATTATGTAACTTTTGAAAAAACAAAAAAATAACTCAAACTTTACGCTATACTAAAGAGTGTAATTATCACTATCCGTTAGAAAAGTTTGAAGAAAACAATTGCAGCCATTTACGAGAAAATGGGGTTTGAGCATTTCTGAAAATTCCGAAATTTGAGCTACTTTTCACAGAAAACGGTTGTGTTTTCGAGAAACTTTACTTGACATTATTTAAAGCATATACACTCGTAAATATAATAACGTGAAAAAATCGCCGATAACGTAAATATTAACGACGTGAGAGAGAAGTAAAAAAAATTACATTTTTGTAATTTTTGAAAAAACAAACCGACTGACCAAAATGGCATTTACGTCATTGATAGAGTACATTTACCACTATCCCTACCAAAAGTTTAAAGAAAAATTTGGAGCCGTTTTTGAGAAAATCTTGTTTTTGTAATTTTTTAAAATTGCACATATTGCACGCAATATTGCACGAAAACTACCAATTTTGAAAAACATTTGCATGACTTTTATTAAAGAACTCAATATGCAGAACAAATTTTATTTGAAGAAAAAATCTCTATCTTCAATTTTGTAGTTGGAGAAAGACGCCGAAAAAAATTCAAATTTTCACAATTTTCGAAAATTCAGAGCTGTACGTGAAAATCGGACCTATGCCATGTAAATAAGTGTATTTTACTCTATTCATACAAGAAATTTAAAGAAAAAATGTGGAGCCGAAAACCCCCGGGGGGCTTCATATAAAATATTGAATTTAATTTTGAAGAAAATTTTTAAGAAAATCTCAAAGCTTCGACTAGAATCAGATCTACCAGGGAATATCGATTGTGGAAGAAATCGTACGTATGGTTTAAGAGCTAGCAGTGTTCACAGACGGACGGACGGACAGACAGACAGATGGACGTTTTCCTTTCAATTAGTTTTTCGGTATCAACGACCTAGAAAACAGGGTTTCTGGCTACAGCACGGTTAGGGGATTTTTTTTCTTAATTTAGCAAGTGGTTTTATCCACTTATTCGTTTTCACAGCCCGGCAATTAATTTTTTTCCCCCGAAAATTGGCCATTTTTTCGCGCAGCATTACATAACTTTCCCTAAACTACGTATATCTCTCCGTGTATACGTACGTATACGGGAAAGTAAAAAGCAGTCGAATTGTGTAAATTTATTTTTTAATTAATTAATTAAAAGAGGTTTTTATTTCTCGCTTAATTTTCCTTTCTGAAAAATATATTAATTTCTTTTGTAAATAATAAACAACTTACATGTTTCTGGAGTGTTTCTATGCTTCTATAATGCAAATTTCTGCCTAGAAATTAATTTTTCAAACGAACTTTTGAGTGCTTATTGAGGCTCAATCATTCGGAATATCCACATATTTTATTAGACAAAATATGCTTAGAATGGTCTTAAGAACTTATTTTCGAAGTTTCGACGTTTCCTCCCCGGACATTCTGTATAATATTTGAGTAAACTTCTCTAGGGTGCGTGTGTGTGCAGTCCGTCTCCCAAGGCTAGACTACTTCCCGTGTACCAATCGAGACTTATGAGGTGGCATTGAACGCCTATCGGTCTCCTGATGGGGAATTCATAATTTGTTTTCCGATCCGGCCATATTTCGAAGAAATTGCCAAAAATGTATTTTTTCGTGTTTTGGCGCTGCGATAATAGAAAAAGGCTGTGCAGCACGAAGACGATACTTGACATTCCTCGGTTCCAGCTCGTTCTCACATTATTGTGTCAACATTGTTTAAAACTAGAATAGTAGCCAGGGTCGATTTCAACAATGAAAACTTTCTTTTACGTAATAGGAAAATACGTGGGCATCTGTGACATGTCCTACGAGTTAATTAGGGATTTTGGCACCTGAGACATGTCCTACGAGTTGTAGGATATGTCACATGACATACTGCTACGAGCTGGTAGCCATTATTCTCGTGGCAACTCTGTCATGCCGTACCAGCTCTAGGTGTATTATGCTCGTTGCTTGCAAGTGAAAAAGGTTAAAAATTAATGTTTGAGACCATTGCCTATACAACAGGTTCGTACGAAACCTACTGCAACGTAGGCAATAGAACAACCACCTGAAGAATTGCAAACAAAGGAAAAACGCCTCGTTCCTCTCTTGTTCTTAAGAGCATTCCGGCGTGCGTCAGCTGTTACCGCTCTGCCCCCACCCCCGTTTGCCTCACCCAGGGCTCTCCAACTGGCGGCCCGCCGGATCTTTCTGTGCAGTCCGCGACTGCTTTGAAAAATTTCATTTTACCAGCCAAATACAACGTAATTGCACAATTTATCTCTTTTTTATTTAAGTATCAATTTTCTCGTATGTACATTAATCATTATGTAGAATAAAAGTCGAATCTAATTTATATATTTGTTTCAGTATAATCTCAGTAGTTAAGGTAAAAGCCATCTTAAATGACGGGGCGGCCCGCGGCTTCACTAGAAATCGGTATGTGGCCCATAAGCCCTCTTAAGTTGGACAACCCTGCGTCCGTGTCTCCCTCCCCACCCTTCCGCGCTGTGCGGTCGATCAAACAACGCCGCTGGCGTTTCCGGCTCCCAGCACTTCGACAAACCCAAGCGGCCTCCCCAAAACCCTCCCTTGTCTTCAGCGAGCGTTCGCGTAACACCCATGGCTCGCTATGGAAAAACGGCCATAACATTCCGGCGGCGCGAGGCAGTACTCCGTGCTGCCTTTGTGCTTTTGTTCTGAAATGGAGTAAGGCTATTGGACATTTCAGAGGGTTTCAGTATTCTCACTTCGCAACATTCTAAATGAATCGCGGGAATCTCCGTTCCGTTGCCTTCTCCCTATCAATCGTAAAGAAGATTTGAAAATAAAAACAATTCTCACTGCAACACTCCGTGCTCTACTGCGCCCACTCGTGTAAGTATTTTTAGTACCCTAAACAAACATTTTACTTATTCAGATTGTTTGTTACATATATTTTCGATCACTGTAAGCAATATTCAAAAATGTTGAAACTTGTTTTTTCGTTGTTTCCTGTTACTTGTCTTATTTTTGTTTTTCTGGGCTGAAACACATGAAGAAATCAGGCATCTTTTTGAGTTACTGGAAACGGCTTGATGAAAACCAATTGATACAGTTCTAAAATTTGACGACAGTTGGGGGTTTCGTTTAATCAATTTTTCTACGTAATAACAATTTTCTAGTTAATTTTTTCTTTGTTATATTTTGTTTTATAAGGTTTTCTGAATCAATTTGTTATTTATTATTCTATACCCAAACCTAGCCACATTTGTGAGATTGATAAAATGTGTTAACATTAAAAATATCATGAATAGTTGTGTTTTCATTCTTCCTTCTTCAATTAAATAACAGAAGTTCTGAGGATGCAAAAGTCTGTTTTCTCGAAGCAGCTTACAGTTCTCCCACGCGTCAGCATTTGTGGGTAAAAAAGGCGCGCCCGCCGGAAGGATAATGAGAGCAGCATGCGGGCGCTACAATTGTGGGTCATTGATCAAACAGCGCAACGTTCTATTACGGCAATTGAGGGACGTCTGGTCTGAAAGGAATAAGCACACATGCATGTCACGCTTCCGGGGCGTGCTTGGCGTCATAAACGACATTTTAAGTACAAAAGCTCTGTAGTGAACTACTTAAATCGCAAAAATTCCAAATTATAGTGTGGTTGAAAAATCATTACTTTTACTTTGTTGACTTAAGACAGTTTAGGGAAGGTGTAACTACTGTCTCTCGTGCATCCGCAGAGTTCAGCAAACCCTTCACGAGCGAAGAACAACAAACAAAACAATCTAGAGCAAAGTTGTGGAAATTATTGATGTGAGTAAAAAGTAAAACAATAACTCTGAACCCTTTCGTCAAAGAAAATTGAGAAAATTTAAAATTGAGAAAATTGAGAAAATTTAAAAATAAATTGATTTTCTAGCTATTTATATATATTTTATGTCAATGTATTACTGTTAAGTTTCTACTGTTAAATTAGTATTACTTCCTATTAAGTAATTTATTTAATTGTTATTATTAGTTGCAGTTGTAGTTGTATTGTTATATTATTATTATTATTATTTTATTTTTATTTATGTAGTACAGTGCAGTGCAAGGAAATGCAGTGAAGTGGAGTAAGACTTGCGGTGTGAAATTATGTACTATTATTTTTCATTATTGTTTTTTTTTTAATTAACTACTCTCTCGTAATTTATTGTTAGTCAATATAAGCTTAATGCACGTAAAATTAAGATATTCTGCCACCACATCTTAATATTTAACGGCAGAATTAATAAGTCTAACTGGAATTGCCTTACCCTGGAACGTCCGAAATTTCCTTTACAAGTTAGGAAAAGAATGATCGTTCTGAACGATCTTGAAGACATAAGTCGGCGCCATAAGAACCCGCCCTGCGGTCCTGAAGGACACGCATTCAAAGAGTTTAAAGGCGAAAAATGTATATTCGATACATTATGATTTGTACAAATCAGCAGGCGCACATGCAACCCGGGGTACACATGTCACTCGAACACGATATTACCAGGAGAGATGGCCCAGTGCATCGACTGATGTCACTGCAGTCCTTCGGACCGGGAGGTCCTAGGCTCCAGTCCCGACGGAGGAGAATTCCAGCGGGCAGCTGCTCTGATCGGTAGTTTTCCGTGGTTTCTCCGATCAACACCAGGCGAATGCCGGAGCACTACCCTAATTAACGGGCTACAGTCCGCGCACGGTATTTCCTTCCTCTTCCTTCTCATATCCTCTTCCCTTACACACACACACACACACACTAACATGCACTACACTACCATACGCCTCGGGAGGCCGGTCGGGAGCTTAGAGCTTGTCCCGGCTGGAGCCGTGCCCCGCTGGTGGGATATACCTGATTAGGAGAAACCCCGCTAGTCGACGGTGGGCCGGCGCCAGATCTCGCCATTCAGCGGGAAAAAGATCACCGCCACCTCCCGATGAAAACACTCCCTACTCTTACGGGACTAATGACCTCAGTAGTTGACGCGCCCGGAATCACGAACAATCAGTCAATTGGACACGATCTGTCCTAGGCGGTTTCAAGTGAGATTTCGTGTTTGAGTTATGTCACTTATGGTGTAAGGGGAAAGGGAGTATTTCAATACGTAAATAAATATGTGTGTATATGTATTAACATAATGCTTTAATTGTGTTGATTTATACAGATGAATGCCTACAGTAGTAATCGAAGATCATTGCAGTAAATTAGCTAAACTAGGTGACATTGATAACTGAGTATGTGTATGCTTACGTCTAACGCAAACAAGTGGGGTCTGTATCAGCACACTACCGCCAGTTCCATACATGGCGCTGACGATGATTGCAGGTACTTCATCATGTAGAAGCAAACAAATGAATGAAATACGATTTTCTGTTCCCCGTGGACTTTTCATCAACTGGCGCAAAACAAAAATGAATAGCTATTGATATTAAGAATCCTAAGACCATCTCCGTCTGCAACCGACATTCCTTAAATGCCCTGATCGAAGAAATCCAAGAAAAAGCTTCATCACACTTTCCTTAAATGATGTCGCATTACAATAGCTTGGCTTCCTTCTCACATAGGCGTCCAGGGCAATGAAGAAGCGGAGGCAGCAGCGAAAGCAGAAATATCTCTTCCCGAAATTGAAGCTGAAGCCGGCGAATCACTTCCGGACCTCAAAAATTACCTCTTACTCGCAGTTAAGAAGCTTTGGGACCGAAACTGGAAAATGTTGCCTTCTAAATTACATGCAGTTAGAAATAATATCGAGGAATACCCCATTACATCAATTAGTCTTAGCAGAAGACATCAAGTGGTTATAACCAGACTGCATATAGGTTATTTTAAGCTTAGCGATAGCTACCTGACGATGAAGACTACTCCTAATCTTTGCGATCTCCCAGTATCGGCTAAGAACCTCATTGCTGATTGCTATGCAATGACGACTGACAGAGCAAGTCTCAACATTAATAGCCAATCGCAGCGAGAGAATCGGGGGAGGTAGAGGTAAACGGAACAGTCGTTTACTGGCACGGATGCCAAGTACCCGATACATCACAGGAAAGTTGTTTCGCAAAACTAAGTTCGATTCTCTCAAAAATGTATAATGCTGTCATACAAAAAAATAGAGTATGCAACTCGTTTATAATCTTGCTATATTGCATTCGCACAAATATGAAAACTCGCTCTAACGTCGCTCGTTTTCAAAACATGTACTCATGTAATAAAGCTTAACATTATAACATTCATTCATTATAACATTCTTTTTCCTTTTATTATCGCATGTTCCTCCTTTCCGAATCTACTTCCAGACCCTTTTGTAATTTTGTAGGAACAAGACAACCATTTCTTTTGAAAAAAAAATAGAGAAGATGACTTCCATCACTAAATGATCACAACAAAATACTCTTCTAACATATTTTATATTCTTATGAAATTTACAGTAGTTTTAAGAATATCATTTAAAATATAGCTTGACCAATAAATAAAAATGAAATGTAAAAGAATTAATCAGAAGGTTGTTGCTCATTGGATTAAGCGAGAACAAATTCCTGCCTGTTAATGATCTATAAGTGAGTTGATTGTAATTTGTAACTGTCTGATACAATTATTCTTATTATTAATTACGTCTATAAATTTAAAGACAGATAATGTAATTTCATCTTAATAGCTACCACGGCAACCTTCAATTGATAAGTGGAAACCAAGGCAACCTTTACATGTTTCTTATATTACATTCTTTCTAGTAAATATATTAATGTACAAAATATTTTATGTTAGATTTATACTATATACTTGAGATAAGCAAAAACGAGAATATATGTTAGAAAAAATATAACGTATTCAAGTAAAAATAATCCTTTAATTGTTTATAATAATTATTTTCAGTATTTGAAAATGACGAAAAAAATGTCGTTGAAACGTATTGAATTAATGGATAAAATTTAAAAAAATATATATTAGCTGTCTTTAAATTTGTCGGGATAATGAAAAATAAGAAGAAATAGAAGAGTGAGGCCGCTCTCCCTTGAGAAAAGAAGGTCAGTGACCATTAGTTGGCCCAGATCAGAGAATGATACACCTCTTTATCGATGACCGCTTTTGCAGCGCCCGCCATCTAGTGTCAGGTCTTTGAACTATGTGCGTGTGCTGTCCTGACGTGTTCTTCTCCGAACATTCAATTGGTAGTTTTGCATATCTTTGTTAAAACTCTTCTTTCCCATTACTACCGTTTGTTAATTAAACTTTCATGTCTTTATTTTTCGCTACTGCTCAGACAGTTTAGAGAAAGTATTGTAATCCTGCGGGAAAAAACGGCGAATTTTCGACACAAAAATTCTTATTGCCGGGTCCTGATAACTAAAAAGTGGATGAATCTTAGTCCCCATACAGGGTATCTGGGGAGGACACTTCGAAATTTCGAAAATGAACTTTTAACACAATTGTAAGCATCTTTTGCCTAATAAACGTCTTGGATAATCCTAATGGCTGAGCCGCAATACACTCTCAAAAGTTAAATTGAGAACATACTTTCTAGGCAAAAATTTGCATTGCAGAAGCATAGGAACACTCCAGAAACATATAAATTGTTTATTATTTGCAAAAGAAATTAACATATTTGTTCAGAAATAAAAATTAACACAAAAATCTCCCAATTTACAACATTCGACTGCTTTTTTATTTCTTGCTTAATTTCTTGGTTATATTAATACGCAAAAAACGCATACGAAAGTAATTATTTTGTAAATATATTAAGCTTTGTGTCTGTAAATCATAGCCTAAAGCACTCCTAATGTCAGTGGCGTCTCCGGCTCTGTGAGCAAGAGGATGCGATCAGAGTTTTAGTAACGAAACAAGGTAGACAATTAAGGAAACTAATCGTCATCGTACTATAATTTTATGAATTCCAATTTACGATACCTACTGTACCTTCTTTGAGCATTACGTAGCAAGCGGCGCTTATACCAGTGTGTCGGCTCGTATGCATGCGATTGCGAACTCATCTGCAAGCTCAATACAAGGCCACCCAGGGCGGCGGTGGGACAGGGCTGCGCCTAGGGACATTCGATTCCTGTAAAAGAATCGATTCTGGACAATCATTTATGTGGCTTAAAAGGGGAAGAATGAAGCCAGAATCAGAAGCACTTGTAATAGCTGCCCAAGATCAGGCCTTGAGAACACGACATTATAATAAAGCGGTTTTCAAAATTTCCCAAGATGATAAATGCCGCATTTGTCAAGAACACGTAGAAACCATTGATCATATTGTCTCAGCTTGACCAATCCTAGCAAAGTCCGAATACTTCAAACGACACGACAGGGTGTGTAGCTACCTCCACTGGCAGTTCTGTACCACCCCCGAAATTCCGAACACATGCTCCAATTGGTACAAACACTCAACAAAACCGATGACGTCTGTTGGATTGTGTACAAACTTACGGCCAAAAAATTCAAACTGATCGAACGATAGCAGCAAACAAACCCGATATAGTTATCCGGGATTAGCTGAAAAAATTGGGTTTACTTGTCGATGTTACTGAACATTGCGATCAAAACGTCGTTACCAAGGAGGCAGAGAAACGTCTTAAATACAAGAGTTTGGACATTGAGATCAGCCGAATGTGGGGCGTAAAAGCACAGGTCGTACCGATAGTTATCGGAGCTCTGGGATTTGTTCCGCAAAATATGCGTAAGAACATGGCTAAACTTCCAGGTCATTCAAAAGAACTGGGAAGTGCAAGAAATCGCTTTATTTGGAACAGCCCACATTTTGCGCAAAGTATTGTTGAGGCACCGACAGTCCCTAGATCTGCTCCTTAGGTAGCTGGTTGCAACATGGAGTAGATTTTATATTCAGTCGACACATAACCTCTTTAGTCGTGATATGGAGCAATAATAATAATAATAATAATAATAATAATAATAATAATAATAATAATAATAATAATAATTACTAAGAATGAAGCGATTCTCTCCCAAATGCTGTCTGTCATCAATGATTTTAGCAATGACATCTGCACGAAGTTTGGTCTGGACAAGTGTGCAAAAGCCAACTTAAAAAGAGGCAAAATGACCACGTCAAAGAACATTGAAGTTGATAGACACACTGTGATTCAAGATCTTGAGCCAGGTAAAACTTACAAATATCTGGGCATTGAAGAATGTGAGACCATCTCGAACGACACAATGAAAGAGAGAATTCGCAGCGAGTATTATAGAAGAGTGAGATTTGTCCTGCAGTCCGCTCTGAACTCAAGGAATAAAATATCAGCAATAGCTAGTTTGGCAGTGCCTGTAGCCGAATACAGTTTCGGACTAGTAGACTGAACTGAGCAGGAAATTCGCATCATGGATAGAAAAACCAGAAAACTGCTTACAATGCATCACATTGCCCACCCCCGAGCTGATGTACATAGACTTTATGTGTCACGTGAGGAAGGAGGAAGAGGCCTCAGACAAATTGAAGCCTCCTGGTACAATGCAATAACCGGGATGGGAAAGTATGTAGTCAGCCATCAAGATGACCCACTAATGAGGCAGGTCATGAAATCTGACCGAAGAATGGGAAACAGAGGCATTGTAAGTGTAGCAAGAAGCATTGCGAACAAGACTATGCAAGACACCCAGAATGACAGAGACACTGAACTTCTGATGCTACTTAACATGAAATGTGAGACACAAAAATGTTAAAGAAATCGTGGAGAGACAAACCACTCCACGGACAATATTTGAAACGAATGGACAAGGTGCAGATCAATGAAGATCAATCATTTATGTGGCTTAAAAGGGGAAGAATGAAGCCAGAATCAGAAGCACTTGTAATAGCTGCCCAAGATCAGGCCTTGAGAACACGACATTATAATAAAGCGGTTTTCAAAATTTCCCAAGATGATAAATGCCGCATTTATCAAGATCACGTAGAAACCATTGATCATATTGTCTCAGCTTGACCAATCCTAGCAAAGTCCGAATACTTCAAAAGACACGACAGGATGTGTAACTACCTCCACTGGCAGTTCTGTACCACCCCCGAAGTTCCGAACACATGCTCCAAGTGGTACAAACACTCACCAAAACCGATGACGTCTGTTGGATTGTGTACAAACTTACGGCCAAAAAATTCAAACTGATCGAACGATAGCAGCAAACAAACCCGATATAGTTATCCGGGATTAGCTGAAAAAATTGTGTTTACTTGTCGATGTTACTGAACATTGCGATCAAAACGTCGTTACCAAGGAGGCAGAGAAACGTCTTAAATACAAGAGTTTGGAAATCGAGATCAGCCGAATGTGGGGAGTAAAAGCACAGGTCGTCCCGATAGTTATCGGAGCTCTGGGATTTGTTCCGCAAAATTTGTGTAAGAACTTGTCTAAACTCCCAGGTAATTCAAAGGACTGGGAAGTGCAAGAAATCGCTTTATTTGGAACAGCCCACATTTTGCGCGAAGTATTGTAGAGGCACCGACAGTCCCTAGATCTGCTCCTTAGGTAGCTGGTTGCAACCTGGAGTAGATTTTATATTCAACCGACACATAACATACTTAGTCGTGATTTAGTGGAATAATAATAATAATAATAATAATAATAATAATAATAATAATAATAATAGGAATCATCTTGTAACTTCCAGCTAATTGGTAAGCTATCATCTAAAAAGCTCATAACCAAAACAAGCGCGCGAATTATACATCATTATTTATTTTTGAACATTCAAATGTTGAATTTATTTACGTTTTCCTGCCATTTAATTCAGTACTGAGATATACCCAGACACCCAAGGGAATTTTTTCTATTCAAATTTCATTTTTCGATTAATTTTTCTATTCAAATTTATGGCAATAACTTTTAGAACATTGGAACCCTGAAATGACAATGTGGGATCGGAAATAGGGTAGCCATATTGGACATGGCAAGGACCGGACACGGTGAAGACCACAACAAAAATTTTAGGACTCGGCAACTTTTGAGGCTGGAGTCGCCAGTGAATATTGCACATTGAATATTCGTAGTACTCGTATAAAGGAAACGCAGTTACGATTCGCGACGTGGCCGATTTCAAAATATATTATTACACTAGCGGAACCCGGCAGACGTCGTTCTGTCCTTCATCTCCCTCTTTCCCCTCCCATCTCCTTTCTCTCTGTCTCTCCCACCTTCCCTCCTCTTCTTCGTCATTCTGTCCCTGTCTGACTGTCTCTATGTGTTTCCGTCTCTGCGTCTCTCTCTCCCTCTTTTACATTTAGTTGCAGATTCTGCACGTCTCTGAGAAGGCGAGAAGAGCCGGACCAGCAAAAATGTAATAAAATGTTCGTGATGGTCTTATCCTATAGATTACAATGTGAAAAACTTTGTACAGAAAGAAAATTTTAATTTTTAATGACATAGAATGCTTTCTTTAGGAGTTATTTGACGATATAGATTCAAAATGCTGCCCCGAGTTATGCAGGTTACATTTGACGTGAATATTTAGGTTTGTTCTGCAGCGCCATGTAATGGAGTTACAACAGAATTATATATATATATATATATATATATATATATATATATATATATATATATATACACGCAGGTAAGTCTATAAGTATCTGCAATTTTGCTCTAATTGTCTTTAGATTGGTTCTATGGCTTTGTGTGATCCCTAACCGTTATATGGGACCGTTGTCTTTGCCTGTAGGAGGTTTCAGCGTTTTCTGATCAGTCCGTCTTGCATTGTTGTGGTTTAAAGATGGCGATATCACACTCTGTTTGCACCAAAGAAGAAGAGCGTTCCATAATCCGTTTTCTATGGTTTGAAGGTGTACAAGGGGCGGAAATCCATAGCAGATTTTCAGCACAATGCGCGGACAATGTTTGGCCACAGAGAAGTGTTTGCCAGTTACCAAAACAGTTTAAAAGTGGTCGAACGAGCGTCAAGAAAAAGGAAAGAACGGAGCGTCCAGCTACACCTGCAACAGATCCCAATATTGAACAATTACGTGTCTTTATCCTGAATAACAGACTATAGACTGTTAATGAAATAGCAAACCATATACACAATCTCGCCCCATCGGATTACCATCTGTTTGGACCGTTGATTCTGCTCCGATCAATAGTTCAAAGAAGTGGTGCATACGTGCCTTGCTGCACATTCAAAAACTTTTTTTTCAGAAGGAATCGGGAAGCTTGTTCAACGGTAGACCAAGTGAATTGAAAAGGAGGGTGACCATGTTAAAAAGCGATATCAATAAAAATTGTGTATTCTTCCAGTAATAAATTATAAAAATTGATTGCAGATACTTATTGGCTTACCCTCGTATATACATGCGATTTTTCGCAGACGATTTTAAGCCAATGGCAAAATAACCAGTATTAGAAAGTTATAAAACCTGTGAAAACGGAGGTGACGTGTTTAATGAAGACCGTAATGTTGGTAAGAGATCTTTAGAAGTTGTAGCGATCACTTGAGATACTATTCAGACGTGTTAGCGAGCTTTTGGAGCAGATATTGAGATTTGATAGGGGGGTCCGTGTGGAATTTGTAAATATGGGAGACTATTTCACTCATGTCAGTCCGTGTCGTAATTAACCAATGCTAAGCAAGGATGTATTCGAATTAAACCAATCCCAGATGTCTATCGCCATTTATGATACTAACTTTGCTTACCTTTGCACTAGGCTGTAATCACTTTGTTTACCTTTTTAACATACAGATAGCAATTGTTTTAGGTCCAAAACAGCTTGTGCACATCAATATATTATTAAAATGTGTCGTTTTGGTAATGTTTAAAACTCTGAAATACAAGCTTCTTTTAAATATTCATTGCAGAAAAACAGCGAAAGGAACAGAGAAAGAGTGTGGAAGCAAATTCAAGGATTTTGTGAAGAAAGAAAATACAAATGGACCGCACAAACTACAAATGAAGAAATTACACATATTTTAGGGACTTAATATGGGAAGATTAGATGACGAAGAGTACAAAGAATATACTATCAAAACTGAGTATCCGCGTAAGTTATTCATTCCCTATAATTTGAAATAATAGTAAATACTGAAGTTTAATTATTTAAAATATATTTGAATATACTAATTTAAAGTTATTGAATATTTTAAGAAAAAATCTAAGCTAATTACAAGCCTAAATAATCGGAAGATCAAGTAACAAAGTTCTCACTAGAGGCTGACGATCACATTTACCTGCTTTTGAAAGTCATTTTTGTTTTTGGAGTATTTGATGCTTGCCGGGGATAAGAACTGGCAGACTTGACCTGAACAATTTACAAGAGAAAAGAATATACTACCGGGTACATATTCCTCTGACAATTGTTTATATTTATTCCCCAAAAATGTGTTTTGTGTCAAAGTCATATTTGTCCCAAAATTTATGAGCACTGATAAAATGTAAACCCAAAAGTCCGCAAAAATATTTTAATGGACTCGAGGATTTTAATGGCCGTTGCTACGGACGCGTTCTTAAAGCATTGTTTAGATGGTTGGTTGCTAAGGGGCTAAGTGCGTGTGTACCAACGTAAGTAACAAAGTTGTTATTTTTGCCACGAGTCCTTAAAGACTAATAGAGGACGAATCACTCATTGATTTTTGTTATTTCTAGTTTATCGCTAATTCAAATTAAACTTTTATCACTTCCATGAGTTAAGACAAATGTAAGAAGGGAGGTGAGCAATGGACCGCGATGGAATTCCTCTCTTCAAACAAAACCTACAATAGCTCGTGAAGGACCACCTTCCAATTTAGATTTCTCAAGGCAGGAAAGGTTGTCTGGGTTGTGAGTGTCACCAATTGCTTTAATGAAACACAACACATGAATTCAATAAGATATAATTAACCAAATACCTTACAACTACATTACATGAAAGCATGGAAAGGTATGCCTTGACTGCATTTGTGCAGAGCACTTTGATGCATGGACTGAAAAGAAAGAAAACAAATACACATTATATAATCTTGAAGGATGGCACCAGTAGCTGGAGGACTGGTGGCCGTTGGAGTGGTCACTGCCATACCATGATGCAAACAGAGCACCAATGTTGGCACGTCGATGTCCGCGATATAAGTGACTTGAGAATAAGTCACTCACAGAGCAGAGAGCAAAACAGACATGATTGTTTCACAGTGTAAAAAGCACGCATTTGACTAGCGTGGTGTTTGTCGCGTAAAACACCTCACATATTAACACGACGAGGTGTACAACATAGGTAACTTGAAATAACTCACTCACAAAGCAAAGAGCGAAACAGACATGATTGTCTCACAGTGTAAAAGGCACGCATTTGACTAGCGTGGAGTCCGTCACGAGAAACGCTTCACATGGCGACTACATGCCGACTGACTGAATACTGAATTCGCTCGCAGATGAGAGCGATGTTTGGCGCGCATAAATGGCGCTGTCCAATGAGAATTAAGATAACAAAATGATTTACTTGTAATTATTGTAAAGTAAAGAAATTTAAGATAAAATATATAAAACGGGCATGAATTTTGGGCGTAATAATTATGCCATCAAATATGACTGACGGTGGAGTCTTAAAATGTTTTATATTATATAACGGACTGTGCCTGGCAATTTGAGGCGCACATACTGGCGCTGCCCAATCAGAAATAACGTAACAAAATGATATATTTGTGATTATTGTAAAATAAGAAGGAATTTAAGATAAAACATAAGAGACAGGCATGAATTTTAATGATAATAATTATGCCATCAAATATGACTTGACAATAAAGTCTTAGAATGTTTTTATATTACGTAATGGATATAATCAGCTGGCGCCTGGCAGTTAAGAGGCGCGGTTCGTAGAATTTCAGCGTTGCCTTGGGGTGCGTTGAGAGAAACAGTGTTGTGACATGTACTTCCGTTAAATTGCAACACAAATATTGGAATAGAGGCTGCGAGGTGCGAGGTGCTTCAATGAATATAATAAGGAATAAAATAAAATATACATATGGTAGCTTGTTCGAACAACAAAATTGTCAATACTCTCGGTTTTCTGTAGCAAGAGTTGGTTGTACAGGATACTTTGTTTGTGATTAAACAGTTGAATGCTTTTTCTGCTAATGCAAGCTGATTGAGAAAAAATGTCCTGGAATTTCGAAGTATCAGCATATATTTTCGTGCCAATGGTATTCTGGAGGAAGCAGACGATGCAAGATATAGTTTGATGCCTTCTAAATCTGTAACCACTTATGAAAAAGCGTATGGTTTATTTTGTGATTGACGAACGAAAAGGAATGTTCGAGGTATTAACGAATATTTATGCTAGCATTTTTGAACGAACGATCAAACACATTCAAACCAACTAGTCTCTAGTCATACTTAAGTATGCTGAGAAAATGTATAAAAATACATGAGAAGACTGAGCATCCACGTAAGTTATTCATTCCCTATAATTTGAAATAATAGTAAATACCGAAGATTAATTATTTAAAAGGTATTTGAATATACTATTATAAAGTTATTGAATATTTGAAGAAAAAATCTAATGGGTTAGCTTAATCTAATCTATTTAGGCTAATTATAAGCCTAAATAATCCGAAGAGCAAGTAACTAAGTTCTCTCTAGAGGCTGACGGTCACATATACCTGCTTTTGAAGGTCATTCTTGTTTTTGGAGTATTTGGTGCTTGCCGGGGATAAGAACTTGCAGACTTGACCGTGAACAATAAACAAGAGAAAGGGGTACATATTTCTCAAAATTGTTTACATTTTTTCCCAAAAATTGTGTTTTGCCGTAGTCAAAGTCATTGTTATCCCAAGATTTACGAGCACTGATAAAATCTAAACCCGAAAGTCCGCTAAAATATTTTTATGGTTTACTAGTTCATTGCTGTGTGTTTACAAATCTGGAACAAAACACGTAACGGTATACTTAATACCCTTGCGGGCCTTTCTGGTTCTTTATGCCCTAGGGCCTTTTGAACACTTTATGGCCCGCTCTAATACCAACACAACACAAAGAACTTTGTTATGAATTCGATTTTGTAAAGTTAAGATGCAAGCAAATACAATAAATAAACGGCATAATGCTTAAATAAATAAAATAAATTGTTATAAACCTTATTTTGCTTATTTGATATGAAAATTGAAATTTTGGAATGTTTCTGTGAATTTATAATTGCCGTCATTCACTCTCATTTTACAGTTACGTATCACCTCTTTTAGAGACATAATTATATTCTTCTTCAGTAGCGGTACTCGTAATAGTATTAAGATATATAAGGCACATCGGCTAACATCCTTGAAATGTTATTTTTTGGTGTTATTGCATATTCTAAATAACGTTTGACAATAGACGCTAATAACCTAAAAGTACCGTTTCATCAGCGCAATTTACTCTGTTACCATAACCATAAAGAGTTTCATATATTTCTCAAGATTTTAATGGAAACCACTGTCCGTAGTTTTGTTAGCTTTTGCAAGAATTTCCGCAAGAACTTCACAATTTTCTTTCATTTTGTAAGAACAAATCAATCCAATAACGATTATGCAATAGAAATTAGGTATACAGTCTGTTTTGTTTATCTGACGTTATATTGACAAATGACTATTATAATGCGTCTTTTCACTTTAGACGCAAGAAATATCATAAAATGCTTCGAACTCTCGTTTTATTCAGCAACGAACTAGTAAACCATACAGTTTTGTATGCACCACGGGCGTTACTAGATGTTTTGGTGCTTTGGTGCTCAGGCGACTTCCAAACCCTCGGGCCAGAGGCCCTCGGGTTTGGAAGTCGCCCTCGGGGCAAAAACATCTACTTAACGCCCTTGATACATAAATAACTATAATGGACTCCGAGCATTTTAATGGCCGTTGCTATGGACGCGTTCTTAAAGCGTTGTTTAGTTGGTTGGTTGCTAAGGGGCTAAGTGCATGTTTATTCACGTAAATAACAAAAAATACTTTAATGAGTACACACGTCTATTCAATCCATTCAAAATCGACGAAATCCGCTGGTAATTCAGCTTGTACATCTTCCATTTCAAATACTTCCACGGAAGACCAAGACTTGGAAAACTCAACTACAACTTTAATAATTGTGATTTTAATAAATGTTCTTGTAAGTAGCTTTGTTATAATTGTTTTTTAAAGCTTATTACCATAAAATCGAAACATATTTGCAATCTTTTTCTGCATTAAACTGTTATTCAAATGTTACTTGAATATGTTATTCTATGAGGCAGTGACAACTCGGAGCTGAATTAAAGTTTCACATATTTCGGTAGTAATTTCGAGTAATATTTATCTTTTTCGTAATTCCTGTGTTTTGAATTCTCCTTTCGTTTCATGTAATGTGTTTATTCGTGAAATAGTCACACTAAACATCACTCGGCGTGCTGTGATATGATGATAAAATTATGAGTTCATTTAATTTGTGTTGCAAGAACTGTAGTCAACGCGATTGAAGATCGCGAAAGATGTCGAAATAGAAATATCTATCCAAGTCATTCCAGTCATCCAAGAAGTGATTTAATGTATATTTTTGGTGTTATATTATCATTGGGTTTCGATACATTAATTAATTAATTTACAAGTGCTGCAGGATTATCCTGCTTAGGGTTAGGACTCTTTCAGCCATTTTTCCGGTTTATCCCCACTTCCAAGGCCCTCTGTACAGAAGATTGTAACGGGTATTAGTAGATGGTCGTAACTCTAGAAGTGGGGTGAAGATGACGTGGCAAGCGTCATGCTTCAACCGGACACCTTTTTACCCAATATTTACTGTTACTGTTAATAAAGCCAGTAAATATTGGTACTCATAATAAAGCCAGTAAATATTGGTACTCATTTGGAAAGAAGGCTGAGTGAACCTTAGGATCGCCCTGATTAGAACATCATCGGATAAAAAATCCGCAGCCATGCTTGGATTTGAACCCCGGTCCCTCAGGTTAGCAAGCGTGTGTCTCTAACCACTATGCTGCCACGACCCATTAGATACATAAACTTAGTTAATTTAATAATTTGTTACTATTTAGGGAAATCGAGATTAAGATAGGGCAACAATTTTCAATATTAACGTCAAGATAGAAAAACAGAATATTCCCAGTTGACGTCAAAACTTTTCGTGGGAAAACTTTACTTCAGCAACAGGCTGTCGACAAGTACAACTTCTCAAATCGTATACGTCGCTAGAAGCGCGCAAATAAATGTAGTGTCTTTACAAAGAGAAGATTAAACACACATCAAAAGGACTTAAAAGGTCAAAGAAATTAATGTTTTAATTCAATGGCACGCCAATGAAAGTTATTGCATAGTTTAAAACATTTTAAAGAAAATAAGGAAGTTAATATTAATAAACGATGTAAAGGTGTTATTGGAAAAATTAACGCTGATTCATTTAATAGACTCTGCAGACCGACCATTTTATTATAACAGAAGTTTTCATAGTATACCAAGTCAGTACTGGTTGGAACGTCAACCCACGTAACTATTACTTAACCGTGCAAAAACGTTCTTCTTAAAAGAAAATGTTTGAGTTTTCGAAAAAGATAATAAGATGTCATTTGAAGTACGTCATCTCACAAATACAAAAGTTGTTACAAATTGCTGGAAATGTGCATAATCAAATTTTGAAAATGTCCGAGAGGGTCTTCATGTTAAGTACCCGTAAATTTTAAAGAAAGTTTTTCAAAATCGGGACGTCTCGAGTGGAACTAGATCGAACGGGGAATATCCATTTTGGAAGGAATCGTCCTCGGCGTATCGGTACGTCGCCGTGGGGTTTAGGCGCTAATAGTATTCACAGACTGACAGACGGACGGACGGACGTTTTGGAAATAAAATCTTTTTCGGTATTACGGGTCTTTCAAACGTGTATTTCCTTTAAAATCTCGTAATCGATTTTCCATAGCAATACATAACTTTTCTACTATTTAAATTACACCGTAAATACGTATGTATACGGGAAAGTAAAAAACAACAGCTGATAACTCGATTCAAATAGTATTTCAAAATAATTCCTTATCCTATATCTGAAATATGATAGAAATAAACTTAAATATCTTACAGGGAAATTGTAGCTGAAAAAAATCAATAAATACATCACGAAAGAGTCCCATATTGAAAGGTATCAGGTGCGACGAATTACTGCCCCTACAGCACGTGCAAACAAAACACTGGCACTGTGACTGATGAAAGGTTTTTTACCCTCTGATATCAACTTACTTGAACCACACCGAAAGGTACCCTTTCTGGGCTGAGTGAAACAAGACCGTCCTTTCCTGTAATTGTATTGTCACTAAAATGCAAATCAAAATGAAACTCAGTAAGGCTGTAAATACAAATGTTATTAATGTGGAATTAAAATACTGAATGTAGAATTTTAAGCGTCTTGCAGTGGCATTGAATTGTATGGTCATGTCTTCACAAAAGCTTTGTACAACAGAAACATTTATAGTAGGTGTGTGCGGTTATTTTCCACAAAGGCGTACGAATTATAAATTGATTCACTAATTGACCATTATATCTACAAGTAAATCTACACAACCTACATTTATAATAGATATAATAATAAATTACTAATGAGTTAAACGTTAATTTGTGATTACATTTACAAATGTATTAATAATCTAATAATGTACGTATATATTTGACAATAAAAGAAAATACAAAAAAGGTACTTTTCCCCGGGATTAAAATATTTGTGTATACTTTCACCACTATGTAATACACAAATGTAAAAAAGAATAGTATTTTTAGTTACTGTCTTTATTTAAATTATATCAATTCTGTTTGTATCTAGCGATTGTTTATAATATTATATTTATTTGTTTTGTCACCTGATGATGAAAATCAGTAATTTATTTATGTCAAAAAAACAGTAAAAACTGTATATGACGTGTGGGGAAAGAGATTTATGTGCTCACATTTTCTTGAGGGCCAGAATAAAAAAAAATTAGAAAATAATTATTTTAGAAAAATAAAAATATTTGAAAAATGTTTGTTCCCGAGATATACAAAATCAATTTCAACGGTAAATTAACTACAAGCAAAAGGAGTGCTCAACAAAACGTGCGCACAGTGAAGCTACAATTACGTCCAGAAGCAAAACAAGGGGCCATCTCAGCATTTGCTCAATGGATCAGGGAAACTGGACAAAAACCTGATGGAGATGGGGGTCATTGACACGGAAGCTGAAGTACATTATTTGTTACAGGCGTATTAAATATTTTTTTTTTAAATGTATACAATGCAAACGCAAACTAATTTATTATATATCTTTGTTTTGTTACAATAAACATTATTTTTCTTTTTCACGATCAGTATAGTATCTAATTGTATATAAACAGTTTTGCAGCAGAAAAGACTTTACTTTTAACTTAAATTTGTGTAGCGACTTTAATTGTTTAATGTCATTTGGCAATGCGTTGTAAAGTAACGTACATGTATTGTAAGTTGATTTCTTGTACTGAGCTGTTGATACTGACACAAATTCCGAAACGTGAATACTATGTATATTATTTAATATTATATAAAACTATTATTTCAAGAAATTGTCTGTCTTTTAAATGGTTGACCAATATAATTGATGTAAAAAAGAATATTCCACCCAACTTAACTGAAAATAAAAGAACACGTGATAATGCTTATTAATGATTTATTCAATATAGTAATATTATTGTTGAGAATATTATGAGAGTTAAATGATAATTAAAACACAAATAAGTAGTTGGACGCGACCGAAGGATCAATCCATACATTGTGGATCATTGTTTCAAAATTAAAAATAGCTTTATACATTGTTTTAAAATAAGAAATACCCTAAATGCCCCTTGGTTCATCACAAATGAACAAATTCTTCGAGAACTAAAATTACCAAAACTTGAAGAAACCGTAGCCAAATTAGCCTACAATTTTTGCAACAATCTGCATACGTCCTATTTTTAACATGGGAAAAAAGGCGGTCTATCCACGCATAAAATCGAATTTCCCAAAGATAAATTCAAACCACTGTAAATCTTAACAGCATCAGCTCCATAACATAACCGCCTACCTTTTCCTTTTTATTCAACAATTAAATTTAAACAACTGAGTCAGAGTAAAATCGCTCATAGCATATGGATGGCCAATCTAAAAATTTTATATACTGAACTTACTTATGAAAACCCTTGAAAGACTGTATTGTCGAAGAAGAAATAAATTTAAAAAAAATAAAAGCAGCTTCGCTCTTTGATGACAATTCTGCTGTTGGTATTGTCTCATCATGCATTCCAGTGCTGTACTTGGGTAAACCTTCTTTTCCTTACATTCATATCATTACGTAGCATAGGAATACTATATACTATATAAGTTTAAAAATAATGCTCATTTCTGACGCTAGGTGTTGGACGTCAAACCAAAACGAGCTAAACCTCAAAAAAGCTACTAATGAAATTAAAAAAATGAAAATTCATAAATTTCTAATATCAATAACCTTCGTCTTCATTGGGCCTCAAATTTTTAATCAATTACTGATGACATTGAATATTTTCAAACGTAGGATAAAAATTTAAATTTTAAAACATAATGATAACATTAAATTACATAAAGGATCTTAATACTAGTCTAATGTAAGGATACAACACATTACGGATACGAGACGATGGTTCTACATTTCTGCCAATAGTTGAGGAAACAGGAGATAATATAAAATTTTGATCAATTTTTCCAAAACTCAAATAATAAACCATGACAATGTGTGGACTCAAAGAAAATGTGTGCTCAATATGCGTGGCGATCTCAGGGAATTCTCAAAAAACTGTGGGTGACTCCAAAGTTCCATAGTATTTAATAGGAGTAAATTGCCCTTGCATGCAGTCACTCATTTTAGAACCAAAGATTCTTACCATTGCTGGATACAATCATAGTGCTAATTTTGCCCCAAGACTATATAACAATGTTGTTGAAAAATACCCTCAAATATCAACAGCAAATTACAAACAATTTAAATATAAAATAAGAAACCTAATTCAAAAAGCCCTATAATGATTTATATGGTTCGTATAAGATTTGCTGATCTCCTCACACAAGTAATTGTTATTTTGGAATTTTCTTCTTGTTTTTGTAATATTATTTTTGTATCCTTACATGAGAATAGTATTAAGATTCTTTATGTAATTTGATGTTATTAATTTATTTATAACTGCTTGTAAGGCCTTTTATGTGAAACCTCTTGAACACGAGCTTCGCTCTTTCAAGGATGTGCTAGAACTCTTTTCTGTAACTAATATGTAATGTTTATTGCTAGCAATAAGTATATTATCATTATTATCATATTACCATTATCATTCACCAGATCTGAGAGATCTAAATTATGGCAAATGAAACCTACAGAGGAGCAATAGTGACAAAGAACTACGATAGATAATTCATAGAATTTATAGATTTGTTAGACCATTCATAGAACTCCACGTAGGGCAGCAATTTATAAATTAAATAAATGTTAAAACAAGTATTTTTGTAAAAAAATATAAATTTTAGCAAAATAAATTTATTGTATACATCTAATATACACAACTTAATTTAGAACTAAATAATTAAACTTATATTAAATATGTGACATTATCGCAACCATTTGTTTAACGGTCTTCACTGAAAATGAACACAACGCAGAATCGAAATATTATAGTGCGATTTTTCTACCTCTGCCCCTCAAGCCCCTCATCCCACGACGTAATATCACACGGCATTTCGCGTCTCTCTCGGTCCTGCCGCTAGGAGTGACATGATCGCTAGCACCGCTTGATACGGTCCCGATATCCAGCGGCACGACTGAGAAAGGCGCGAAATACCGTGACATATTCCATCGTGAAGATAGGCCTTGAAAGGCAAAGTTAGAAAAATCGCAGTATAGATATACAAGTATGGATGAAGTCTTGCACCCTGTTCAAAAGACGTTGGCATTGAATGCCATGAAGCAGAAGAAGGCCGGCTTGACAACTTGACAGGCAAAGCTGATCAAGGAAACCCAAAAAGCAAAACAAAAGCAAAAGACAGCGTGTCATCGAAGATGTGCCATAACTAGGGAGCGGATTTTAATGCAATGTCATATTTTTCCTTTTCAGTTTACACCAATGCCACTTAATACAGAAGAATAGTTTAGGCAATTAGTTTATAATGATAAGCTTTACTGCATGAGTACATGTTTTGAAAACGAGCGACGTTAGGAGCGAGTTTTCAAATTAGTACGAATGCAATAAAAGAACATTAGAAACGAGTTGCATTTGCTATTTTTGTGTATGACAGCATTAGAAATTTCTAAGAGAATCAAACTTCATTTTACAAAACAACTTTCCTGTGATGTCTCGGGTACTTGACATCCGTGCGAGAAAACGGTGGTCGGCTGTACCGCTTACCTCTACCTCCCCCTAATTCTCTCGCTACGACTGGCTGAATGTGTGATGACGCAATCATTCGTGCCATAAAATGCAATACGTCATCATTTGTGCAGTAAAACGCCCATAATGAACGATTTCTTGCAACAGAAAAGGTCATTTATAATGATGGAATACAAGAAATTAATTTTGTGTTATTATAAAAGGAAATTACCCATTTTTTGTGCCATTTTATTGCAATTTTTGTAGATTTTTACTAAAAAGTCATTTTTTATCTTTTCCCGTAATTTGTAATGCATTTTTCATTGGTTTAATCGATTTTCATATAATTTTAATGATACTTGCTTCAAATAGTATTTACGAGACTCAACAAAGGATCTCCACAGAATTGCTGAGTTGCCTATTCTATATTTTGGCTCAGAAATTGTAATGTCAACCGCTGTATGTTAATTAAGTTTGTAACGCCTATCAGTGCCATTGTCGGTTCGGACGATTTCGGGATATTAAAAAACAGCAATTTCGTGGTAAATCAGTCCTAAGCTTGGAAACTGAGTGCACTTGAACGAATAGAAGCAGCCTGGATTACATTAGTAACATATCCAGCTTGAGTTATTCATCCGAACAGGTTTTGATATTAAAATTTTACGTCGTTTTTCTGTGCTTTTTGGGCATTTTAAAAACATTTTAAGAGCATTTTATTGATAATTTTGGGCAATGTTTTAGGTCATCAAAATCCGCCCCCTAGTCGTGACGTAAATAAAAAATACTAAGAACAGTGAAGTGTGTTTTCTTTACTTTTTGTACTCGTAGGGCATGTGTGATATGACACCCAGAAATGCACTGTGCGGTTGGAAGTTTATGAGCACTGCGAGGGCCTACAACTCATAAGGTATGTCTAGGATGACAGTGGAAAAAGGCTGCACAGCTCGAAGCCGACACGCGACATTCCCCCGTTCCAGCTCGCTTTTACATTATTGCCTCGGCATTGTTTAAAAATAGAACAGTAACCAGAATCTATTCAACAATGAAAAGTTTATTTTACATACCAGGAAAATACTTAGGCATCTGTGGCATGTAGTACGAGTGAATTAGGGATTTTGGTGTGGCATCTGAGACGTGCCCTACGAGTTGTAGGATAGTATGTCATATTCCATAGTGATAAGAGCTAGTAGCCATCTCTGACACGCCGTACGAGGTGTAGGACGTGTATTTCGCGCGTTGCTTACGAGTGCAAAGGGTAAAAAATTACTATTTAAGACGATTGTCTATGCAACAGGTTAGTACGAGAAGACCGTAAAGGGCAGAAAACGCAAAAGAGAGACGCAATATGGACAGCCATCGACAGTTTCAAGTATCGATAACAATCGCTGTTTCGCCTGCCTCACCGTGGCTGTACATGGAGGCGGAGTCGGTGGGCGGCGGGTAGGCGCCGTGCAGCACCGACAGGGCCGACATCTTGCGCGGGCCGCCTGGCGCGGGCATGGCGGCGGGGGCGGCGGCGGCGGCGTCGCGACGGCTGGGGCGCCCGGGTAGGCGCGCGGCGCGGCCTCGACTGCTCGCATCGAACCGCGGCGCGTGGCCGGCCGCCGCCCCCGCCCCCCCCCCCCCCCCACCCCCGCTCCGCCACTCGGCGGCGCGACACGCGCGCACTTCCGATAAAGCCCCTTCTCCCTCCTCCTCCTCCCACCCCGCGAGGCGCACGCGTCACGGCGCCTCGCATTGGCGGTGGTGCGGGGTGGCACGTGACACCTCCACAGGTGCCAGAGACTTTACGCGTGTTTTCTACACGTCATCTACTTCTAGTCTACGTGGCTCTTTTTACTTGTAGAGTAGGCAATGTAATTTGTGTGGAAATTTATGTTTTCACATCAAATAACCCAAAAAAACGTGAACAGTAAGTAGTAATAGTAGAAGTATGCTGAAGCGTATTATTAAAAACAAATATTTTCGATTCAGTAACACCATTCCAAAATATACCATTCCTGATGAAGAAATGACAACCTCCGTATCCATCTCAAGAAACCAGTAGGGATTTGTTCCAACTTGCACTCCTTCAGTACTCCTTTAGATGTGATCCAATCAATTTGTAGTATTGCTTTGGATACATTGAGTACAACTGTAAATAAATGTTGGCTTTGGGGGCGGAGTCTAACCCTCGTAGATTCGCCCCTGCCCCCCAAAAAAGGTAGATGACCGTTGTCTACGCAGAGTACGTTGTCTACGCGATGTTTCCATGTAGACGCAGACTACGGTTCTTTCCACATCACGGGGCACAACTCGTCCAAGGGCGCAATGATGAATGCAGAGGTGGAGCAACGGCTCAGCGCGTGCTTAGAGAGGTGGCTCAGTGCATCAACTGATGCCACTGCCGTGACTCTGACCGCGAGAGTTGGCTCAGTGCATCAACTGATGTCACTGCCGTGGCTCTGACCGGGAGGTCCTAGGTTCAGGATTTTCGACAGTAGCTTGTCAGCTAGGTCGAGTTCAGTCGCTGTCTTCTCTAACTCTGTTTTCGTAGGAACTTCATTTTGAAGAATATAGAAAGTAGTGTGCATTATTGCTTCTTCGTGATGCTCGATGTTCAACTGTCCTGTCAGAAAACAGGCGCAAGAAGTAGCGAACTGTCCATGAATATTTTACTACTAATATTTTAAATTAAGTTGGTGATTGACAGTTGTGCTTCTGAAGCTGTTGCTTCATACAATATGAGTATATGAATTGGCGACTAATGTAAGTATTTATTTCAAATGTTAATTTTCCTATCCCAGGAACACCAGGAATTTTCCTATCCGGGATAAACAACCGTGTCCCAGGCGGGACTCGAACCCGCAACCCTTCGGACCGAAGCGGAGAGTCGGTACACGGCCTTAGCCACCTCCGCCATTCAGGTCGGTTCATAAATAATTTAAGAGCGTAAAAATTACGTTGAAGTTCCAATGCCACCCTTGCCAAGTGAAGTTACTGCTTTATCTTACTTTCCTATACAAAATATTTGTGAAGGAAAGCAATCTTCACCTAAAGACATTGTTACATTTTTCACTCCAACAGGAAATAAATCATAAAAGAAAAAAATGTAATCGATATTTCCATTGGTGGAGGAATGAGACAAAATACTCGCTTTTATACTGTAAACAAAATACAGAAAAAACTTCTGATTTTAGAGGTAGGGAAGAGGCAAAATCGAAGAAAGCGCAATTAGTGCCCGCATGTCTGAATTTAAATGGTTTTGATCTGAAACGGAGCACTACTGTATTACAAGAAAGGATATTGGCATGGTCACCTTCCCCCACACTCTGAAATTGATGCTGAAAACCAATCAGAAAATACGAGTACTTTGTAAAATGCACAATCATTATATTTACTGCGCCATAGTAATTTCAATGCCAGAGCCTTCCATTTCATTGTATAACCTACTTCAGTGCTAATTTTCACATTTGAATGACACAGAAAAAAGATAGATTGAACGATCGGTCGTTTCCGCGTAATTTTACATAATAAAAAGACAATTTTAGAAATAAGATTTTCTCGAAAACAGTTCTAAATTTTATCTTTCAACATTTTCAATGAGCAGAGACAAATGCACTGAATAACATGACAACATTATTTTTATGTAATTTTTGTATTTTTCAAAAATTACCAAATGTATGTTCTAGTAAACATATAACATTACATTACAAATATTGTAAAAATGTACTTATTGATTATGTTTGAGTTACGAAAAAATCCATGGAGCTAAAAAGAAATATCACAAAGAAACCTTTCTGTTTCCGAACTCTTATCTTAAGCCCAGGAAAAAACAAGAATCGATTCGTTGATTGCTTTTATTTGAGAACAAAGACCTTAATGTTTGTCCACTTTCAGTTGCTGTTAATGGGTGTTGTGTTTTTGCGTGAAGCTAAATCATGTAAAGAACAAGTCCTTTTCGTATTCTTTTTTCGTTTACATTTATATGAATACGCACTGTTTTTTAATCGCTCATAAAGAACACAATATACTATTCTTGCAGTGCTTACTACCAATAATGATAGTGTATAATAAAAAATATACCTCAACCCTAACTGAAACTGTATTTTTTAAGTGTTATCCTTTTATTTGGCTATATTGTAATAAATCGTCCCTCTAAAAATAAAAGCAACATGCGAAAAAAAATTATTTGTCGTCGTTACTGAAAAGAATTTTACGTAAATTTGTTTTTATTTGTATATCAATTTGCTTCCACTAATTTACTTTCTTACCAGTTGGAGGTCTGATAATGAAATCCCCACTCCATTGAAATTGAGGGTTTCCAACGCCTGAGTATTTTTTACTTTCCCGTATACGTACGTATACACGGAGTGATATACGTAGTATAGGGAAAGTTATGTAATGCTGCGCGAAAAAATGGCCAATTTTCGGCAGAAAAAAATTAATTGCCGGGCCGTGAAAACGAATAAGTGGATAAAACCAGTTGCTAAATTAAGAAAAAAAAATCCCCAAACACGTGGTGTGGTCAAGATCCATGATTTGTTGCTTCTTCATACTTAAAAATCGATTGACGGCATTCCGTCCGTCTGTCCGTCCGTCCGTCTGTCCGTCTGTCCGTCTGTCCGTCCGTCTGTCCGTCTGTGGTCAACGCTAGCGCCTAAACCGTTCGGTCGATTTTCTTCAAAATTGATATTCCCCAGTCGATCTGATTCTAGTCGAAGCTTTGTGATTTTGAAAAAGATTCTTTAAAATTTGGGGGTACTTTATATGAAGCCCCCGGGGATTTTCAACATTTTCTCAAAAACGGCTCCAAATTTTTTCTTTAAATTTCTTGTATGAATAGAGGAAAATACACTTTTTAACATGGCATAGGTCCGATTTTCACGTACAGCTCTGAATTTTCGAAAATTGTGAAAGTTTGAATTTTTTTCGGCGTCTTTCTCCAACTACAAAATTGAAGATAGAGATTTTTTCTTCAAATTAAATTTGTTCTGCATATTGAGTTCTTTAATAAAGGTCATGTAAATGTTTTTCACAATTTTGGTAGTTTTCGTGCAATATTGCGTGCAATATGTGCAATTTTAAAAAATTACAAAAACAAAATTTTCTCAAAAACGGCTCCAAATTTTTTCTTTAAACTTTTGGTAGGGATAGTGGTAAATGTACTCTATCAGATGACATAAAAGCCATATTGATCTAGCGGTTGGTTTTTTCAAAAATTACAAATATGTAATTTTTTTCATATGTTTCTCACGTCGCTAATATTTACATTATCGGCGATTTTTTTACATTATTATATTTACGAGTATATATGCTTTAAATAATGTCCAGCAAAGTTTCTCGAAAACACAACCGTTTTCTGTGAAAAGTAGCTCAAATTTCGGCATTTTCAGAAATGCTCAAACGTCATTTTCTCGTATATGGCTGCAATTTTTTTTTGAAACTTTTGTAACGGATAGTGCTAATTACACTCATTAGTATAGCGTGAAGTTTATTTTGAGTTATTTTTTGTTTTTTCAAAAATTATATAAATGTAAATTTTTTGAAAGATCTCTCACATCTTTAATATGCACATTATCCGCAATTTGTAAATATGATTATATTTGTGAGTGTAAGTGATTCAAATAACTTCAAATAAAGTATTTTGAAAACTCAAAAATTTTCTGTGAAAATGAGCTTCAAATTTCGCATTTTTAGTAGTGCTAAAACGCCATTTTCTCTTAAACGGCACATAATTTTTAAAAGAAAATTGACATTTACGGCTAGGTTTTTGTGTTCTTTAATATTCTAAAATTAATGTTTCTGTTCTACCAATAGGAAACCGAAAAATTAAGAAAATGACAAAAAAATGTACTTTTGGCGATGATAGATGGTAGCTGGCAAGAAAGAGTATGTGGCAATTCCGAATATTGACAAATAAATAAATAAAATAAATACGGTCATGCTTAATTTTTTCAAAATACGAGTAGTTTTTCTTTAATTTTGTGACAAACGTAATAGGCCACTGTAAATTTACTGCGCTTCGGACAGCTGGATGCGTCGTAAATTAGAATGTGCAATTTTGTATATTATTTCTTTCTTCGTTTCTTACATTCGAACTTTCTTATAGACTTACACATTAATATTTTAGAAATTGTTTATTTTGAAATATTTCAAATAAGTAAAAAGAATTAATAGCTCTCAGAATAGCGACAATGCAGGGTCTGCAACAATGGAATTCACTTTGCGCTCGCGAATATCTGTGAATTAGTGTCACTGTTGTGACCTAATGGAGCTGTATGAAAAGGAGTTATAATTGTCTAATTTATGTTAATATTTGCAGGCAAATATTTAGTTTTGCACCAAATGCTGTACCATTTGTAGTGAGTAGAGAATTTGTTGCATGGTTTTAAAATACTCTTCCCTAATCATGGCCCAATGGAAGGCATTTCTATATTTCCAGGGTATCAGGCTTCTTTTTCCAATACAGGGTTACAAAACTTTTGCATTCTATTTTTGTGAAGTTGTAGAATTCACATAGTTCTGACAACACTGCAATGGAAATAGTGAGTTCCAAGCGAAGATGTTAGTAGCGCATAAAGTGCAATATTACAGTACTACTTAGCTGTTTCCTCTAATACGGGAAAGTAAGTGCTGTTGTAGCACCACTAGTTATTTATTGATTTTACGTCAAAAACAATTAGAAACTGTTTGTGACGTGCTACAGAGTGAAGTGTATTCTGTGCACGTGTTCTTAATTCTGGGATTCCTACCCTAAACCATATACAAGTTGAATTCTGAATACAGAAAGAAATGAGTGTTTTGAACACGAGTTAATCACAAAATATGCGCTCCGGTATTAATAAAATCTATTGAGAGGGAAATCAGCTATAGATTTTGGTTCTTATCCCACATCATGTACTTCGTGAAAGAATATACTCGTACTTCTGCCGCGACATGGAGAACGATCATTTGAATCACTACATTTTCCATTTAACTCTTGAAGACGTGCGTAGATAATGAAGTTACTTTTATGTCCAGAAGCAAAACAAGGGGCCGTCTCAGCATTTGCTCAAAAGGTCAGGGAAACTCGACGAAGGACATCGAGATGGGACTCATTACCAAGAAGTAATGTGTTACAGGTTGTTTAGCATTATGCAGTCCAAATAGTAAATAATACATTAAATATCATTGTTAAACTTAATATTAATTTCCTTTTTGATGTTCAGTATAGTACCTAATTGTATAGAAACAGTTACGCAACAGAAAAGATTTTACGTGGGAAATTTTGTATCGATTTTAATCGTTTTATATCATCAGGCAAAATGTTGTAAAATAATATACATGTAGTATAAACGAATTTTTTGTTGTGAGCTGTTGATTGCTTCACCTGATGAACATTATTAATAAGTCGAGTGTTATACACATTGGCGTTTGCTAAAAAGATAATTAACAAAGGAACACTTATTTGTATTGAACAAAATGTAACACGTTAAAGTTTTTTATAATCGTAAATATCGGAGATAACTGATATTTTTACCAACTTTCAAACAAAAATAAATTAATAATTACACTGTACTCTCCAATTTCCTTGTCAGCATGTTCTGTGTCATTACAGTCAGCGGATCTGATGACATTAATTTTATATACCTTAATTACCGAGTTCTCGGATCAATTCACTTTGTGAGTCGAACTGGGCTATTGTCCAATAAAGGCTACAGTAGTTACTTGATCAATGATGTTCGTACATACTGGGTTTATTCATTTATTTATTTTGAGAAACAAATGCACCAGATCATAGACTATTTAATGAAAACTAAAAATACTCTTTTACGAAAGAACGTATGAAATACCCCAAAAGTAAGAATTTTCGAAATGTCAATATGACTGCTATGGTTATTTAATATTTTATTTGTTTTAGTTTTGAAATAGAAGAGTTTACGCCTTCATTAAAATCGAATTTGTTAATTTATTCTTGCATGACTTAACATCAGAAAGGCTACAAAAATAATATTTGCGTGTCCCTATTTTGTTTGTAACTGGAAACCGTTTATATTAGCTTTTATTCTAGGAGCAAACATTCAAATGATGATTTCTATTTTTTTCTGCAAACTACGTAGTATTTACACGTCGTACAGACCTCGTATAACTAAAGAAATACGTACTGCAACATCACTCGCACGTAACAAGTTCTTGGAGGAAAAATACTGCTTAGGTGTGACAATCAGTACGCCTAATACCAATGAATCGTCTGAAATGCTCACATATTTACATATTAATCACTACCAAAATTTTAAAATGTCTATACAAATTAAAGTACAAATAAGTTAGATTGTTCAACTCACTTATCAAATACGAATGTTTAAGAACAAATGTGCAAATGAAGATTATGGAAACTATACTTCCTCAGTTTTTTGCGCTAATTAAAAATATTCATTTTCACTAGAAGTTGTTAGTTTCGGATGAATACAGTCCAGAAGACCGCTAACCCAAAGCGTATTGACGTCCAGAAAACCTTCGCTGGAAACCGCAGGGCTCCTCCTCAGCAATAATTAATCTCCTTCGCCGTCAAATGGGTTCCAAGTGGACAGGTCTCGCGTCGAATGTCAGAAGTGATCGCTCGGTCGCAACGCCACGTTGCTTACGAGTATTGTCACGTGTGAGTGATGTTGCAGTACATGCTTTCGTTTAGTTGTACGGCATTTCTACGCAGTCTCCACAAAAAACAGAAATCATCATTTGAATGTTCTTTGAATCATCATTTGAAAGCACTTCCACCGCGGTGCACGCTTACCCGAGCAGCTGTAAATCTAGGGAATTCTGTTAAACCCATTTAATCTCACGACAATACAAATCCCCTATTTTGGAAAAAAAAAATCTCCGCATAAGACGGAAAATTTAAGACTTTTAAATAAATAATTTAATTAAAAAGGCTTGAAACTCCCAAAAATTGCCTATCCTGTTTAGAGCAAGAAAATTAGAAGTGTTATTCAAATTATCAAAAATACATACAATGTAAAATAATTTTAATTAGAAAAAGTATCATTTTAACATGATTAAAGGCTTTATCTCATCCTGACGCGTTTATAACCTGTTTACTTACGTGTTCGAAGTAGATTGAATAGCACATTATTGCACCCTATATAATTGTTTTTGGCTCATAAGTAATAATATGCTACCACGCTCGTAAATAAGCATTTAATTTGCACGTCATGTATGATTTAGCCACTTGTAAGATGATACTTGCACATCAATGAAAAAAAAATATGGCTCAAAAATCCATGAGCGCCTCGACTGATTGATTGTTCGTGATTCCGAACGCGCCAATTACAATAGTCATTACTCCCGTAAGTGCAGTGCGTGTTTTGTCGTCGGGAGGTGGCGGTGATCTTTCCCCGCTGGATGCCGAGATCTGACACCGGCCTGGCGTCGACTAGCGGGGCTTTCCCCCAACCAGGTATCTCCCACCAGCAAGGCACCGCCCCAGCCGGGACAAGTTCTCAGCTCCCGACTGGTCTCCCGGCATGTGTGGTAGCGTAGCGCATAGGGAGGGGATAGGACAAGGAAGAGGAAGGAAAGATCGCGCGCGGTCCGTGGCCCGTTTGTTAGGGTACAGCTCCGGCATTCGCCTGGTGTTGATCGGAGAAACCACGGAAAACTATACCGATCAGAGCAGCCGGTCGCTAGAATTCCTCCCCCGCCCAATCAACGGGTAAACTCAACTTCGGTATCTGGCTAGTGTCGAAAAGTCCGTCACCGTCGGGATTCGAATCTGAGAACCTCCCGCTCAGAGGCACCGCAGCTACATCAATTCAAACCCTGAGACACCTTTCCCAGTTTGCACTTCCAGAAGGAAAATTATCCTCTCTGAGAAAAGCCGATGAATTGCTAATGAGCAACATGTACATGTTTCTTTATTTACAATTCATAGCAGAAGCACACGTTCAGAATGAGTTATCTCCAAAGCAAAAATATGCTCACCTTCATTCTTGACGTTCTTTCCTACATCCTCTGACAGACATGAATATTTGCCCCATTTAAGGTTAATTTTTAATATTCGAAAACACAAAATATTCTATTGAGTCTCTTATCTGACGGTTGTGCCCAGATACAGAGTGCTTAATAACGATATCTGTCGTAACAACGACATCAGCACGCACGAATTTGGACTGCGACAGGCGCAGAGGTCACGCAACCCCAAAAGGCTTGCTACACAAAGCACGATTAGGCCACTGCCTGAGAAACATTACTAATCGTTCGCTTTTATGTACAAGAATTACATTGGTAGTGATGAAAAAATTAATAGCCTGTTATCTTTTAGACACTGTTTGCAAATGTAATACTGCGAGTAAACGTATATTTTCCAAAAATAAATATATTGTTTTAAGCAGTACTGTCTAATAATGGTACTGAGAGAAACATAAATTATACACACACACACACACACACACACATATATATATATAGTAGCGTTACCGCATATCAACTTCATTAAATTAGCATTAATTTCTACATTTCTCTGGCAATAACCTGCGAAAGGCGCCTCCGCTGGCGCCGGGGAATTTTTGGCGTGACTCCCCCCGCTCTAATTCGACATGCGCAGCTGCGCCGGCCGCCACCGCCCCTCCTATTCTTGGTGCCCGACCACCCTCCGCGCGTTTGTCTTCCGGGAAGCGTTCCTTAAGAGAACGCACCCATCCCCTTCCAGCCCCTGGGCCGCCTCCCAGTGGATGTCAACAAAAATTAGGCTTGCCCTGGCCCACTTGTACGACGCATGTCTAGGCTTGCACCTGCGTGCAAGTAAACAATGTAAGACAGACTTGAGACAGAAGATACTGGAAAATTTCCATTAAAGATCCCTGTTCAAACGCCTTCAGCGATTGGACGAAGTAATTTCACTGCGCAATTTCCTGTAGCCTATCGCCGAACGGGTTCGAAATTGTAGTAGAACATTCGCGAACTTTAGAGATTTTTTGGAGGGGGACCGAGGCAAGGAGCAGAAAGAAAGTAACATCCGAGGGGCATTCCGCTTGCGACTTTTGACTGAGTATCATTCTGTTTTCGGCTTTTGGCTGAGTATCGCTCTACTTTTGACTTTCGACTGCGGCGCTTGTTAATAAGATTTGTGAAGGCACTCTGTGACTGCCTGTCGGGACCTTCACTTAATTTATCTTGTGGCGAGACTTTTCAAGAGAAAGTTTTCTTTCGGACTCGATCAATTTTCAGAACCATAGTTTTATCGGTTCAAGTTATTTAATGTGCCGTGCTTGGCCACGATTCGGTGAACCAAAACAATTGATTTTGTTGAAGTATATGTGAGTATTAGTCTATCTATGGCATAAGCACGCGGAAGTGATTGCGTTAATCGTCAAGATCACCACCGTTTACGTCAATGCCCGTCGAAAGTGCTACCTGAAGGCGCCCGCTCCACCAGCTGAGGGGAGCAGCTGAGGGCACCCTCCCTCGGCCGCGCGGCCTAGACGACCTGACCGCCGCCACCCGCCTCCGCCGCCACTAGGGAGAAGCGCCCCCTTTCTGAGACGTCGCCCCGCTGAATGGGGCAATGACCACGAAAATCTTCAGACGCCCCTCAGGCGCTACGGAATGAACTTTTGCAGTTAGCTCAAAACAAGCAGAGAAGGAAATATTTGAGGCCGCGCATTGGCCGTTAGTAAAATTAGTCGTAGATTTTTTGTGTAATGCAGTTTGTCTGTTGTTGATTGTAATAATTTAATTTTAATTTCTCTTGTTTCGCTTATTTTGGTTTGCATTACGGGGAAAACTCACGAGCTCGTGCATGGTAGTGTAAGTCTAGGTTAATCTTTCTTTTATGAATCATTAAATTCTTTACGTTAACCTCATTCAGATATGTTCTTTCTTGCTGAAACAACGTCCACTAGCCATCCCATTTCTTTCAGGCCACCTTTCTGCCACCTGAGCTAGCTGGAAGGTAAGGCGACCCACCTTCACTGTCATTCGCGGAGACCATTGATTGAAAAAAACAAAGTTGACCTTATATCTTCATAGTAAAAAATAGCGCAAAGACGAAGTGTGCTGTAATCAAGTAGCCCCTCTTCAATCAATCGACTGTCCAATCGGCATCTTCGTATCTTGCGCGGTTGAGGAGATACAAGGGGTGTTAACACTTAGCTGTTCCACCCTGTATATGCAAGTAGCTGTTGTAGTAGCGCTCTCATTTCCTTCATCTTATAAACAAGGATTCTCTTGTACCGATATACCAAGTAATTCGTCCAACGTAATTATTTTATTCGCCATACCAGGTTAAAGTCACTATCAAAATTGTCCAAATTCTTACAATGAATTCACTACACGCATCAAAACCGTTCGCAATCTAGTTCTCTACATTACAATAACAATGACATAACCAGAAACTACCTGAATACAATCTGAAATCGACATTCCACGTTGCTCTCTGATTGGTTTTCGGCAGAATTGCGACGTAAACTTAAACGTGAAAGCTTGGAGCTTGTGAACTCTTAAGTTTACGGACTTACGTCTACGGTTGCGTCAAGGCGTTGTGAATGATCTCGCTTAGTAACTCATTTCTAGGTTTTGCGGCTGCGTTACGTGTACGGTTAAGTTTGCTTTGTGAATGGCAACAATGGGCGCGGGCGTGTCCGGGCGACGAGGGAAGAAAGCGTGGGGCGCCGGCGCCGCTCTCTCGCCATGCACTGCACGCACGCCATGCACGCGCGGCCCAGCAAGTGCAGGATCACGGCGGGCGCGCGCGCGGGCGGCGGCGGCGGCGGCGGAGGCGGCGCGGAGGCGGCCCTCGCGCTGCCGGCCCTGGGCGCGCTGGCCAGCGCCGGGTGCGTCCACCGCCTGCGTTTGACACGCCTCCATTCATTGATTCGTGTTTCAACTACAGAGGTCGTTAGTCCCGTAGGTGTAGTGCGTGTTTTTCCTCGGGCCGTGGAGGTAGGTGATCTTTTCCCCGCTGGATGGCGAGATTTGGCGCCGACCTACCGACGACTAGCGAGGTTTCCCCCAACCAGGCATCTCCCACCAGCGGTTCACCGCCCCAGCCGGGACAAGCTGTAAGTTCCCGACCGGTCTCCCGGCATGTGTGGTAGTGTAGTGCATGTTAGTGTAAGTGTGTGTGTAAGAGGAGAGGACAAAGTAGAGGAAGGAAAGATCGCGCGTGTTCCGTGGCCCGTTTGTTAGAATACCGCTCTGGCATTCGTCTGGTGTTGATGGGAGCTCGGTTTGGGCAGCGTTGGGTAGCGGGCGGCGTCCGTCGTCGGCACGGTCATTTCAATGAACCTGACCGCCACTACAGTTGCCCGCCAAAAGCCACCACTGCAGTGACAGTCTTTTCAATCAGCCTGACGGGCACTAGAGGGGTGGGTGCTTGCGCGTTGCAGCGGGCGCCGCCCGTCGTCGGCGCGGCACCCGTCGCCGGGCGGCAGCCGTCGGGGCGACGCGGCGCTGCGGCGCCAGCGCTCGCCCTCGGTGCCGTCGCCCGTGCTGGCGACGTCGCTCGCCTGCACCTGCCTGCCGCCCGCGCCGCCGCCGCCGCCGCCGCCGCCGCCCCCGCCGCCGCCCGCGCCCGCCCCCGACGCCCGCTTCGTGCGCGTGGTGGGCGCGTCCGAGGCCGCCGCCTTCCCGCAGCCCGGCGCCTACCGCCGCCGCAGCCAGGAGCAGCTCCGCCAGGCGCGGCAGGTGCGCGCACACCACGGTTGGACCGAAAGCCATCCTCGGGTTTTGTAGCTTTGAGGGAGCAAGCTCCGGGTGGGTATCTTGTCATTATTAGATCTAACCTCACCCCCGCGTCGCGGACAAACGCCTCCACTTGCCGCCCTGCCCCGCAGGCGGGACCACAACCCCGCAAGCGGGACGACCGAATCACGTCGGCGCGCAGCCAAGTAGCATAATGCTTGGGTGGAGCCGCGATGCTCCCAGCTGACATCCCTACTGGCCATCGGTCAGTGCGAATTCTTTAAAGTAACTCATTTGCACCGGGGCGAACCTCACCCAAATTACCCGTTGGAGCACTGCCACGACGAAGCCGAAAGCTCCTCAGAGGACCATCCGGACAAGTCTGGGGGGCTCCCGGCCCTCTTCCCGTCCACCCACTGTCTTCACTTTAGGCTTTCCACCTGGATGGGACCGCAACCAAGGCAATCTGACGAGGGGTAATTGACCGTCGGACTTCCATTTGTGGATTCCAGACCCCAAGCCCTGGGCCGCAAGTCATAGCAACTAAAGGTGTAAAGGTGTGCATTGCACACAGGCCGATGTGGCCCTAAGGAGATAAAGCTTAACTGATTAGTTAAAGCTTTATCAGGATTATATGCGTTATTTTATCAAGATTAAGTTTTTCCTCTCTATATTCTTAAATACCCACAAGTATTTAAGTTCCTTATTTGGCTTTTAACTGCCTGTCCATAAATATTGGATAGAGTGTCAGTTCCCAAGCAGTGCTTGTTTACAATGGGAATAGGAGGCGGGGGAGGAGGCGCGGGCGCCGGGTGCAGCGAAGAGGGAGGCGTCGCCGGGCAGCGACGCGGGCGCCCCCGGCCGGCCCCGCAAGGCGCGCAGGTCGCCCCAGCGCAGCGCGCCGCCCCCCGCCCCGCCCCCCGCCCCGCCCCCCGCACCACAGGTGGGCGCGCTTCGCCACACTCCATACATATAATAAAAATTCCCCGTTTTCCGGCGCACGATTACACAACTTTCTCTTCTTACGAAGTATTCGTAAGGCGAGAAAGTAAAAATGGATATTGGTATATTTATAAGAGGTACACTCCGTATGACCGATCTCCATGAAAGTGGGCACTTCGAAGTATTTTTTTCTCCCAGAAGGTTCTGCCAAAGGCCTCGAAAGTTTAGTTTTGAGTTTTCGTATTTTGCCAAAGGCTTAAAAGAAACGTTTCTCATACCGTAATCTATAGGATGAGACCTTTATCAACATCCTATTGCGTTTTTTGCTGTTCCGGCGTCTCTCGATAATACCTCACCTGCTCAGAGACGTGCAGAATTTGCCATTAAATGTGAATGAGAGGGACAGAAAGGCAGAGACAGACACACACAGAGACAGAATGAGACAGGGACAGAGAGAGAAACGGAGACACAAAGAGAAAGAGAGAGGGGAGGAAGAGACATAGAGAAAGGGAGATGAAAAAGAAAAGGAAAGATGGAGGGCAGAACAACGTCTGCCGGGTTCCGCTAAATTCATATATTCTGATTGTCGTCAATGATTTTAGCAATGACATCTCCATGAGATTTCATCCTAGACTTACTGAGTTTCGCACGGCTGGTATGAAGACAATGTGTATCAGGTTACTAATACGCAGCGGATAGGAAGTAGAAATATGAAGGATAAAGATTAACAAAGGAATTTTTAACGGACATTCGCTATCCCCTCTGCTGTTTTGCCTTAGTTTGATCCCACTATCTAGACAGCTGTCGCATGCTGACTTTGATTACGAGCTCCATGGTGATGAAAGACCAGCATCACATTTGTTTTACATGGATGATCTTAAAGTGTGTACTAAAAATGAAGCGATTCTGTCTGTCGTCAATGATTTTAGCAAGGTCATCTGCATGATGTTTGATCTTGTGAAGTTTGCAAAAAATCAATTTGAAGAGAAGTAGAAAAACGCCAGAGAGCATTGAAGTTGGCACACACCCTGTGGTTCAAGATCTGAGCCAGGTAAAACTTACAAATACCTAGGGATTCAAGAATGTGAGAAAATCTCAAACGACGCAATGAAAGAGAGAATTCGCAGGGAGTATTACAGAAGAGTGACACTTGTGCTGCAGTCCGCTTTGAACTCTAGGAATAAAATATTAGCAATAAATAGTCTGGCGATGTCTGTATCAGAGTACTTTCGAACTAGTAGCCTCCCTCGCCCCCCCCTCCACCCAACCCGCACCACAGATGGGCATTTCACCACATTTCGCAAAGGAGCAAGATTTAGCTTTTCCACAGTGGTCTGTGCAGAAAGCTTTGATCGCTCAGCACAGCAGCATCTACAAGCAGACACGATTTTTCTCCATATTCCAGATACAATTATCCGGTTTGTTTGCTACTATCATGCGATCAGTTTATATTTGTCGGTCGCACATTATTGTACAGAATCCGAGAGATGACATCGGTTTTGGTGAGTGTTCCTGCCACCTGGGCCATGTGTTCGGAACTTCAAGGGCGGTACAGATCTGACAGTGTAGGTAGCTACACTGTCGTGTCTTTTCCAGTATTTTGTCTTTGCTAGAATTGGACAAGCTGAGACGATATGATCAATGGTTTCCACTTGTTCCTGGCAAATGGGAAATTTATCATCTTGGGAAATTTCAGAGCCTCTTTAACATTACGTCATGTTCTCAACGCCTGATCTTGGGAAGATTTTATAACTACTTCCGATTCTCGCTCCATTCTTCCCCTTATAAGCCACATAAATGATTGATCATTATTGACCTGCTCCTTGTCCATTTATTTCAGATATTGTCCATGGAGTGGTTTGTCTCTCCAAGATTTCTTTAAATTATTTTGTGTCTCATATTTCATGTTAAGTAGCTTCAAAACTTCAGGGTCTGTTTTTTTCTGCGTGTTTTCCATAGTTTTCTTTGCAATTCTTCTTCCTGTGCTTAGAATACCTTTCCCATTTTCCGCTGAGATTTAATGATCTGCTTCATTAGTAGTTCACATTGATGACTGACTAGATACATTTGCCGAATATTGCATTATGCCAGGAGTCTTGAATTTGTCTGAGGTGTCTTCCGCCTTACGTGACACAAAGTCTATGTACATCAGCTCGAGGGTGGGCGACATAATGCCTTCTGGTTTTCCGTGATGCAGTTTTTTTTTGGTTTTATTAATATTCATACTCTTTTTTTACACTTGTTTCCACACATTTATCTCAGTTACCACGAACAAGTGATACACTATTCAATTGTCAAGAGATACACATGTTCAACTGGATTAACCGTCAACGTTAAGAAACTTCCTCAGGATGTTACATGTGTCTGTGCTGCGAGGTGTAGAACAGACATACATTCACTGAACTTATCTATGCATATGTTAGCATTTAATACGATGTGTCATAGCACATGGCATATTCAGAGTATGTGGCATGTCCGAATAGCTAGCCGAGACCAAACGAATAGTACATTATGAAACGATGATGTAATGATGGGTATTAATACACTCGTGTGAAGTTTACGATACTCGCTCGTTCGTCGCTCGTATCGTAATATCACACTCGTGTATTAATACCCATTAAATCGAGTTTCATACGGTACTTTTCTACAACTTATGGTAACTTTTATAAGTTAAACTTTTACATTGAATCCTTTCGTAGCATTTGACATTAAGGATTCATCCAAGGCCACCTAGCGGAGAGCCCCTAACCTCACCCTCGCAAGCTGCCGCAGGTGGGGCTCTGGCCAACAGTCCCTGCGAGAGAGTACTGCACAAGTCAAATATGATCAAAGTGAAATTACGATTCAAATTATTTTAACTAATATTCCACGAAAAATTCTTAAACATAAATGAAATTAAAATTGACAAGCCTAATACAATATGAAATGTAATTTTAATGTAGAAAATCGAACGAAACCATAATTAGAACGATTCTCAATGATGAAGTGTCAATGGTTTGTAAACTTCTCTGTGATTGGTCAAGGACCTGTATCGTAATGAAAACTGTATCAAAATGAGTATCATTATACAACTGGTTGCAGCCATCAAATTACAGCATTATACATTAAGAGTAGAAAAATGAGAAACTAATAGAGGAAAGTCTGTGTCATTGTGTAGCACCACTGGTTTCTGAATGTGTTTGATTGCGTTGTAATGAATGCCAGTGCGGATGGCGTCGGCGTGCTCTTACGGCTAAGCAGGACGCACTAAACGAGTCAATAGTGCAGACGGGCACGAACCTATCAGGATATGTACATTGAAAAACACACGTGCTATGTAATTATATCATTCTAGTTCATCTCTTCTCTTTCCACGCGGCTACCTCATTCTAAAGAAAGCAACGCGACGAGCGCGTTACAAACAAATGAGGGCATTGTAACACATTTCGTGACATGCACAGATTAATGAACCACATGCTGTCGACGCTCTCCCTAGGTAAGGAAAGTACGAATAAAATTACAAAGAAACTCAAGCCAAAATAAAATTACAGCAGTTAAAACCAATAATTCTCAGAAATATTTCCATATCATTCAATTCCGCCATATAAATATACAAAACTGTCATATGACTTCTGTTATTGTACGCCTGCCCAATATGGATTAACGCCCCCAAAACGAACATTAAAAATTCAAGTAATTCAAAATTAGGTCCTTAGAATAATAGCAAACGCCCCATGGATCGTTTCCATCTCCATAAGGAATTTGATTATGAACCATTATCACAGCACATTACTTATCTTTCCACACACTTTTACTCAGGGTTGGGAGAAATACTTTAAATTTATATTTAAATCGTCATAATACTTTGTAAATAAGTATTGAAATACATACTTGAAGTACATTACATTTTGACTTGCTAAATACATACTATTTAACAGCTCACTACAAAAAATGCACATACAATGAGTACATGTACTCAATGTACGTAGTACATTGTACTACAACACCGCCAGATGACATTAAACGATTAAATTCGATAGAAAAGTTTAAGTGCCAAGTAAAATCTTTTCTGCAGCATGACTGTTTCTATACAATTCGAGACTATACCGAGCATCAAAAGGAAAGTAACGTCATTAACAATGATAGTTAATGTAATTTGTTATCATTTGGACTGTATAATTCTAAAGAACCTGTAACAAGTATTGTACCAAAGCTTCTGGGTCGATGACTCCCATCTCTATCAGGTTTTTCGTCCAGTTTCCCTGATCCTTTGAGCAAATGCTGAGATCGTCCTTTGTTTTGCTTCTGGACATAAATACAACTTCATTATATGTGCACGTCTTGCAAATTTCAGTGGGAAATATAGTTATTCAAATTATCGTTCTCCATAGTGTCGCGGCAAAAAGTATTATTCTTTCATAAAGAACATGATGAGGGTTAAGGGCATCAATTTATAGGTAATTTACGTTTGAAAATAGATTTTATTATAGAGAAGCGAATATTTTGTCAACAAAACTTGAAAAGAATCCGCTATTTTTTTCTGTATTTAAAATTCGACTAGAATATGGCTCAGAATAGAGATCACGGAATTATGAAAAAGTGCAAAGAAAAGAATTCACTTCTCTCCATAGCTTGCCACACAGTTTTTAACTTTTTTTGACGTAAATAAAATAAAAACGAGCACAATACACCTCCTACAGCTCGTACGGCATGTCAGAGATGCCACACAAATAATGGCTACCAGCTCGCAGCAGTGTCATGTGACACGTCCTACAACTCGTAGGGCATGTCTCAGATGCCACACCAAAATTTCTAGCTCGTAGGACATGCCACAGATGCCCATGTATTTTCCTGGTATGTATAATAAAGTTTTCATTGTTGAATCGATCCTGGCTACTATTCTATTTTTAAACAATGTTGACGCAATAAATTGAGAGAGAGCTGGCAAGGGGGAATGCCGAGTATCGGCTTCGAGCTGTGCCGCATAGACCTGCCGTACGAGTTGTAGGCCCTCGCAGTGCTCGGCAAGCGCCGACCGCAGAGAGCATCCGTGGGTTGCATGTGCCACATGCCCCGCGGGTGCAAAGGCCTGAGTGGCTGGCGTGTGGCAGGCGGAGGGAGGGGGCGTCCCGGCGCCGGAGGGCGAGGTGGCGGCGGAGGAGCCGGGCCGCTGGCAGCGCGTGCCCGCCCTCCGCGCCCGCGCCCACGCGCACCGCTCCCCGGCGCACCGCTCTCCAGGGCGCAGGCCGCAGGTGCAGCAGCGCAGCGCGCTTCTTTTTAAATTTAATTAATCAACGACTAGTTCATTAGCGACCACTGTGACGTACTGGAGTGAATGGCACAGACATTACGTTGAAGATAACAATATTTACATTTATTTACAGGAACTTTAAACAATTAAAGAAATTTACAAATACTATTTAAACCGCGGCAACAATTTTCTTCCCCTTGGCAGCGAAAACCCCGCGACCGTCCCTAGGCCCTACAGCCCAGTGCCACTGCTCGAAAGCAGGTAAAACGCATGGTGCGATTCAATCGGACGTCAAGTTCTCGGTATACACATACCTACATGGACTGGCGCCAAAAACAGGTCTCCGCCCCGGAACCCACGTGCTGCATGGCACTGGAGATCCCACCCAGCCTCTCGGCTAACAACAAGCTCTACGAATCTATATGAACCTCCGCGAACGCAGAAAGCGCCCGCCTTATATACACCCCCGTCTCCCCCACCCGGCTTCATGCTGTCGGCGTCCCCAGGCTCGATGGCTAGTCAATTCCAGAGGTCTTGCACAATCGTCCCAGACTCGCCACTAACCTTTCTCAACTCTTTGTTTGTGTGGGATGTTTCCTGGAGCCGCCACATCCTGTCGGTCGTCTTTTTACTTTTAGCTCAGGTGCGCCCTTTCACTACAGCTTCCGGCTCAGGTATGCCGCTCGCTTGGAAACGTTGCCACGACGTCACACCACTATTGGATGTAACGTTATGGTGTGAGGCTGAAACGATATGATAATGATAGATGGTGAAAGTACGAACGTATACAACCATGCCCGAGACGGGACTCGAACCAGCGACCCCACGGTCCAAGAACACCACGACACTACTGCTTTAGTGAAATGGGCCATGCGGCCGACAGTGCGCGCTCTAGTAGCCATCGATTGACTCATCACTAACTGCTACGCGCGTTTACCCTGCGGCGGGCGCACCCCATCATTTCCCGCCAGCTGGCACGTCCGGCACTCCGTGTCGCATTTATCAACTTCGATTTTCGCGTCAATAGTTATTACTTTTCTTAGAGAATGTCAAGGAAATATTATATATATATGTTGTATAAGGAAATATTCTATATATATGTTGTTCTACGTTTTAATTTATAATGAGGGTTGTGCCGTAAGCCATGACAACTATTTTTTGTGAGAATACGCGCATGGGTGAAAAAAGTGAAGTATACACATGAAAGGACAAGGTAAGAACTAAGTTCATGGACATTTAACGATCCACCAACTTTGGGTTTCTCAGACTTATTAAGGTATTTGATATGACAGTATTGGTTTCTTGCTTCAAAGCATTTGAGCACATACTAGATCGCAACATTACTAAAAAACTGTATACCCGTCATAAAGGCTCGATTAGACAGACGCTCGGTTACCGCTCGTGCCACGTCTGTCCGCGCACTCACAATCAAAACGTGCGTTGCTGATCACCGATTGCTACGCGGCCTCGCAGAATCTCTCCGGCCCATCTGGCGACTGTCCGATGTGCCCATGAGCATTATTCCCATGACCTGGCACCAATTTCCTGTAACCTGTTACATTCATTTCGCACGGAGGTAGTCGGACAATTGATTTCACGTCGCTCTCAATGCTAATAAAGACACTCACCCAGCAATTTGAGGATTTGAACACACCCTACTGTAGCACTTGTTTCACGTTACACATGAAATTGTGCGATCCGATAACTTTTTTGAGAAAATAGTTGCCATGACGTCTGCCCCAACCCTCGTACCTAACTAAATACCAAACGAAATAACAATATTAATAAGAATCTGATCCATCACTCGCTCCCTCCGTGTCTTGGCATGTGTTACATGTCCAAGAATGTATACGGTACAAACGTGCCTTCTAACGTTTCTTTGAAACAACGCACTTAAATTTGAATTAGTATTTAATACTCCAAAATCTGTGTCATAAATCTCAATAACAAAGCAGCAGTAGGAATTCTACAGGATAAAATACGCAAATATTATGCTTACATGACAAGGCGCGTGCGGTAAGGAGTGCCGCAAACCTTGCAGAGTTCGGATTACTAATGAACAACGGTCGATCGGCAGTGTCTAAAATCGTGATTTGAGTGTCAACAGGTAGAAAATACAATCAACGAAAAATAACTGTGAGCTCAAATGTGAAACACCAATTATTTAACCGCTTTACTAGTATTTTCTGAAAATCCTTGTCAAAAAATATTCTACTTTTTGATTATCTCATTCTGATCACGTCAATGAAATTAACTTTCTTTTTAAATATTGTGAACATTTTAGAACAACGTTTGGAGATATTTCAATTTAGAAATTCATTTTATAATTATCCCGAGTTATCTCGAACAGGATGTTAATAACATTTACGTAACTATTTGGAGCAATAGAATGTATATAACAAAACCCAAAGAGAGACAATTTATGATTATGCATTGTGCTTTGTTCACACATCGAATGCAATAGACAATTTGAACAAAAAAAACTCTTAAAAATGTCTTAAATGTTTCTCACAGTGCGGTAAACTCTAAAGCACGTAGTCACTCAAAGAGGAACATTACAATCAGGGTACTACTACCTACTTTCTCTTCGTATTTTCTTGTTCTGTGCATCCTTCACGCAGCTGCACATTGCACACAGTCTTGTAGAATTTGTCTTCTTTTCTGTAGGTGAAATAAGCTCTGGAAAATGACGATCTGTCAAAGTGAAGTAGGTGTCTTCCCAGGTTTTTCTTGTTTAGGAAAAATTACATTGGGTTTGCAGTTCTTGTTACATTGGGTTTGCTGTTCTTCTCCCCTTCTCTTCATGATGGAGCTTGTCTTTATTGATGTAAAATATCTTATTTATTGATGTAAAATATCTGTAGAAGACCACCATAAAATGTAGAATGAATGCGGTTATTGTTGTTAAAGCCTTTGTCATCATTGTTATCATATTATTATTAATATTACAGTCTTAACATTATTTTAAGTTACATTGTATTTAATTCTTAATTATAATATGTAAATTTTAGTGTTCTGCCACCAGGTTGCATAAACCTATCTGCGGAAATAAATATCTATCTATCTATCTATCTATTTCCACAAGCTCCATCACGAAGAGAAGGGGAGTAGTCTCGTTTTTTATTTTTTGGTGAAGTACTTACGCATTGCAGACACTGATCTCAAGAAGATGGAAGAATTTTTTTTTCAATGGTCATAACGCAAAAAACACGTTCGCACGAGATATCTCGGGATAGTATTTTATGACACTACAAGCCTAACCCGAGTTAATTCGTGATAAACGGGGAAGCGGTTAAACGAAATGAAGACAAATGTCAGAGCGTGGTGCTGCGTACCGCTGGCGCCCGGCGGAGGGTTCGTGTGGCGCGTGACTTCTGTCTTCTGCTCTCGCCGCCAGAGCCCGCGGGCGGCGGAGTCGTCCCAAGAGTCCGTCGACTCCACCATCTCCACGCTGTGGGAGGGCGCCGAGTCCAGCATGCTCGAGTCCCAGTCGTCCAGGTCCTCCCTGGAGCCGGACACCACTGCGTCCAGCGGCGGCAACACCAGCGGCGGCCAACAGCGGCCCAAAGGTGTCTTTTATTGATTTTAGGTTCTTTACTTTTGCATGTTGACAAAAACTTGGATAAATGAAGTCTTAAGCTTCTGTGGCCAGAGTTGAGATCTCGGCTGTGCGGGTGACGCCGCGTGCCAGGCTGTGTAGCCGACGTTTCGACCATCATTTCGAGGTTTTCATCAGGGCTGGTCGAGGGCTTGAGACTAAAAACTTGGATAGTAAATTTACAACAAAAAAAAAAATTCAAAAAACACGCCACACACGAAAAATACTAATAAGTAGAAGTAGACAGATAATAAATTATAAACTCAGTATTGCTAACTACCACAACTGGTTATCGATGGTTAATTATTCTAAGAAAATTCAATGTAAATTATCGTAGGTAATACCACGAGTGCTTTGGAAATTATCGATAAATCCCCGACTCGGAAAGCCAGGAGAGGATTGATCTGAGAGTTTCCAAAGACGAGTGGTATTAAATAGGACTATTCCACGAGTGAAAGGATGTTCATCAGAGTTCCAAATTGCGCCAAACATTGAAAATATGTTAAAATCAATGATATTATGTTATAGTACATAGGCGGTTGATTGGACATCAACATAGCAATCGATATATGCCACCTCCTAAGATGAGTTACAGTTTCTGATTAGCCAGGAGAGAGAAGCGGCAACAAAAATCGGATAGAAAAACCGATAAACTTTTGAAGATACTCCGTCCTGATTGGGCCTTTTTGTATGTGTAGTTAAACACTATTGGTTTTAATTTCACAAGCGGAATTGTCTCTGTAAAACAAGATAGGAATAAAAATTATTACTATTATTATTATTATTATTATTATTATTATTATTATTATTATTATTCCAGTACATCACGACTAAAGATGTTATGAGTCGGTCCAAAATAAAATCTACTCAAGGTTGCAACCAGCTACCTAAGGAGCAGATCTAGGGTCTGTCGGTGCTTCTACATTACTTTGCGCAAAATGTGGGCTGTTCCAAATAAAGCGATTTCTTGCATTTCCCAGTCTTTTGAATTGCCTGGGAGTTTAGACAAGTTCTTACACAAATTTTGCGGAACAAATCTCAGAGCTCCGATAACTATCGGTACGACTTGTGCTTTTACGCCCCACATTCGGCTGATCTCGATTTCCAAACTCTTGTTTTTAAGACGTTTCTCTGCCTCCTTGGTAACGACGTTTTAACCGCAAGGTACAGCAACATCGACAAGTAAACACAATTTTTTCTCCAAATCCCGGATAACAATATCCGGTTTGTTTGCTGCTATCGTGTGATTCATTTGAATTTGTTGCTCGTACAATATTGTTGTTATTATTATTATTGTTACATTTTGAAGGGACGCAGAGGAAGGCGAGGATCACCGCCGCGTCGCCCGCGCTGTCGCTGCCGGCGCTGCCTGTCAAGGCGCCGGCGGGCGACGGCGCGCGCCAGCGCCCCCTGGAGAGCGTGCGCGAGACGCCGCCGCAGAGCGCGCCCGACACAGCGGGAGACCTCCCGGCCCTCGCCAAGGCCTTGGCTCCGCACGACGCGGACAAGAGCCGCGCCCGGGGGCGCTCCACGGCTCGGGATAACGTTCGAGGATTAACCAGAGACAAAAAAACTGCCCAAGACATTAAAGCTGAAGACACTGCTTCTTCGGAAGATCGAGACAAAACCGACAAAAAAATTCAAATCTTGGAAGATAACGTTCGAGATCTAAACGCAGATCAGAAGGGGGACAGTGTACAGAGTAACGTTCATGAAAATAAACATGGCGTTCAAGAAAAACCTCGAGACAAAATCACAGCCAACATTAGGAGCACGAAATTTAGCGTCAAAAGTCATAAAGTCAACCGCCTGAAGGAAAATGCCAAAGCCATTCCGGATATATCAAAAGAGAACGCACAAGGTAAATTCATCAGTGATGAGGTGCATTCACCGAGAGAAACCACAGTTGATAAAATTGACATCAGAGAGACAACTAAAAATGATACCAGGAGCAGTAAGAAAAATTATGTTTCTGAACACGGTCTGAACAACAATGCAAATGTCAATGTTGTGGAGAGCATTCAAGTGAACGTGCAAGATTTGCCGCTAGCAAGTGACAAGGACATCATAAAAGAAAGCAATAAAGACGTTAGAGGCGAAAAAGTCAGTACGCAAAGCATTAAAAGTACAATAAAAGACAGGGCGCGAGAAAAAAGTCTAGACGTAATTAAAAGCAACACTCGTGACAGCGCTCACGTGTATATTCGAGAAACTCATCGAGTCAACGTTCCATTGCAACCCATTGCAACCAAAAGCAGATCTCAAAACAGCAGCAGGGATAGTTCTAGAAACACCAGCAGAAGCGGTTCCAGGAACAACAGTTGTAGCAGCTCTCGAAACGCCAGCCAAAACAATTCCCGGGCCAACAGCCGAAACAATTCCCAAAACAACAGCCGAAGTGCGAGTAGATCACGTGGCAGCAGTGCGAGAAGTTCTCTAGCGGCGAGCAGAGACAGCTCGGTCGAGAAGAGCGAAATGAGTTTGAAAGGCACGGTGGAGGCCGACGGCTCTCGAGCGTGCGAGGAAAGGTCTCGAGATTCCTTCCAAAGCAACGGCGGCCGGATCAATGCTCGAGAAAGCGCTCGAGACATCCTTCCGAGGAGCGTTCGAGTTGCAAGGGACCGCTCGAGAGACCGCACGGAGGCCGACGGCGTTCGGGCGCGTGAGAAGGACAAGTCTCGAGACTCCGTCCAAGGCAACGACCGGATCGGTGCTAGAGATACTGCTCGAGACACCCTTCCGAGGAGCGTTCGAACTTCGCGGGACCGCTCGAGGGAAGGTGTGGAGACCGACGGCGCTCGAGCGTGCGTAGAGGATAGGTCTCGAGACTCCTTCCAAGGCAACGCCCGGGCCGGTGCTCGAGATAGCGCTCGAGACACCCTTTCGAGGAGCGTTCGAGCCTCCCGGGACCACTCGAGGGAAGGCGTGGAGGCTGACGGCGCTCGAGCGTGTGTAGAGGATAGGTCTCGAGACTCCTTCCAAGGCAACGCCCGGGCCGGTGCTCGAGATAGCGCTCGAGACAACCTTCCGAGGAGCGTTCGAGCCTCGCGGGACCGCTCGAAGGAAGGCGTGGAGGCCGACGGTGCTCGAGCGTGCGAGGAGGATAGGTCTCGAGACTCCTTCCAAAGCAACGCCCGGGCCGGTGCTCGAGACAACCTTCCGAGGAGCGTTCGAGCCTCGCGGGACCGCTCGAGGGAAGGTGTGGAGGCCGACGGCGCTCGAGCGTGCGAGAAGGACAGGTCTCGAGACTCCTTCCAAGGCAACGGCGGCCGGGTCAGCGCTCGAGAAAGCGCTCGAGACTCACTCCCGAGGAGCGTTCGGGTCGCGCGGGAGTATTCGAGGGAAGCCGACGGCGCTCGGGAAGGCAGCGGGCGGGGCCGCGCCAGGCCTCGCCTCGCCACCCCCGCCTCGCACCACGTGGGCACTCTGGGGTGAGCACACATTAGCACATTTTGAAACGGACATGTTGCTGCCGTGTGATTCTTCTAAAATAAAGTTAGTTTAAAATGTCTAGAGAATCAAAGGTGGATTTGACACCTCCAGAAATAAGAGAAAAAGCAAAGATGGTGACGTCGGAATTATTGCAGCAACCTCTCTACCCCCTCGTAGACGGTCTGGTAAAACGAAAGCACGAGTGTATTTAATACGACTATTCCACGAATGAAATTATGTTCCTCAGAGTTTCAAGCTGCGCCAAATATTGAAAATATGTAATAATACACGAATGTGAAGTTTACGATGCTCGGTCGTTCCTCGCTCGTATGGTAATATTGTACGCGTGTAGTAATACCCATTACATCGAGTTCAATTCGGTATTATTCCTACGACTTATGGTAACTTTTATAAGTGAAACTTTTACATTGAATCGTTTCGCATCAATTGGCATGCAAGATTCAGCCAAGGCCACCCAGCGGATAGCTCCCTTCCGACCGCAGGTGGCTTTGTTTTACCAGAGGGACTGCGAGGGAGTGCAGAAGTTGCTGCAATAATTCCGACGTCACCACTTTTGCTTTTCCTCTTATATCTGGAGGTGTGAAGTTCACCTTTGATTCACTAGACTTTTAAACAAAAGAATTGGTTGGTTTTTAAGAACAATACACGGCAGCAACATATAACATAAAATAACTTGCATTCAGATCTTAACCTTAGCGAAATGTTCTCTCGAATAACTACCACTGCGCTAGTCAAATTGAATCGTAATTTCGAGCGTGCGAGGAGGACAGGTCTCGAGACTCCTTCCAAGGCAACGGCCGGGTCGGTGCTCGAGATAGCGCTCGAGACACCCTTCTTATTTATATTTCTTTTAAATAACATTTCTCGTTAAAAATTGCTACTAATAAAAGAAAATAAACTTAGAAAGAGAATATAATATTAAATACAATTTTAATGTACACAATCGAACGCAACATTTACTACACAGATTCTCAATGATTAATGAAGTGTCTATACTTGGCTTGTAAGCTCTTCTGTGGTTGGTGAAGAACCTGTATCATAATGAAAACTGTATCGGAATGGCTATCATTATGCACCGGGTTGCAGCCATCAAATGAACGAATTATACAATGGGAGTAGAAACAATTCATTGGGGAGCAGTTGCTTCATTAAAAGAACTTGGCGTTCCTTTCTTTACTGCATTGAACGAAGGCTTCGTAATTTGAATCGGGAACTGGGAAATATTGATGACTGACAACGTTTGAAAACACAGTGCCTTCAGAAACATAAAATATTTACTTTACGAAATTGATATTTTACGTTATTATTTACTAACAAAAACTGAGTAGGAGATCGTCCCAGCGAAAGGATTTCCAAGGCTTTGAAAGGAGAGTGAATGAAGAGTGGCGCGTGTGGGGGTGCAGGCCGTTGGGGCCAGACCCGGCGCCGCCGCCCAGCGCCTTCGGCACGCCCACCTCTTCGGCGCCCGGCAGCCCTCGCGGCAGCCCGCGCACCAGCGCCCGCCGCCGCCGCTCGCCCTCGCCCCCCGCCACCGCCCCCGCCGCCACGCCCGCGCAGCGCCGCCGCGCCTCCCCGCCCATGGGCGACTACGCCCCGCGCCGCCCCGGCGCCCCGCCACAGGCCCAGGTACGCCCTCTTTCATCGTTTGCTCCAAAAGCATTCATTTTAGCGCAGGTACGCTCTCTTTTCACACTCCACCTTTTGCTCCAAAAGCATTCATGTGAGGTGCGAAATTAATACTAATTAAATAGTACTTTATGCAATTAATTTATAATGTTAAGCTTTATTACATGAGTACAAGTTTTGAAAACGAGCGACGTTAGGAGCGAGGTTTCAAATTTGCACGAATGCAATAAAGCGACATTATAAACGAGTTGCATACGCTATACGACATCTGTGCGAGAAAACTGTAGTCGGCTGTTGCGTTTACCTCTACCTCCCCCCGATTCTCTCGCTCAGATTGGTTAAATGTGTGATGACGCAATCATTCGTGCAAAAAAGCTAATGCGTCATCATTTGTCCCGTAAAACGTCCGATTATGAACGATTTCTTGCGACAGAAAAGGTCGTTTATAATGCTGGAACATATTACAAGATAGCTGAATAACTCCAGTTGAATAAAATGTAACTTTGTATACCTAGAAAAAATGGCTTTGAATTTGAAATTCACCAGCACATTTAGTCGTTCGACAATTAGCCGCTGGAGAGGTTTGCAAGCAACGAAATGTGTTGGTGAACGTCAAATTCAAGGCCGTTTCGTCTATGTGTACAAAGTTACATTTTATTTAACTGCAATTACTGAATTATGTTGTAACATATTTTGCATTATTATTAATTTTCCATTTAAAATGAACGATTTTAGAGAAAATTATGGACTGTACAAACAAGATTCTTACTAACTGCATATACAGAGTGTCTGGGGAGGAAACGCCAAAAATTCGAAAATATGAAGTCGTAGGCGTCCGCGGGAAAATTCATGGTCTTGGCTGTCCGGGTGACGCCGCGTCCGGGAGTCCGGGAGTTGCCGACGTTTCGATCGCCATATCGATAAACTGCGCTGATACAGTGCTATTTAAACATACAATACAGCCCTGAAGAAAATCGGGACATTGCGATCGAAACGTGGGCAACTCAGCCTGCGACGTGGCGTCACCCGGACAGCCCAGATCATTGGAAGATATGTTCTTAAGACAATTTTAAGCATATTTTGTCTAACGAGCTACGTGGATGTTCCGAATGGCTGAGCCGCAATAAGCATTCAAAAGTTGGTTTCAAAAAAAATATTTCTAGGCCAAAGTTTGCGATGCAAAAGCTTAGAATCGCTCCAGACTCACGTAAATTGTTTGCTATTTCCAAAACAATGGATATATTTGTTCTGAAAGAAAAATTAACCACAAATAAAAAAAGCAGTCGAGTATTGTAAATTGGGTGTTTTTTTTTCATTCTGAAGAAATGTATTAACTCCTTTTGTAAATAAACAATTTACGTGTATATGGAGTATTTCTATGCTTCTGCAATGCAAAATTTGGCTTAGAAACAATTTTTTAAAACCAATATTTGATATTATATTTGAATATATTTATGCTCAACCATTCGAAATATCTAAGTAGTTTATAAAATATCTAAGTAGTTAAATAAAATATGCTCAAAATTGTCCTAAGAGCATTGTCCTAAGTTTCCACGTTTCCTTCCCAGACACTGTATACAAAAATTGATGGTGTGTGTGTTTATGTATGTATGTGTGTATGTATGTATCTCCACGAAAGTTGGCACTTCTACGAGTTTTTTCACCCAGAAGGTTTATGTGCTGCTAATTGTGTTGTAACTCCACTATGCGGCTATGCTCTAGAACAAAACTAAATCCACGTCAAATGCAACCTGCAAAACTCCGCAGCATTTTGAATCTATATTGTTATATAACTCCGAAACGAAGTGTTCTAGAGCATTAAAAACTAACATTTTCAGACCTAAGGCTTCAAAGAAACTGTTTTTCACATCGTAATCTATAGGGAAAATAGCGTAGTCGTTCGATCAAAGAGTGTCTATACGAGAGTCACTGGACTTCCCTTCCACTGCTGAATTCTGGTATACGTATCCCGGACCTTTCTTACAATTTGTAGACAAACTAATTTTCCAGAGTGCATGTTGCGCTCCCTTTCTCCTCCTGTACCGCATTACATCTTCCTCCTGCCTCTTCCTGATAAAATTCATCCGTTCATAACCACTCCCAGAAAAGGATCAAATTCCTTTTCCCCACAAAATTCTACTTAAGCCTATAAAGAATCGACAGCAAAGACAGAAATTATCGTAGGTAATACCACGAATGCTTACGAAATTGTGGACAAATCCCCGACTTACGAAGCGACGAGGGGATTTATCTGATAATTTCCAAAGTACGAGTGAAATTACGGGTATTTAGCACTATTATGGGTATTTAGACTAAGGTATTTAATAGGACTGCTCCACGAATGAAATTACGTCCAACAGAACTCAAAAATGTGCCAAATATTGAAAATAACTGAAAGTTACGTTAAAATCAATGAGATGTTACAGTACACACATGGTTTATTGGACATCAACAAAGCGACCAATGTACTCCGCCTCCTAAGATCAATGAGACACAGTTTATGATTGGCCAATAGGGAGAATCGGTAAGAAAAATCGAATAGAAAAAGCGATTAACGTTTTGAGATACATCCCCCTAATTGGGGCTTTGTACTGTGTATATATACACACACATAGTTAAACACTATTGGTTTTAATTTCACGAGTGGAATAGATATATTAACGGAGTAGGTAGCACACTAAGTAACTCGAATCAAATTTCAAAAATTCTTGGTAAGAATTATTCCTAATATTAACTACTGCATTTAATTGGGGAGTAGTTGTCAACCATCTCTCGGCCTCAGACGATGAATGACATCTGGAAAGAAATAATACTCAATGACTAAAAGTAGAAATCATGAAGTTAGCATGTGATTTTATTTTGAAGAATTTCTTTTAGAGCACCTGTAGAGTTGTCTCAGTGCATCAACTGATGTCACTGCAGTCCCTCTGAGGTCCTAGGTTCGAAGCAGGATTTTCCATACTACCTTGTCAGCTAGGTCGCATTCAGTCACTGTTTGGAGGAGAATTCTAGCGGTCGGCTGCTCTGATCGGCAGTTTTCCAGGCTTTCTCCGACCAACACCAGGCGAATAACGGAGAACAAGCAGGCCACGGTCCGCGCGCGATCTTCCCTTCCTCTTTTTTGTCCTAGCCTCACCCCTTACACACACACACTACCACACATGCCAGAAGACCGGTCGGGAGCTGAGAGCTTGTCCCGGCTGGGGCGGTGCCCCGCTGGGACGAGATACCTGGTCGGGGGAAACCCCACTAGTCGACGGTAGGTTGGTGCCGAATCTCGCCATCCAGCGAAGAAAGATCACAGCCACCTCATGATGAAAAACACGCACTACACTTAAGGGACTCATGGCCTCTCTAGTTGACGTGCCCGGAATCACGAACAATCAATCTACTGTAGTTAATTGGGCACTAGTTGTCAACCATCTCCCGGCCTCAGATGTTGAACGACATCCGGAAATAAATAATACGTAATGACTAAAAGCAGAAATCATGAAGCTACAGTGTGATTGATTTTGGAGAATTTCGTTTACACTGAACCTTTCGGGCAGTAAGGTCATCAACAGTAGCTGAATTTGAACTAAATAATTACCTTTACCATCTCGTGAATATCGCTTATCTGATCTTCCTTTCGTGACAGAAACGTACTACTCAATAATTTACTGTTTTGATTTTATATCGATTTCAAAACCTAACAACAGTGGAAAACATCCATAGGAACTACGGTTTTTAAACAAATGTGTGCATGAACTATAAATTTCCCATTGTTTTAAGTGCATTAATCTCGCTCTATTGCATCATAAGACTAAAGAATATTTAGTATTAACAGCTAAGTACCAATCAAAATTTTACAACTCCAATTCGTGTGCATACCTTCATAAAAAGTCGAAACCTATTCCAATTAAACATATCAAAGTTGAATAAAAACTGTTTAAGATTTGTATTAAAAAATATGGATGTGTTACACAATACCCCTCCTCTAATAACAGGATGCCATGCTCAAAGGACTAGTTATTTCAAAATAAATTTCAGAAAATTGCAATATTTGCTTTTCAATCTTTCAAGTCCGTATTACAATTACCTGCAATATAGATCGGACTCAGACTGCTAAATATGGTGACGTTAATGAGTTATTGCATGAGTATTTCCATGAGTTATTGCATGCGATATATTTTTTTCTTCAAATCGTTGACATTGGGTGTGAATACAGGAACAGAAATGAGTGGTACACACCTCGAAAAATTAGCAAATCTCGGATACCTTTTTAGATGTAAATTTATACACATCAAATCTAGTGGGCTAAAGGTCGACCGGAAAATAATTACGAAGGTCATTAAGTAGCTAAAGAGACAAATTGGTCTGGGGAAAAACAGTGGATTTGACAAGTTTGGCAATTTTAGGGCCTTATGTTGGCATCACGAGTTGGCATGACGAATTGTTGTGTTCATAACCTCAAAATGAAGCTGAATTATGACGAGTCCACTTGAAAATTCCACATTCGTTGAACAGAGTCCTGTGGTTCGTTTTGTAATTGCTGAAGCTGAAAAAACAGCTAATAAATACTCTAGAAGGACTAAAGTATATGGTGAAAGTTGTAAGAATGACTAGAATTTTTACAAGTGGGTAGAACAGTTCAAAAGTGGTCAAGTCTCAGTGACAAACACCGTTCTGGCCGCATCAACAGGATAAAGTCATGTTGAATGTGTTTGGGGACGCTGAATGTGCGTTTTTTGTATCATTAACTCAAAGAACAGAGTTTAATAAACAGGTAATACTGCTCAGATATGCTTTTGAACAAAGTTAAGCCGGTAATAAGAGAGAAAAGTCGTGGATATCAAGGAGATGTGTTATTTTCCAGCAAGACAACACCCGTCCTAACACTGCTCAATAAAGCCATGAAACCATCGACAAAATGGGTTGGGAGGTACTGCCTTATCTTTCTTACAGCCTCAAATTAGCACCATCTGAATTCTATTTGTTTGGTCCACTGAAGGAAGCATTACGTGGGAAGAACTTCCAGGATAATGAGGATGTCATACAATTTGTGGGAAATTGGTTCAAACCCCAAGATAAAGAGTTCTTTGTAGCCGTTATAAAAAAGCTGGTAAGACGTTGGGACAAGTGCATAAATGTTGGTGGGGATTATATTGGAAAGTAGGAAAAGTCCTGGTTTGCATAAATAAACGGATATTTCTCCAGACCAATTTGTCTCTTTAATTACTGAATGCCCCTCGTATATTAGAAGAATATGAAAATCAATTAGCCATGTGTTACAAAATATATCGGTCAGCCAAAGTCACTGACAACGAATATTATAAAAATTATTTCATAAAAATAAATATTTGAAACCGCTTAGTTGGAACTTTAAAATAGACACCAGAAGGTCAGATAAGCAGAAAATCAGTTGAACAACAGAACTCGACAGGAAGAGAGACAAAATCTAATTTTTTTCAACTCTAAAAGTAATATTCATTTGAAATTAATTAGTGAATCTCAAAATGAAGAGTTAAATACCTTGAGATCTTTCTCCGAATTTAACATTTACGATTCATTGATTGTTCATGATTCCGGGCGCGTCAACTACAGAGGTCAACAGTCCCCTAACTGTACTGCGTGTTTCTTCCTCGGGAGATGGCGGTAAATCTTCCCCGCTGGATGGCAAGATCTGGCGCCGACCTACCGTCGACTAGCGGAGGTTTCCCTCAACCTGGTATCTTCCACCAGCGGGGCACCACCCCAGCCGGGACAAGCTGTAAGCTGCCGAACGGTCTCCCGGCATGTGTGGTAGTGTAGTGCATGTTAGTGTAAGTGTGTGTGTGTAAGGAGTGAGGATAAGACAAGGATGAGGAAGAAAAGATATCGCGCTTTCCGTGGCCCGTTTGTTAGGGTACTGCTCCGGGATTCGCCTGGTGTTGATCGGATAAACCACGGAATACTACCGATCAGAGCAGTTCCGCTACAATATAGAATTACACACTACATTACATTCTACATTATAGAATTCTCCTCCAGACAGCGACTGAATTCGACCTAGTCTTGTTCCCGTACACGCACCAGCGACCGGCTGCTCTGAACGGAACTTTTCCGTGGTTCCTCCGATCAACAGCAGGCGGATGCCGGAACAGAACCGCAATAGAGTCCTGCCTATTTTAGGTAAAATAAATGCCTTTCTGCCTGCCTGGAGGTAGACTAAATGTCTTCTGTCTGCCTATTTTAGGCAAAGTAAATGCCTTTCTTCCTGCCTATTTGAGACAGAATAAATGCCCTTCTGCCTGCCTGAGGCAGAATAAACGCCTTTGTGCTTGCCTATTTGAGGCTGAATATACACCTTTCTGCCCGCCTGTTTAAGGCAGAGTAAATGCCCTTTTGCCTGCCTGTTTAAGGCAGAATAAATGCCTTTCTATCTGCCTATTTGAAGCAGAATAAAACGCCTTAGTGCCTGCCTATTTGACGCAAAGTAAATGCCCTCCTGCCCGCCTGTTTGAGGCAGAGTAAATGCCATTCTGCCTGCCTCTTTAAGGCAGAATAAACGCCTTTCTTCCCGCCTGTTTAAGACAGAGTAAATGCCCTTCTGTCTGCCTGTTTAAGGCAGAGTAAATGCCTTTCTGCTTGCGTGTTTAAAGCAAAATAAACACCTTTGTGCCTGCCTATTTGACGCTAAGGAAATGCCTTTCTGCCTGCCTATTTTTGAAGCAAAGTAAATGCCATTCTGTCCGCCTGTTTGAGGGAGAGTAAATGCCTTCCAGCCAGTCTATTTGAGGCAGAATAAATGCCTTTCTGCTTGCCTGTTTGAGGCAGAATAAACGGCTTTCTGCCCACCTGTTTAAGGCAGAGTAAATGCCTTTCTACCTGCCTATTTGAAGCAGAATAAAACACCTTTGTGCCTGCCTATTTGACGCAAAGTAAATGCCCTCCTGTTTGAGGCAGAGTAAATGCCTTGCTGTCTGCCCATTTGAGGCAGAGTAAATGCCCTTCTGCCCGCCTGTTTGAGGCAGAGTAAATGCCTTGCCTATTTGAGACGCCTGGCCGTGGCAGTCGCAGGCGATGGCGTGCGCGCGGCGGCGCCTGGCGCTGGCGCTGGCCGTGGTGGCCGAGGCGACGGAGCGCGACGCGCTGGCGCTGCAGCGCCGCAGCGACGAGGAGGGCTCCGAGGGCGAGGACGAGGGCGAGGGCGAGCGCCCCCGCGACGCGCAGGTGCGCATGCGCAGCGCTGCTCTGCATCTCAGGCGACGGCGGCACATTTGTTTGGACTGCGTTAAACTTCAAACGACAAGGCTCCACCGAGAAACATTTTTGGCAACGCACTGTCACATATCACACCTGTTGCAGATCTTTGGTATTTCAGTTAGTTAGATAATGCCTTATTTTACGTGGCGAGACTCTGACCATGAGGCCTGCTCTTCCGTCTGACCATGCAAATTTCGCTACGCTTCTTTCACCAACTAGCGGAGAAAGAAGGTATTATATCGGGCGACGAAACAGGTGATTTTGAATTTAGCTCAGAGGCTTCATTTAGGCTTGAGGATCTTATACATGCAGTACATCTACTACATGAGACAGCCGGTTTTATTTTCCCTCCGAAGGCAGGCGTACGAAGGATTTTTTCGCCCTTAAAAATCCACGGCTTCGATTAGGTTTGAAGCCGCCATCTTGGATACAACAATCCGAAACGCTGACCGACCGCTGGTATTTCAGTCGGTATTTCATGGTCAACGTTTGGTTTAATGAGTAGTTTTTGAGTGACACAATTAGTCAAAAGCATCTACTCCGCCTTCCGGCCTATTATAAAATAAAGTTATTACATATTTTTCCGTCTTGGATCTGCAAAATTTATAACATAAGCAACAAAACTGTGTCACATATGACGCACACAAACTTATTCTTCACACTACTTCACTTATTCTAGTAGTGACAAAACTTCTACAGAGTGTAGTTGAATAATGGCTAGTATGGTAATTAAGGGGCAGAGCCACAATCGACATTAAATGACACACATGCGTGCAGAGAACTGTAGTAGGTGTCGTATATGATACAGCCTTGTCGTTTAAAGGTTAATAATTCGCTACATTGGTTTTATTACGTTTATTACGTTTTATTACGTTATTTTCTAACACGAAGCGTGAAAGTTCTTCTGTGCCGAGGCTGCCAGTCGCGAAGCGAAGCTAGGAAGTGCGTTTTTGAGACGCATTCACTGCGGTCGTCTCCCTCCGTGGCGGTCTGCAATAGTGGAGATTCCGCCAGCGAATTTCACAAGGAGCTGTTCACACACGGACAAAGTCCAGGAAGAATTATCATAATCGTGCAAACCGTCAAGCACGTTAGTGCGAACAAAAGGCGGTATGTTGATAAGAGATATTTAACATTTTTCATCAAAAGTCTACTTCCCAATTGAGTTACGCTCCTCTGATGAGGAGAAGTTGGGTCCGTAAAAGAATGGCTTTGACGCCTGTACCCCACCATGCGAATGCAGCAGAGATGATTACAGAGATTACACGCGTATTAGAATAGACACTTTGAAAAGCGTATTCTTCTGATTCAGAAAATTACGTTCAGTGTCCTCGGGTAGAGTATTGTGATGTCCAACGGAATACTGACGAATTCTTTAAACCACACTCTGATGAATGTCATACCCGGAATTCAAAATAATAATCACAATAAAAAGGATCGAGATCAAGTCTTTTTCTGAGACAGGTAGGTCGAAGCAATAAACCCTCAATCGAGATCGAGCAAAAAACTATAACTTCACTCTCGAAACTTAGAAACATTTTTATACGAACGTAGAAAAAATGTTTATGATAATTATGATTTGTTTCGTCCCTACTCTTCATGATTGAATCGAAAGAAGGATCGACCACCTTCGTTAACGTTTGTATAACAGGAGGCCCTGGTCTCGCGACGGAACGTTGGGAACAGTGACGTAGCGTGACCCGCACATTTGGGAATGCTCAACAATAACATACAAAATGTCACTATCAACTACTTCATCTAACAGGCGAACACAACACAAGGCAGATACACTGGAACTACTTCCACTATCTCGTTTGCTTATTGCGTGAGTACATGTTTTGAAAACGAGCGACGTTAGGAGCGATGTTTCAAATTTGTACGAATGTAATAAAGCAACATAATAAAGGAGTTGCGTACGCTATTTTTTTTGTATGACAGCGTTATAAATGTCTAAGAGAATCCAACTTGATTTTGCCAAACAACTTTCCTGTGATGTTTCGGGTACTTGACATCTGTGCGAGAAAACGGTGGTCGGCTGTTCCGTTCATCTCTACCTCCCCCCAATTCTCTCGCTGCGATTGGCTCAATGTGTTATGACGCAATCATTCGAGCCGTAAAATCTAATACGTCATTATTTGTGCCGTAAAACGCCCGATTATGAACGATTTCTTGCGACAGAGAAGGTCGTTTCTAATGCTGGAGTACAAAAAATCCAATGCGTTCCTGAGGCGAGTGCGTATGCGCAGGCGCAGTTGGAGGCGCGGCCGCGGTCGCGTTCCCGCTCGCTGGCGCGCCGCCTGCTGGAGGAGGCGCGCGGCCGCAGCACGGAGCGCGCGCGCGGTATGACATTCTGCGCATGCGCGCGCCCACGGGCATTGCAGCCAACTGCCGACGAAACTCCCGATCTCCCTTCCGGCGGGCGCGCCTTTTCACTCGCAAAAGCGGACGCCTTGGAGCATTGTAGGCTGCCTCGAGAAAACAGCACTTCGCACCCTCCAAACTTCTATTATTACTTTCCCGTATACTATACGTACCTACCTACGTATGGTGTGGGGAAAGTTACATAATGCTGCTCGAAAATGTGGCGGATTTTCGGCAGGAAAACTCTTATTACTCTTATTTCATTACCCTGGTCACGAAAAAGTGGGTAAATCGAGTTGCTAAATTAAGAAAAAAAAATATCCTAACATGTGGTGCAGCCAGAATCCTTGTTTTGTGGCTCCTTGAAACCGAAAAACTAATAGAAAGCAAAACGCCAGTCCGTCTGTCTGTCCGTCCATGAACATCGCTAGTGACTAAACCACTAAGCCGATTTTCTTCAAAATTGATACTCTTCGATCGATCTGGCAGATCCCGTGGCCCCTTGAATTTGAAACCGATATTTTAATTTTGGAGAGTACTTTACATGAAGCCCTCCAGACATTTTCAAAATTTTCTCAAAAATGGCTCCAACTTTTTTCTTTAAACTTTTAATAGGAATAGTGCTAAATGTACTCTATTAGATGACATAAACGCCATATTGCTCTATTTTTTTGTTTTTTCAAAACTTGCTAATTTGCCTCTCACGTCATTTATATTTACATTAGCGGCGCTTTAGTGACGTTATTATATTAACGAGTACATGTGCTTTAAATAATGACAAGTGAAGTTTCTCGAAAACTGAATAGTTTTCCGTGAAAACGAGCTCAAAATTCCGCATTTTCAGAAACGCTCAAACACCATTTTCTCATAAATGACTCCAAATGTTTTCTTCAAATTTTTGGAACGGATAGTGCTAATTGCACTCTTTAATATGACGTTAAGTTCATTTTGGGGCATTGTTTGTTTTTTCAAAAATTACACAAATATAATTTTTTGAAACGTTTCTCAAATCTTTAATATGCACATTACTAGCAATTTGTAAACAATACTGTATTTGTGAATGTATGTGCTTCAAATGACTTCGAATCAAGGTTTTTGAAAACTCAAAAATTTTCTGTGAAAAATAGTTTTAAATTTCGCATTTTTAGTAGCGCTTAAACGCCATTTCTTAAAAACTGCTACACATTTTTAAAAGAAAATTGCCATTTAGGACGGAATTTTTGTGTTCTTTAATATTCTAAAATAAATATTCCCGTTCTACCGTTACGAAACTGAAAAATTGAGAAATATTCAAAAAAATGTACTTTGGGCGGCGATAGATGGTAGCTGGTTTTCTCAATGAAATGTATTTATCAAAAATATATCTTGAAATAAGGTTTTGCTTAATTTTTTGAAAATGCGAATAGTTTTTCTACAATTTCGTGACAAACATACCAGCCCGCTGCAAATTTACTGCGCTTCAGACAGCCGAATGCGTCGTAAATTAGAATTTGCAATTTTGTATATTATTTCTGTGTTCGTTTTTATATTCGACCTTTTCTATACATTTATAAATTTTTCTTTAAAGAAATTATTTATTTTCAAATATTTAAAATAAAAATTACTAGCTCATTAAGGGAGTATCGACAATGCAGGGAATGCAACAATTGAATTCCGTTCCTTTGTCGCGAATTTCTGTGAATTACGCGTCATTGTTGTGACTTGATATAGCTGTGTGGTGTTTTCAATACAAGGTTACAAAAATTTTGTATTGCATAACAGCACTCTCAGACGGCACTCTCAAACGTCACTTTCAAACGTCACTCTCAAACGGCACTCTCAGACGGCACTCTCAGACGGCACTCTCAGACGGCACTATCAGACAGCACTCTCAGACGATACTCTCAGACGGTACTCTCAAACGGTACCCTCAGACGGTACTCTCAAACGGTACCCTCAGACGGTACTCTCAGACGGTACTCTCAGACGGTACCCTCAGATGGTACCCTCAGACGGTACCCTCAGACGGTACTCTCAGACGGTACTTTCAGTTGTTACTCTCAGGTGTGACTATCTGGTGCGCAGCGCACAGCGCCGATCGCAGCGCCGATCGCAGCGCCAGCCGCAGCGCCAGCCGCGGCCGGGCGCGCCCTCTGGGCGGCGAGGGCGGGGGCGGGGGCAGCGACTCGGGCAGCGTCTCCGACTCCTCCACCCTCCGCCTCTCCGACTCGAGCACGGCGCCGCCCTCCGACTCCACTACTACCTCGGGTTCCCGCGGCGCCAGCGGCGGGGGCGGAGGCGGCGGCAGGGGCGGGGGGCGGGGCGGCGCGGGGCGGGCCCGCCCGTGGGCGCTGGCGGCGGCGCCGGCGCCGCTGGCGCACGCGGGCGACGACGCCCTGGCCCCGCGCGCCGAGCGCCACCAGCTGCGCCTCTCGCAGGTGAGATGGCAGTTCAAGGGAGGAGGTCCTCCCTCTGGCCTATAAGCTCCATTAAACTCCTAAAGTGGACGCGCGAGGGTACAGAATATGCCACTCTACATTTCTGAGCTTCTCTTTTCTCAAATTCTCATAAACCGAAAATGCCGACACCTAACACTCTACCGCTAGTTGTTGCTCTGCCGATGAATAGTACATATTTTTCTTTGTGCTCTATAAGCTGGGTGGGAACGTTTTTCCTTTTCCGGTGCGTATAGGCATACTTTGTACGCCGCGCGCCCAGTTACTCGTATGTAAGTCATTTTAACCCTTAACCGGTGACGTGCGTTCTCTGAGACCGCTGAGGCGGCGCGCGCGGCACCGAGCCTGCGCCACAGCCTCTTACCGGCCATTTGATGTTGGAGGCTACCAGCTTTAAAGGCGCGGTGCCGCGCGCGCCACCTCAGCGGTCTCAGAGACCGCACGTCACCAGTTAAGGGTTAAACATCCAACATGAGGCGGTCGCTTGGGCGCAGGCGCGTAGCCGCGTGCGCCACCTGGCGAGGGGCGAGGCGCGGGGAGCGCGGGCGGCAGCGGCGGCGCGGGGCGAGGGCGGCGGGGCGGCGCGGGCGGTGCTGGCGGTGCAGGCGGCGCGAGCGGCGCGGGCGGCGCGGGCGACGCAGCAGGCGCGCGCGCGGGCGCATGCGCAGGCCGTGCTGGCGCTGCGCACGCCGCCGCCCGGCGCGCCCCCACGCACCCACTGGCTCTACCACGGCTTCCCGCACACGGGCCTCTTCGCGCTGGTGAGTGCGAAGCTATGTGAATGATCTTGGCTGTCCGGGTGACGCCGCGTCGAAGGCTGTGTTGCCGACGTTTCGACCATCTAGTCGTAGTGTTCCTCAGGGCTGATGACAAGGACTGACGACAGATGGTCGAAACAGATGGCTCAGGACTGACGACAAGATGGTCGAAACGTCGGCAACACAGCCTTCGACGCGACGTCACCCGGACAGCCAAGATCATCCACATGACTCCGGCCGCGGAAGCCTACGACTTCAAGTGCGACGCTAGTGTAGCGTCGTGGCGCGCTAGAACACTAGAGACAAACACGTGGCAGATGGCCGGATGTTTAACAAGGGGCGCGGAGGCAATGGGGGCGGCGGGTAGCGCCGAAGGGCCTATACAAGCCCACGAGAACAATGCCTCCTTCTTCTTGATTCTCAGCAGCGTCGGCGGCAGGTTGCGCTTGAGTTTGTGCTAGTGGTGCACGAGGGCAAGGGGCCGGCAATTCATTTGTCGTAACTAGCGAGACATGTAGTACGTCTGAGGGTAGAGCAGTGCTCCGCACAGGGGAATATTGGTCGTATGTTGCGGTGTGGCAGCCGTGCGGTAAAATATCTCTCCTAGCAGTGGGTTATATTAATTTGGTTAATTATAAGCAGTGCGATCTGTTATTTGTGACTACGGCCTAGTTTATGAATAAACTCACTGTTCTTACAACTCATACTCGTCTGTGTTCTGATTACACCCGTATGACGCCACACTAGCTAGCATTCGAGTAAACCCCTTGTGTGTGTCTCTCACGGTTACACCACTTCCCGCGCACCAGTCGAGACACACACGATGGGGATTTAATAATTTGTTTTGGAATTCGGACAGAACATTTTAAGAAATTTCCAAAAACCTGCTTGTTTGTGTTTTGGCGCCGCGATCTTGGTGCGTATGTCGAGAACTAAATCAACCTAAATGTATGTAGGTAGCGTTGAATAAACTCCAGCACCAATACCGATGAAGAGAAAGAGGGAGAGATACACAAAAGAAGACAACGACGAAGAAGAGACGAAGTCGAAGAAGACTAAGACGAATACGAAACCGAAGAAAAGCGAAGAAAGCAAAGAAAAGACAACCAACCGAAGGTAGTTTAAATCGTCGGCGATGTCACATTCAGCTAGTACGGTGACGGTAGTGGTGACGGTGAATAAATGTTAGAAATTTCTACAGCATTTACAAGACTGAAGATCACGATTTACCAATGAACACGTAAAGAATCTCTTACAACGAACCTAAGCAATTTGGAACGTTGCACCTCTGATTGGTAGGCATTGTCAATTGCCAGGTAAACGAAAGAGTCCATACAACATGTGATGATTTCAGAGCACAGATGATTTCATGTATCTTTTCCCCGTCCATAAATTACATACCGCAAATTTCGAATATTTTGAATAACCCCTCCCCCTTTTAATGCACTTCCCTATCTCTATGTAACGCTGCCTCAGACCTCCTCCCTCCCTCTTAAGCGTTATGTAATATATAGACGACCCCTAAGTCGTGGCATGGACGAGGTGACGCCGAATAAACGTTACAAATTTCTACAGCATTTAGGGATTTGAACATCACCTTTTAGCAATAAACAGATAAAGGGAAATCTCTTACAAAACCCCTTGAAAGTAAGATTTTATATAATCTTTAATAAAAGCTCATCAAATTATGATACAGGTTAATGTGGTTGTAAAAAATTCATCACCCTAATGACCACGCCGTTTTCCGGTGTGTTCTTTAGTAGCTTCGGTGGTGTAACGGTGTGTAGTGTAGCTGGGTGGTGTAGCCCACACAAAACGTTTCACGCATCTTTCGCCCTGAGCTGCACGTGGGCATGGGCGTGGGCGCCAGCGCAGCATCGTTTCATTATGCGACTTATCGCAGCCATCAAATGACAGCATTATACAATGCGAGTAGAAGAAATTAATTTCAGGCATCTTTTGCACCAAGTCGCGCGTGTGCGTGTGCGTGTGAGGAGACGGTCCCAGGCCTTAGAGGCAAGCGCTAATGTGCGCGTGTGTGCTTAGCTCACGGGTCAGCTAAACTGCTAAGCCAAGTGCTAATCCAAGTGCTAACCCAAGGGTTAAACTAAGTGCTAACCCAAGGGTTAAGCTAAGTGCTAACCCAAGGATTAAGCTAAGTGCTAACCCAATGGTTAAGCCAAGTGATAACCCAAGGGTTAAGCCAAGTGATAACCCAAGGGTTAAGCCAAGTTATAACCCAAGGGTTAAGCCAAGTGCTAATCCACGTGATAACCCAAGGGTTAAGCCAAGTGCTAATCCCTGTGCTAACCCAAGTGCTAATTCAAGTGCTCACCCAAGGGTTAATCCAAGTGCTAACCCATGGGTTAAGCCAAGTGCTAATCGGCGCGTGTGTGCGCGCAGCGGGCGGGGCAGCGCGTGCGCGCGGCGGCGCTGGCGCTGTGCGTGCTGGCGGCGCTGGCGGCGGGGCTGCTGGCGGGCGGCGCGGGGGCGGGCGCGGGGGCGTCGTGGCGCCTGCTGCCCGACGGGCTGGAGCTGCGCGAGGGCGCGCCGGTGCTGCGCCAGCGCTCCCTGGTGCGCAGCTGCGCGTGCGTGGCGGGCGCCCGCGCCGCCCTGGGCCTGCGCCCCGCGCGCGCCGCGCTGCTCGCCCTCGCCGGCCTCCTCGCCGCCGCCGCCGCCGCCCTCGACCGAGCCGCGCTCGCGCTGCCCGCCGTCGCCGTCGCCGTCTTCGAGGTGCGCACGTTTGGGCGAATGCAAAATGTACGGGCCCTTTGCACTCGCACGGCACGATTGGCATGCCACCCACGAATGCTCTCTGCGGTCCGAGGTTTCTCAGCACTGCCAGGTCCTACAACTCGTAAGCCATGTCTAAGATGACAATGGAAAAAGGCTGCACAGCTCGAAGGCGACAATCAGCTTTCCCCTTCCCAGCTCATTTGCAGATTATTGCGTCAGCATTGTTTAAGTATAGAATAGTAGCCACGATCTATTCAACAATAAAAAGTTTATTTTACATACCAGGAAAATAGGCTCGCATCTGTGGCATGCCCTACGAGTAAATTAGGGATTTTGGTGTGGCATCTGACACGTGCTCTATTAGTTGTAGGACGTATGACATATACTGCTACTAGCTAGTAGCCATTATTCTTATGCCATCTCTGACATGCCGTACGAGCTGTAGGACGTGTTTTATGCGCGTTGCTCACCAGTGCAAAGGGGTAATTTTATTTTACACATACGGGCAGTACAACGTGCAGCTGTGAGGCTCTTCAGTTTATTGACCGAACAACTTTGTTTCAGCAAAGTCTGAACGGGGTAACTTCTTCTTACCTCCCTGATAGGGATTTCATGCGTTATTCCTTCATCCAAGGTTATTACGAGAACACTTTGTTAGAGAACAATGACAAGGTTAGAATCGAAATACAATGCGAGGGACAGGTAATTGAGAGAAATGTTCTTACCTTAACTAATGTCGAAGAGATATTGAAAGAAAATGTCAAATGGGTGTCTGTATCTCAGGCGGGAGAATGGGGGTTTATCGAGCGCTATTTCGACTGCTCCTTGTACATGATTTAAACTGTTGAAAAACGGAGCGCTAGCTGTGATACAGCGCCGACCTACACGTCGGCTTGAGGCCAACCGGGAATCGGCGGGGCACCGTCCCTGCCGGGATGCTCGTCCCGGCACGACTGGTAGAGTGGTGCGTGTACGTGGAAACATGTGTAAGTAAGGGGCGAGGATGGGACAAAGAAGGCGAAAGATTGCGCGCTGTCCCTGGCCCGTTTCTTAGGGTATCGCATCCTCATCCCTTACACACAAACACTTACACTAACATGCACTACACTACCACACATGCCAGGAGACCGGTTGGGAGCTTAGAGCTTGTCCCGGCTGGGGCGGTGCCTCGCTGGTGGGAGAGAAAACCCCGCTAGTCGACGGTAGGTCGGTGCCAGATCTCGCCATGCAGCGGAGAAAGATCACGGCCACCTCTCGAGGAAAAAAACGGTCTACACTTACGGAACTAATGACCTCTACAGTTGAATCAGGAACAATCAATCAATCCGAGCGCTGTTTCGGAATCACGAACAACCAATCAAACTAGCAGCTGAGACTTGTTGAGAGAAGAAAATGAGCCCTTGGTTCTTTCAAAGGAATGAAGCAGGGGCTGCGCACTGTTGCAGGCGGCGTGCGGGCTGTTCGAGGCGGCGCTGCTGACGTCGGTGGTGGCGACGACGCTGCCGCTGTCGCGCGCCACGGAGCTCGGGGCGCGCGCCGCCGTCGCGCCCGCCCTCTTGCTGTACCTGGCGCTGCCGCTGGCCAAGAACATGCACGCCGCCATGGCCATCCGCACCAAGCCCCCGCCGGACCTCCCACCCGCCCCCGCCCCCGCCCCCGCCGCTCGCTGACGCGACCAACAACGACTTTTGCCGAGGTCACACGATTTAGTAGACGTTGGTGATCGTGTAAAAATTATATTGGCTTGTGCTTTCTGCTTCGCATTGTCTTGGTTCATATAAATCGAGCTCGTTTTATGAGAATTAAATTCACCTACACAAAGACTTTAAAGAAACGCTGTTTATTCCAAGGAAACTGTTTGCTTCATATTACCATAGACTCTTCCTTTTTAGATCATCATCCCCAGAAATGTAATCCAAGAAGTGGAGTATGGACCACAAAGTTAATAGTAGACGAGTATCGTGAATCATCCAGGGGAAGCTATTAACAGGAATGGAGAATATTTGAATATTAATTATAAATGCATCCAAGAGGAATGTTGAAGTTTTAATTTTTGTGTAATAAAATATTATTTTGATGACGCTTGGTTTCAATATTTATATACAATAAACTTTTCGAAAAAATTTACTTCGTTCCCGTCCATAATCCTCAGGGCCCCTTCACATGACGCTACTCAGCAACGCTTCCGTCTTTTGGCGAAACATTCGTTTATTGAATTGAATTGACGTGGCGAGACTCAGGCCATGAGGCTGCTGCTACTGCTCATCCGTCTGATCTCGCAAATTTTGCTACACTCCTTTAACCAACTTGCGGAGAAAGAAGGTATTACTTGGACGACGAAACAGGCGATTTGAATTTAGCCCAGAGGCTTCATTTAGGCTTGAGAATCTTTTACATGCAAGTAAAACTACTAACATGGGACAGCCGGCTTTACTTCCCCTCCGAAGGAATGTGTACGAAGGATTTTTTCGCCCCTAAAAATCCATGGCTTCGATCGGGTTTGAACTCGCGAACATGGGTTTAGTTGTTTCTGAAGTGTTTCTACGCTTCGATAATGCAAAGTTTTGCCTACAAAACCAATTTTTTCAACCAACGTTTGAGTGCTTATTGCGGCTCAACCATTCAGAATATCCTCGTAGTTTATTAGACAAAATATGCTTAGAATTGTCATAAGAGCTTATTTTCGAAGTTTTGACGTTTCCTCCCCGGACACTCTGTATATAGTGAGTCTGTAGTCATTTTGCATTGACCAATATTATTATTAATACTATCAGTAGCAGAAAACGACCGCCATTGACAACTTTTAATTCTATCCATTTATAGGGTGAATAAAAAAAATTAATTATAAAAATCAGTCACCATAGCTCCATTAAAATTTATTTCTGTATCATATTCATCTGTAATGCGACCGTAAAGACGTATTTTATTACAGACACTCACAAGTAAAAGAAATGATGGTTAATAAATAAAAGAAGGTTCATCTTTTTAAGAATTTGATTTTGAAAACTTACAATAATCCAACGAATCTACAGCTTCAAAATTTAATTTCAATGCAATTTTCATTTCAATTATACGGAGAAAATGATAAGGTTTAATACTAATATTTGTTGAATTAAATGATGGTTCCTATTGAATACAATTTTCTAAATTTTTAATATATTGTTCTGGTGAAATTTAGAAAATATGTCTCTTTTTTGTATTCATAATATAATTTATTAGTATTTTAAGTTACATTAGATGTCGGAAATGTACAATAGAATCCAAGACATGCAACTTTCGTATAAGTATAATATAATGGTGTAGTAAGTCTTTTTGTAATAAAGAAGATTTTGCTTCAATATTTTGATCATTCAAATGAGTTAAAAAATATTGGGATCCAAAAATGATTACGAACTAAGAGAATTAGTGGTGCTACAACAGCACATACTTTCCCGCGTTATTGGAAACAGCAACGTAGTATTGAAATATTGCACTTCCTGCGCTACTAACATTTTAGCTTTTATTTGAAAACGTTCATTTCAACCCAGAAGCGAACAACTCACTGTTTCCATCGCAGTGTTGTCAAAACTAAGTGAATTCTACAACAGCATAAAAATATAATAGAACAGTTTAGTAAACTTGTATTGGACAAAGAAGCCTGATAACCTGGAAAAAATAGAAATCCATTTGATAGACCAATGATTAGAGAGGAGTATTCTAAAACCGTGCAAAAATACTCTACCCATTACAAATGGTACAGCATTTGGTGCAAAACCTAAATATTTTGATGCAAATATCAACATACATTTGACAATTATAACTCCTTTTCATACAGCTACATCAAGTCACAACAATGACACGTAATTCACAGAAATTCGCGACCGCGAAACGGATTTTCATAGTTGCCGTTCGTGCACTGTCGATATTCTGAGAGAGAATTTTTATTTAAAATATTTCAAAATAAATAATTTCTAAAAGAGTCAAGTGTAAATGTATAACAAAAGGTCGAATGTAAGAAACGAACAAAGGAGTAATATATAAAATTGCAAATTCTAATTGACGACGCATCCAGCTGTCTGAAGCGAAGTAAATTTACAGCGGGCAATTAAGTTTGTCACAAAATTATAGAAAAACTACACGTATTTTCAAAAAATTAAGCATGACCTTATTTGTAGTTGTAGTTTTGATAAATACATTTCATTGAGAAAAAATTGTATTTTCACAATTGTAGTTGTAAGAAAACGACGAAAACGAAGCGCAGTCAATTCCCAGCGGGCTGTTATGTTTATCAAGAATTTCTAGAAAAACCACTCATATTTTGAAAAAAAATATAAGATGACCATATTTGAAGATCTGTTTTTAAGAGCATATTTCATCAATTGTATCTTCACAATCGTAGTGAAGACGCCGAAATCTTTTTATAATTTAAAAACGTTTTGCAAAATCAGGCATTTCAACGAACATAAAACTTTCACCATTCTCTTAAGCTTCCTCTATGCAATCGCAGGTCCCAATTTAATAAAAAAACGTTGTGTGGGTTTTAAGAAAAAATGGTTTACAGAAAATAAAAAAAAATGTTTGTTTGACGCAAGTTTTCGAAAAACATACCTTTGAAAAATTGAACATGACCTTATTCAAAGAACCTATTTTTAATGTACACATTTATTAAGAAAAAAATTGTTACTTCATAATTGTGGTTTTAAGAAGATGCCGAAAAAATTGAATTTTCTCAATTTTCGAATAATCAGGGTTTCAACCAACATGAGACCTATGCCATTCTCTTACATGACCTTCAGAGTATCCAACAACAAAATTTAGTCAAAATTGTTGGCGCCAGTTTTATGAAAATTGTAAAAATATCCCTGCGGCTAAATGTAAAGTTTCCTCCAAAACTACAAGATCGGTTTCAAATTTAATGGGCCGCGAGATCATTCAGATCGATCCGGGATATCAATTTTGGAGAAAATTGGCTGAACGATTTAGTCGCTAGCATTGTTCACAGACACACGATTTGCTTTCATTTGGTTTTTCGAAATCAAGGATCCACAAAACAGGGTTTCTGGTTGCACCACGTGTTGGGAGATTTTTTTCTTAATTTAGCAACTGGATTTATCCACTTTTTGTCTTACCAGAGCCCTGTAATAGTTTTTCTGCCGAAAATCCGCCGTTTTTTCGCGCATTACATAACTTTCCCTATTCTATACGTACGTATAGTATACGGGAAAGTAAAAATGAATCTGGAAAATATTACCATATTCTGTAAGATGTGCTATTATAGGACCTAGAGGTTGTGGTAAAACGTTTTTATTGACTGATAATTTGATTAGAGTCCAGGATGATATGAGTCCAGGATGGTTAAATGGGCGTAAAATTAACCATGCTTACATCTATTCAAAACCTTTTGAACAAGTTAATTATTAAGAATTTACGAATAAATGTAATAAGCTTGAAAATCATTATATTAAATTTATACGTACTCACGATATAGTACCACTTGACGATTGCAAAGAAAATTAATTAGTATAATTTGATGTTTACGTATTACAGGATCAAGATATTCTAAGATAATATTTTACTCGTTGTAGACAAAAAGGTATTTATTGTTGGTATTTAGCACAAACATATTCAAAACCTCCTAAGCAACTGATTAGGGATAATTAAATTTTTTAATACCCTTAGACAAGGTGGTCAGTCTCATTTATCATGAATTTGTAGGTGATGATATATAATTTGATGAATTTCAATTGTGAAAATAAATATGCAAAGTTTTTAAACAATGTTGCAGGAAAAATTACCCGCAGTATTTGAGTTTCAGTTGACGCTCAAGAAACCGGAGCTCTTCATTCTTGCAACAACTCTGCCCCCGCGTAGTTTCCTCATGAGGTCGGGGACGTTTCCATGGAAGGAAGCAAATCGACCTCGTGTGAGGCAACGCCGATGACGCCCGCCGCGCCTCAAATGTCAAATCTATTTTCATTTTATTTTCATTTTAATCCGCATCAACCATCTGCCGCGCAGAACTCAACGCGCGGACGGCATACGTTGCCCCCCATTGATTGAATGACTGATTGATCGTGATTCCGGGCGCGTCAACTAGTGAAGTCATTTGTCCCGTAAATGTTGTGTGTGTTTTCTCTGGGAAGTGGCGGTGATCTTATCCCCGCTGGATGGCAAGATCTGGCGCCGACCTACCGTCGACTAGCGGGGTTTCCCTCAACCAGGTATCTCCCACCAGCGGAGCTCCGCCCCAGCCGGGACAAACTCTCAGCTCCCGACCGGTCTCCCGGCATGTGTGGTATTGTAGTGCATGTTAGTGTAAGTGTGGTGTGTGTGTAAGGGGTGAGGATAGAACAAGGAAGAGGAAGGAAAGATCGCGCGCGGTCCGTGGCCCATTTGTTAGGGTACTGCTCCGGTATTCGCCTGGTCGCTTGGCCTTGATCGGAGAAACCACGGAAATCTACCGATCAGAGCAGCCGGCTACTATGTATTCCTTCTCCAAACAGCGACTGAATTCGACCTAACTCACAAGCTAGGACCTTCCGGTCAGGGGGACTGCAGTGACATCAGTCGACGCACTGAGCCATTTCTCGCGGTTCAATCCTTTGTGTAATGCGATTTTCCTTATTGTTCCTCCGACATAATTGAGCTGTTTCGCTGCCATCCATTCGGGAGCATCAATGTCGCTACAGTGACGTCACTTTGCTGACGTTCAAGCTTCCGATTGGATGAAACCGTGAACAGCTGATTTGCGTCAGCAGCGTAATAAGGAAAAACAAATTGCGAAATAAGAAGGCATCAGCGTCGCCTAGCCCTATGCACTCGTAGGGCATGTGTGAAATGCCACCCACGCTCTCTGCGGTCGGAGGTTCCTGAGCACTGCGAGGGCCTACAACTCGTAAGCCATGTCTAGGATGAAGATGGAAAAAGGCTGCACAGCTCGAAGCCGATACTCGCCATTCCCCCGTTCCACCTCGTTCTCACATTATTGCGACAGCATTGTTTAAAAATAGAATAGGAGCCCGAATCGATTGCACAATGAAAACTTTATTTTTCATACCAGGAAAATACGTTGGCACCTGTGACATGTCCTACGAGTTAATTAAGGATTTTGCTAAGGCATCTGAGACATGCCCCAAGAGTTGTAGATGTGTCACATTACATACTGCGACGAGCTGGTAGGCATTATTATCGTGGCATCTTGGACATGCCCTACGCGTTGTAGGTCAAGTCACATTAGATACAGCTACGTGGCAGTAGCCATTATTCTCGTGACGTCTGCGCCATGCCGTACGAGCTGCAGGAGGTGTATTGTGTTCGTGCAAAGGGCGAGGGGATGCCCGGTTGCGCCATCGGCTGCCTCGCCGCCCGCGCCGCGCCGCCGTGGCGTGCGCCCCACACACGTTGCCCCGTGCGACGCGGCGCGACGCGTGGCGGCGCACATATTGACGCGGCGCGTGGGCGGGGGCGTGGGCGTGGGCGGGGGCGGGGGCGGGGGCGACGCGAGCAGCGGCGTGGCGTGACTCGCGCGTTTGCGGATGTTCAACAATAACGCCAACTCAACACATCATGATTCTTAACCCTCAAATGGTGACATGCGGTCTCTGAGAACGCTGAGGAAAAATAAACGCGCATCCCTCCTTTCTTGTTCGTCGCAATAAGTTTTTCTTTACAGTACCGTCCTATCTCTTGCTAAACCACACTCACACGTGGGGCAGCAGATCCAGTGATAGCCGTTCGCCTTAGAGAGCCAATTGAAGTTTCGGAGCGGTCTCGCAAACTTCCAGTATCACCAGCAGAAGGACTTTTATCACACAGTGAATCTGCTTGTTTATTACAACATTGTTAGCATGAAGAAATGTCATGTCAATATGAAATTGAACACCAAAAATAATCTGCCTAAAACATTTGGGGTCTCGCAAACCGCACGTCACGGGTAAGAGAAGTTAGAAGGCACATCACCAGTTAACGGTTAATGTTCTCTAGAATCTTTGTTATTTAAACAAATGTTACAATATAACCTTGGCTGTCCCGGTGACGCCGCGTCGAATGCTGTGTTTCGACCATCTTGACGTGGTCTTCCTCAGGGCTGGTCTGCACTGCCCCCAAGGCTGGTCTGACGAAGACCACAACTAGATGGTCGAAAGATCGGCAGCACAGCCTTTTCCGTAAACCTTTTCTCAGCCGTATGCTAGCTTATCGGGACTCGGGAATCCATGGACAGGGGCGAAGGGGAGAGGGGAGAACCTCGCCGTATGCCCATGCGTCATTTCCCGTCCAAATCTCGCAGACGCTAGAAGCATTTTAGTGTCCAAGCAATCAAAGGCCAGCTTGTGAGAACGCGCCAAATTCAGTCACAGGAAACCACTTATAAAATTAATACAAAACGTGTTTCGCTCAATGTGTTTTTCTCACTCGGAATATTATTATAAGTAATATCAAGAGAAGTACTGTGATATCTAGTGTGACTACTTCACAAATAAACCCATTACATAAATCAAAAGGATAATTTAAATCACAGGAATTACGAAAAAGAGAAAAATTACTCTAAATAACTACCGAAAAATGAGAAACTTTCATTCAGCTCCGACTTCTCACTACCAATTGGAATAACTTATACTTAAGTAACATTTGAATAACAGTTTAATGCAGAAAATGATTGTAAATATGTTTCGATTTTATGGTAATAAAACTTTCAAAAACAATTATAACGAAGCTACTTACTAGAACATTTATTAAAAGCACAATTTTTAAAGTTGTAGGAAGTTGAGTTTTCCAAGTATTTGTCTTCCGTGGAAGTATTTTAAATGGAAGATGTACAAGCTAAATTAGCTGCGGAATTCGTCAATTTCGAATGGGTTGAATACACATGTATACTCATGAAAGTATTTTTCCTGGATAATTTTGGTTGTAACGTTTCACATAGTTTTGATTGCGTATTCTTTCTACTCTTCACCATCTAATCTTCGCATATTAATTGCCTAAAATATGTGTAATTTCTTCATTTGTAGTTTGCGCTGTTCATTTGTATTTCCTTTTTTCACAAAATTCTTGAAATTGCTTCCACACGCTTTCTCTGTTCCTTTCGCAGATTTTCGGCACTATATCTTTAACAGTAGATTCTATTTCAAAGTTTTAAACATTACCAAAACGACACGGTTTAATATTATATTGATACACACAGGCTATTAAGGACCTGACACAATTGCTATCTGTATCTTAAAAAGGTAAACAAAGTGATTACAGCGGAGTGCAAAAGTAAACAAAGTGATTATCATAAATGGCGATAAACATCTGGGATTAGTTTAATTTGAATATATCCTTGCTTAGCATTGGTTAATTACGACACGGACAGACATGAGTGAGATAGTCAATGCAATATTTAGAGTTCTTTGATTAACATTTCAAGTGGGAATGCTCAGCACCTTAGCGTCCCCTGACGCTTCGCCACTGGACCCGAGAGTTGCGGCGAGCGACGGCACGCGCCAAAGACAGTGGAATAGAAATGAACTTAACTCACTGACAGCGCTGTTGTCGCGGAATAATTTGAAGGCCACCATTGTAGTGGAAATGTGCGTATTCTATGTGCCAATTTTCTTGAGCCCTCGCTTTGCTAGTTGCGAGAGGAGTAGGGACATTGGTTATTTTGACAAAAGGTATTTAAGTTGAGTTTTCGATGTAAAATAGTTTCTATTACACTGGAGCGAATATTTCTGGTTATCACATTTTGTCTGCAATGCTCGTTACTATCATTTATTCTTCATTTCACTAATGTTGGCAATTGAGTGGGGGTAGGTATTCCGGGAATGTGCGAGACATCGTTGCGACTCTGATGGTGCGAAGTTAGTTGTTTAGAATAACGAAACGTTCTTTTCGGTGCATGTATGTTTTAACTGCATGGAAATATACGTGATATTTTATGGTTAAGAGTTGTCCGACATGTATTAAGTGCACGAAAAAATGCATTGTTCCAAGTTGAAATTCAGGGTACAAGTTCGTACAGTTTGATTCTTCCGAACGAAGTACTCCGAGGGTAGCATCTGTGTTCCTTAATCAGAAGTTGATTGTAAATGTTAAAGATCATTTGTGTGAAGATCATTTGTGTGCTGCGTTACATAGGGGTAGGAGGTATTAGTTAAGTGCCACGTAACATTGATATATATATATATATATGTATATATATATATATTTTTTTTGTGACGAACGTGAATTTAGAGGTTCGTCACAGGTGCCAGAGCCCCTTAAAACACCATAAAAGAACGGGGAAGAGAGCGCGGCGCAGTTCAAAAGAGGCGCGCCCGCGGAGGTGGAAATTGTCGCCCGCAACGTCCATCGCAAGTCGCCAGAAAATGATGCGCATTAACTGGGGGCTCGCAACACTGGGCGCGAGCAAAAGAACGCGCCGAACGAGATCTGGAGACGGGCGAGTACCGGTCGAGATCGGACGAAGGAGACGGAACCGGGACGGGAGACAGAAGAGGACGACGGAGCTGGGAGCGGAAGATAGAAGAAGAACGGGACCAGGAGAGGAAGACGGAAGAAGGACGGCGACGGGAGCTGAAGACCGAAGACGGAGGCACGAAGGCGGCGGGTCGCCAGGCACGAGGCCGCGGCTCGGAGCGCAAGCGCCGGCAGCGAACGCGACAGCGAGCGACCAGAGGCAAGGCCAGCTCACCAGAAGGGGCGAGGTAACGGTGCAAACGAAAATATGGGTCAAGTTCGCGCCGCGTTGAAAGAAAATGTTAGGAGTTATATGGGGAGGTTCTAGACTGTGAAGGCGAAATAACTTTCATGTTGCAGTTATAAAAGCAATAGCCATTTTGACGCCTGGTTACCTGTTGGTTTTGTACATGAGTTAAAGTAGATTGATGTGGTAATAATTGTATCAAAGTGTGAAGGAAGTCATGCTACAGAGCACGTTTATTTTTCAGAGGTGTTAGAATTAAAATGAATGCGAAATGAGATTAGTAAAACGCACGCAGTGATTGAGTCAAAAGTGCAAGCAGAATTTAGTCAATTTTCATTTTTAAAGAATTCCTAATTTTTCCACGAACAGTAATTGTGTTTAGAATTTGAAGAGTTTTGGTTATTTGATTTAAAGAGGATATAGTGTGAGTTGATGATTTTATTTGGAAAGTTGAAAGAGAATGATGACGAGTTATGTGTGTAGTAGAATTAGTCATTATTTTTGAAATCATTAAACTTTGTTTTACTGTTATTTGTGTTCCTGTGTTTTGGATTGCTCTCTACACCCCAAAGATCCCGCTGCCCTGAGATATAAGTAAGCTCGAAAGAGCAGATATCTGGGCACCCGCCCAGACGCTCAACCATTGTTGTAAGAATTAGCAAATTTAAATAAATTTGGGTGGTCGGGGCGGGGTTTGCGTCAGAATATATGTGTGTGTGTGTATATATATATATATATATATATATATATATATATATATTACATTTTCAACTGTTGCTGAAATAAATATATTTTCGAGGTCTGTACTAAAACATTAAAATATAAACTAATTAGTTTGTTTTAAAAATATAAAGTTATTGATTGTAAATTGGTAGAATAAACGGAAATTTTTTTCATTTCTTTAATCTGTAAGATTACGCAGAAAATATTTAAAACTATATGAAAAGTATTCTAGAATCCATTTAAATTGACGCTGAAGGCTCTCGCTCTTGCATCATCCACTATGGTGTATGCGTAGCTGTTCAACCATATCTCTCCCAAGCATTCTTTTTCCACTCACAACTTGCCCCAATCATATTGTTAGGGGTAGCCAGTATCACCTTCTAATTTTTACTTCAAATATCATTAATTTTAATATTGAACACAAGTAAAACAAATACAAATTGTATATGTTAGAGCTACAATTTGTTTTCTCTTCTTGCATTTAAAAAGGGGGGATGTTGGCGCAAGCGTTTCGTAATTATTAAGAGAAGGTTCAAGCGCGCGTTAGGGGTGCGTTACAAAGGGGAGGGGGAGTATTGAAAATACTCCAGATTTGCGTTACGTAATATATGGACGGCCCAATGTTTTGTTTTTTTATTTTATGTTCAGATTTTCATTACACTCAGTCAAAAAGAAAGATCATGAAAACGAGCACAATTGCAGTGTCAGATCGGAAACCCGCTCACAAGTCGTCTACTGCAGTCGGCTACGACGTCGCAGGGGCCAGCGAGCGCGTGTGATGGCACCACCAGCGCCGCCACGCGGCCGTCCTCCCAACACACGGGCGCCGGCCGCAAGGGCGCGCTGCCGGCGCCGCCTCGTGAGCGCGGCAGTGGCTACAAGATGGCGCTGGCGACGTTATGGTCTAAGGATGCAGGGGCGAAGTTGACAGTTTACAGTAATCGCTCGACATACGCTACTTCGCTATTCGCGAGTTCCGAACATTCGCGTTTAGAGAAATGCTACCGGTTTCAACATTCGCACCTTCAACATTCGCGAGTGCGTCTTTTGGTCGCACTATATTTTTTTGAAAGCGAGCACATTTCATTTCCTTTATCAGCGCCATCTCGGAAACGAAATCGGAGATCAAAGTATCACGTTCTGCAAAAATATTAAAGTCGGAATGTCATTTCACAGTAACAGAATAATAGATTTCCGTTGTGTCAATTTGGAGGAACGGGTTTTCACCGCATGAACAGAAAAGTCATTCAGGATCTGTGCAACACTCATTATAATGGTCTCACTGAGGTCGAGCTTCAGGAAATCATCGGTGAAGAACACCTCCTCGAACGTATTTCATCAATAAGTAACGGAAGCAAAACTGCGCCCTTGAGCAACTTCAATGTCAAAACAAGCTCTAGTCGACAGAGCATTCAAACGTAATCCGAACATGGGAATAACTTCGAAATTTAAAAGAGAAATAGGCACAGCAACTCTTCCAGATTTGGATACTAGAACAACGAGGAGGGTGATGAAACAAAACAAATTACCAAATCTTATATCCAATCACTTTCAACTTTGAAAATTTTCCAGTATTGTTTTATTTATTACCTCTGGGACATTAATTACGAATTCTCTTTGTAGTAGCTCTTACTCAGTTATATTACAATTGTTTGTAAGGTTTTTTTAAGAGCTTTTCGATATCCAGGAACCTAACCCACCTTTCTTCTTAAAAGACAGACTCAACATTCCGGATTTGACATTCGCGATGCTTTTTGGGAAACTAACTCACGCGAATGCTGAGGTATTACTGTCTTCGTTTTCTCTAGCATTGCCGATATTACGGCATTGTTAGACCCGTGCCTTAAAAATTAATATTTTTAATTCATTCGCGAACTTTCTTCTCAACGGGGCTCATGGGCTCAGAAATGTACTTACTACTGTTACAAAACATTCATTTTACACGTATAAGGCAGGTGGTGTAATAATGACCTAATGTCATTGGGCACGTTAGAGAAAACTGAATATAACGACAATGTGATACTTTAAATCGAATTTCACAAGCCTTACCATAATGATACAATTTTCAATTTCTTCTTAAATCACAGCACTTCTAGTGATATTTAGTGGGATTACCACGTATTAACACATTACATGAATCAAATGTATTTGGTGGGAACTTGTGGAGCTACAACAGCACATACTTTCACTATTATTTCTACATTTACAATTTTCGAAAATTCAGAGAGTGCAACGAAAATGAGACCTACGTCATTCTTTTAAGCACACCTTCTTCTATTCATGAAAAAAAAAACTGAGCGGTTTTTGTGATTTTTTTTAATTGCCTGTATTTCGAGCCAAATTACATGAAAACTGCTCATATTTTCGACAGCTTCTTTGTTGATTCGTCGATTAGGGAACAATTTTTATTAAGGAAAAAATTCTTTATCTTAAATATTATAGTTTTAGGAAGACGCTAAAAAATATTGTATTTCTGAAAATTTCAAAAAATATGGGATTTTATCGAACATGAGACCTGTACCAATTACTCTGAAAACAAAGTTTAATCAAAAAATTTTGGTGCCATTTTTGTGAAAATTTTCAAATTATGTTTGAGACTTCATGTAAAATACCCTAAAAAATCAAAATATCCATTTGAAACTCGTAAAGCCTTGAGCTCAGAACGAATGGGGAATATTAATTTTGAAGAAAATCGGCCGAACAGTTTAGGTCCTAGCGTTGACCACAAACAGACGGCCGGACGTTTTGCCGTCAATCGAATTTTCGCTATCAAGGAGCCACAAGACATGCATTCTGGCTATACCATGTGTTAGAGGGAATGTTCCAGGGAATCGCTTGCGCTTCGTTTCCAGAAGAAGCATCAAAGAGCAAATCGAGCGCGGATTATTACAAATTAGCACATTACGAGAATAAAATAGATTTGGTGGAAACTTGCGAAGCTACAACAGCACATACGTTCTCGCATTATTTCTACATTTACAATTTTCGAAAATTCACAGAGTTCAAAGCAAAGCGAAGCACCACCTGTCCTGCAAATGACCAATAAAAAAGCGGCAAGCAACATCTAATGCTGAGAAGCAATCAGTAAAAGAAACCAGAAGGCAAATACAAGAAGGATCAACACTCGAATACTGTCCTTGGATCTCGCAGATACACCGCGACTTCTTTGTCTAACTGCAGAGGCGGCTGTAGGGGGGTGGATACCCTCCCCCCACCTATCTTCCTATCCGGGGGGAAGCTATTCGGCAGTATAAAACCAGGCATTGTCAAGTGACAGTCGTCGTCGTAAACGATCAATGTATCTCTCAGATACGACGATAGTGAATTACTAAGTATTTTTATCTATCTATATTTCTGATTCATTCTAATAAGTACAATACGGTTCACTATTATTTGGTTCCATTGCAACAGCCGAACACCCCTTATTTTCTGTAAGGCTTAGCGAAATTTTGCCTAGAAAACAACCGAACATCCCCCAAGCCAATCCTCTGAACTTCGAAGATGGGAGTAGAAAGCGTTGCCAGCCTTGCTGGGACACAAAAACATCAAGAACGACAAAGCACACCTGCGCCACTTATGGACATCACTTATGTCTCCAACACTGTGCTTTTTTATTTGAACTGATGGTTGTGACACAGGGCGTTCAGAGAATTAAGAAGACTGACCAATTTTGCCCTTTGTACTGTATTATTTTGTAAACCATATTTAACTAAACTTCCTTATATTGTTCTTTTCACAAAATTTGTGTTTATATCTCCTTTGCAATCGTTTAAATGCCGTTTTGTAGTTGTTTTGTAATTGGTTTTTGTTAATAAAAAGCTAAAAGGATGTTCCCCCTCATTATTTATCACATTCCCCGCAAATACGTATGTGAAAAGTGGATACGTTATGGAATTTACGAAATGTATCTGACAATGACAGCAGTGACATAAGTTTTTTGAGGATAGCATTCGAGTGTTAAAGAAAGAGATGTCCCTGTTAGTTGATGGACCAAAAACGGCTTCGGTAACACGAATGATTCAACACTTAATGCTGATTCTTCTCCGATCCACAGATAGTTCCAAGAACAACTGGACTCAGTGGCGTAGCGTCAGGGGACGCTAAGATGCTGAGCATCCCCAAACACATTCTGGATGTGATTGTGTTTGTGTACGTAAAATATTAATCAAACCACTCTCAATACTGTATTGATAATCTTCCAAGGGAGGGAAACACATTGAGCGAAACACGTTTTCGATTAACTGTTAAGTGATTTTCTAATTAATATCTAAGAAGTTGAATTCCTACTTAAAAATGTTAAATTTTATTTCGATTTGAAATCTATAAATTCATCAGTGATCTCATTGCCAATCGCGCATAAAGCTGAACCATTTCATAATTTTGCTATCAAAAAGTCTCCTGACATAAATCTGTTGAAGTAGTGTAAAATTTGTTTCCATAACATAGATTCTAGAGTACATTAAAGATCATGATGTGTTCAGTTCGTGTTATTGTTGAGAATCCCTAAACGCATGAGTCACGCTACGCCACTGAACCGGAGTAAATTTTGACCTCATAAATATGTTTAGAATTATTTTAGAAGCAATTTCAAGTGGGCAGAAAATACACACTAACAAATTTGCAATCTTCTGTCGAGAAACTGCCGAACTTTATGTGAGGCTCTATGGGTGGCATTCAATGACGCCCACTCTACATAAAATATTGGCTCATGAACCAACAATATTATAGAACATGCTATTCTGGGAATAGGCCAGCTTTTAGAAGAATCAGCTGAAGCCATTCGCCAGTGCAGATTGGATTTGGAAGGAAAGTTGTCAAGAACAGCTCGTAATAAGGATGTACTGAACAGATTGTTACAGAGCCCAGAACCTCTATTGTCATGTGCCCGGCCTCCGGTAAGGAGAACAAAGAAGCCATTCTCTAAACACGCCTTGGAATTTCTAGTGACTTAGGAAACTGTACATTTAGAAGATATGAACATTTTGAAGAACGTACAAGGCAGAACGCAGAAAGACAAGATGGAGAAGATGATGCAGAAGAAAATGATGATGGAAAAGAAGAAGAAGATGATGATGATGATGATGATGATGAAGATTAGCGTCTGGAGTGTTATATTGGGGTGTTATATTCTTATGTAAACTACTGTAACACATTTAACCAGAACTATTTAGTAGTGTTTCTACATACCCAATTAACTAACCCACATTTAATAATTTGTGTAAGCTTTTCTTAAGTAGTGCCTCTCGCCAAAATACATAAACTTGTATAAATACTTACCCTAAGTGATCAAATGTATCCGGACACGTGGCTGAAAATGAGTAACTAGTTCGTGGCGCCCTCCTTCGATCATGCTGGAATGCAATAGGGTGTTGGCCCACCCTCAGCCTTGATGACAGCCTCCACTCTCGCAGGCATACTTTCAATCAGGCGCTGGAAGGTTTCTTGTGGACTGGCAGCCCATTCTTCATAGAGTGGTGCACTGAGGAAAGGTATCGATGTAGGTCGGTGAGGCCTGGCACGAAGTCGGCGTTCCAAAACACCCCAAAGGTGTTCGATAGGATTCTAGTCAGGCCACTTTGCAGGCCAGTCCATGACAGGGATGTTATTGTCGTGTAACCACCAGTGGCGTAGTGTGAATCGCACGTTTGGGGATGCTTAACAATAACACACAAAATGTCACTATCAACTACTTCATCTAACAGGCGAACGCAACATAAGGCAGACACACTGGAACTACTTTCACGATCACGATTGCTTACGACGGTGTAGGCGCTCCTCACAGCAGTCAGGGCTGCCGATATCTTGAAAGCAAATTATACAATGGCTCAGCTTTAATTTTTACACGGGAATGGCAATGAGACCACTTGTTCATTTATGCATTGCAGACTAAAATAATATGTAATCTATTTAAGGAATAATTCAATTTCTTGGATATTAATTAAGAAATAGTAGACAGGCACTATTTCCACAGTTTGTGCCCATGATCGTGCACAAACAAGCAACTTTCTCATTAGAATCTTTCGGCCACGAAGTCTACAAGGACTTCATCCATTTCGCAGTGGATGCTAGCGTAAAGCAGTAGTGTTTCTCTGGGTCAGGGGTGAAGAGGGGAGAAGGGAACCTCGCCATCTGCGCGTGCGTCATTGCTCGTCGCAATCTCGCGGCAGACGCTAGAAGCATTTTAGCTTCCAAGCAATCACAGGCCAGTTTCAACAACCCGCCGAATTCAATCATAGGAAATCAATTTTAAATTAATACAAAACGTGTTTCGCTCAACGGACTACTTGCAAGATTATCAATAGAGTATTAACGTTCTTTATTAATATTATATACGGGGATGCTCAGCATCTCAGCGTCCTCTGACGCTACGCCACTGGTAACCACCCTTCCACAGGCCGTGCAGTATGAACAGGTGCTCGATCGTGTTGGAAGATGCAATCGCCATCCCCGAATTGCTCTTCAACAGTGGGAAGCAAGAAGGTGTTCAAAACAGCAACATAGGCCTATGCCGTGATAGTGCCACGCAAAACAACAAGGGGTGCCATGAAAAACATGACCACACCACCACCACCGCCATGAAAAACCCTCCATGAAAAAGCTCCCTCCAAGAAAAACATGACCACACCATACCACCACCGCCTCCGCGTCCGGATACTTTCGATCACGTAGTGTCTACGAACTAATTTAAAGTAAATTCTAGCAAAGAAATAATTTGCATTCACAATGCCCGTCCGTGCGCCGCCGCGGGCGAGCACGCGAGCGCATCCTAGCGGCGCGGCGCGGAGGCGCGACACGGTGCGATCTGGCGGTAAACTCAGTCGTAAAACTGCTTCCCCGGCACAGGCGCGGCGTCCGAACTCCACACAAAAGGCGAACAAGTCGTAAAACAGACTCGTGAAATTAAATTGCCCGACGAAACTGCTTTCGTTTAGGACGAACTCGAAGGCACATTCCAAAACAAATACCCGACTTTGCATTTATCTCAGAGTGATGTAAGAAAATTATAAATATGGCCAGGAATTTATTAAGCGTAAAGAATATTAGGTATTTTGTAAACTATACTCATCTCAATACGAAAAATGAACGGAACGTATTCAAGAAGCCAGAAAATAATCCATTAGATTGAAATTGAGCAAAATAATCGTAGATGACTTTCTAATGACAGAAACTCAAGAATTAAAAATAACGAAAGGAAGAGGTGAAGAACTAAGACTGCTGCTATCACTTTTAGCATGACTTTCTTGACCAGTTTTATAGGTTGGGCGTTAAGTTTTGATTTCTGCTTTAGCCTTCTTTCAAGACCTTCCTGAGAGAGTCTTCTGGAAGTACTGAAAATGTTTTCACCAGCTTCAGTACGTATTTACTTCATTATCTAAATCAAATAAAACTGACAAGAGAACTTCACCGAGTATACAAGAAACTCTTCTGCACTATAATTGACGCAATAGCCGAAATGAGAAAAGTATATTTAATCCTTAACTGGTGACGTGCGATCTCTGCGACCGCTGAGGAAAATTAAACGCGTAGCGTTCCTTTCTGGTACGTTGCAATACGTTTTCCTTTTACAGTATCGTCCCATCTCCTTCTAGACTACACTCACACGCGGCAGCGGATCCAGTGACACCCGTTCGCCTTTGAGGGCCAGTTGAAGTTTCGGAGCGGTCTCGCAGACCTCACACCACCGGTAGTGGGACTTTTCTTCCCACAGTAAATGTGCATTGATCATTTTCTATTAATGGACGTTTATTGTACAACAATGCATTATCTTATTTAAATGAATTTTTTAATGTAATAAATAATATTTCAAACCATTCTACGAGTTCTTAAGATACTTAACAGTGAAGAAACAGTATGAAACGAATTATAGCCAGAAAATTACTCGGCGAGTAATAAATAAATGTATATAATTTTCATTTAACTATTAACAACAAATCGTTTTATTTTCTTGTTTACTATAGCATTGTTAACGTGAAAAAATTTTTAAATCGATATGAAATGGAACACCGAGGATAATCTACCTAAAACGTTTGGGGTCTCACAGACCGCACGTCACCGGTAAGAGAAGTTTGAAGGCACGTCACCAGTTATGAAACTTTCAAGCAGAATAACATTGACAATACGTTCCCTGGCGACAAAAGTTTTTCAATTCGAAAGAACATTGAGTGGTGCATTCTTCGCCCGCCGGGGGCCCCGTTGCTCCAACCCCTGATCGACCCTGGCGTTGCTTCTTCCTGCACGCGACGGGGTCGGAGGGGGAGGCCTCTGGCCCTTGCGACGCCCACAACCATCGATTGATTGATTGATTGATTGTTCGTGATTCCGGGCTCGTCAAGTACTGCACTGAGAGAAATGTTGTAGTGGAATGCAATAACTATGTTTAGTAGACGATCGTGTAGTAAATACAATTATTCGTATAGTAAGATTCACTAAACATGATTTAGTTTCGTTTAGTAAATCAAACAATTCATAATCGTGAGTGAATGAACAAAGAGAATTGTCAGAGGTACTATTCTTGTTTCGTACATAAAATCATTTGGTGAGATCTACGTTTCATGTCGTCGCACTTACTAGACACTGTTTAATAAGCACTGTTTACTAAACACTGCTTAGTATGCGCGGGTTCTCAGCAACCTGATCAATTTGAATGGTTGTAGAACCCGTCTGAAGTGTGAGAACTCAACGCTGTATTATACACTATATAAATGAAGTGTTTAGTATTTTATTGATTTTCAATAATTATGTTATGTTCTCTAATTATGTTATCAGATAATCGAGGTTAAGGAAGTGCAAGTCCACAGGGCCGTAGGATGGGTGACCGCTCCGGAATCCCAAAATGCTACTTGCCTGAAAGGATAGAAAGAAAGTTTTCTTTTTCACGTTTCGTTTAGTTATTTTCAGTGCAATGCGTTTAGTAAATATTACTCAATGTAATAGTTAACGCAACGCTTCGTTTACTTTTCTCCACTAGATGTCATATTCACGGGGAGCGACCTATTTAGTAAACATTATTATACGTGCAATAGTGTGTTTAATTAAACTGCAGTTTATGAACTTGACTAAACACTTTGTTCTATCAAACTATACTATACCGTTCAGTTGAATCTAGTACGTGATTAATTGTATGAATTAAACATTTCTCTCCGTGTGCGGTCATTAGCCGCGTAAGTATACAGCGTATTCTTTTATCGGGAGGTGGCGGTGATCTTTCTCCGCTGGATGGCGAAATCCGGCGCCGACCTACCGTCGACTAGCGGTGTTCTCCCCCAACCAGCGGGGCACCGTTCCAGCCGGGACAAGTTGTAAGCTCCCGACCGGTTCCAGGCATGTGTGGTTGTGTAGTGCATGTTAGTGTAAGTGTGTGTGTGTGTGTGTATGTAAGGGGTAAAGATAGGACAAGGAAGAGGAAGGAAAGATCGCACGCGGTCCGTGGCCCGTTTGTTAAGGTGCTCCGGCATTCGCCTGGTGTTGATCGGAGAAACCTACCGATCAGAGCAACCGGTCGCTAGAATTCTCCTCCAGACAGTGACTGAATCCCAAACCATAACGAGGCGGGGGAGGAAATAATTTAGATTTAAGGAATTGATTCCAACAATTTTTTGAAAAGATACGTTTATGACGATTTACATAAATATGTAGTATAATGAGTTCATAATAAATGTTTCGTTAAAATTGTATATAATGTAAATAATTTAGATTTAACATGATTCCAACCATTTTTTAAAAATGATGTCTGATGAGGTCTATTAAGTTATAGGTGACACGTGACAACAGTTATAAGAACCAATAAAAAATGGAATGTATATTATTTAAATGGAACAGTTTCTGTCTCTCTCTATAGAAGTAAGACATTCGTTTAAAATGTGATAATAAAGTTTTATATTTTTAATTTCAATTTCTGTTGACCTCTATATTAATACCCCTCTTGAATTTCATATTTTGTAATTTAAATGCAACTATTATAATTTATTTTTGTTGATAACCGTAGACTGATTATGACGGCAAAGCCGTCGAAATCTAGCTCACGCAATAAATACACTAAGTTGAAGGAGATGACAACTCTTTTTACTCCATTTAATTACGTCAACAACACCGTATCAGAAATCCCATACTTAATGTCAAATATCAAATACCTAACACAATCACCTCTCAGAATGCCGGAGGCTGGTCTTTCAATTTCTGCCCACATAAGAAACTAGCAATGTAGATGATCTGTTGCGGTATTAGTGCTACCTTGAGTTAAAAAAGAAATCGGTAGGCATAATCATAATTATATTAGCTACAGACTATTCAACTTGTTGAGCGAGGATATCAAACATGTTAGTCATAACTCTATTAACTCCAGAGAAAGAGGATAAGAGAAATTTTGATAGACCTCCAAGCGGACACTGTCTCATCTCTTTTCATGCCATTCGAATGAGAAAAAAATGTTGTGTAAAACGAAATATGTATGTATAATACATGTAATAATTATTTGTTTATGTATTTTTGCATTTTCTTGTGCTTCTTTATCTTTTTCTAATGTAATAGCTTCGTTTTTTTAAATTCTTTGTTTGTTTTTCTTTCTATAAACCGCTTTACTGCAACTTTGTACTAGTTGAAAAGAAATTACTGTTTTGTGATTAAACAGTACCGCACACTGGACGTTTTTTCCTCAGCAGATAGTTTTATAACTATTTCGTAAATAACAATTCTCTTAATAAAACTGAAAATTTAATTACATCGATATGCACTGACAGGAAAAATCTACCAAATATGCACGGGATATGCACTAGCAAATTAATCTACAGCCAAATTAATAACTTTTATCGCATTAAAACTTCTAAGAAGCTCAATTGAAGAGGACAAGTCGCACTGTCCAGAATGAAATAAGGCCACACAAAATTAACCCATCTCTACTTAATTACCAAAACATGCTCTCCACTTTGTAATACTCGTAACACAAATTTAACAATATACCACATTATAGAAAACTGCCCTAAATTGAGTCATCAAAGACAATTTACTAATCTAAACAAAGCTTTAGATACCGTACTGTATTCGACCGAATATCAGAATCAATTGATCAAGATCTGTGAAAATTGTAACGTACTTAATGATATATAATATTGTATAATTAAGTTATGTATTGTATATATACATGATGCCATACAATGTTAGATCATATATATGTTATGACATATTTGTTAATGTAATGATGGATAAAATTATATTTGTATAAACACTTGTAATGAATAATGTAGTCGCTAAGTGGTTGATGCGACTAAAAATAAAGAAATAAAAAGAACTAATCTACATAGCATCCAAATCTAATCAAATGTCAAGAAATTTCACTTATCTATACCCTGAAGTAACAGATAAAAATATGCAATGTAATAAAAATCTATCTTAGAAATAGAAGGTACCTGAACCATTTTTAACTTTGAAATCGGCTTTTGAACCAAGCTTTGAAAATGGCATCAACAATCTATGAAAACGACCTGGCTATAATTTGTATCTCCTTGCTATTGTGACCTGGCAGTGTGATTTGGCTTCATTCTGAGGTATTATTAGTAAAATAAAATTGTTGTCGCACAATAGTACATTATGAAACGATGATGGGATGATGGGTATTAATACACTCGTGTGAAGTTTACGATATTCGCCCATTCCTCGTTCGGATCGAAACATCACACCCTTGTATTAATACTTATTACATCAAGTTTTATACGGTACCTTTTCTACGATTTTTAGAAGTTTAACTTTTACATTGAATCGTTTCGTGGCAGTTGACGTTTCAAGGTAATCTATCGGTCAGACCCCTAATTCTACCCTCGCATGCTGCCGCAGGTGGATGTGGTTCTCAGTCCGTCTGCGAGGGAGTAGAGCGCTAGTCAAATAGGTAAAATTACTGTCCAATTTATTTTAAATAATATTCGACGAAAAAGTACTAATAATAAAAGAATTTAGAACCGACAAGTATAAAATAATATCAAATGTAATTTTAATGAACACAATCGAATGAAACTTTTATTAGAACGATTATCAATGATGAATTAAATGTCAATACTTGGTATGTAAGCGTCTCTGTGATTGGTCAAGAACCTGTATCATAATGAAAACTCTATCATAATGACTATGATAATTCAATTGGATGCAGCCATCAAATGCAACGGGAGAAGAAAGCATGTTGGCTGCAGGGCGCACCACTCACCGCCGATGATCCTGCGCGCGTCGTCGGGGCGCTGCGCCGCCATGTTGGGCGCGGGCGGCGGGGGCGGCGCGGGCGGTGGCGCGGGCGCGGGCGGGGACGAGCGGCTGGGGCGGCGCGGGCCTCCGCCGGTCTCCGCCACCTGCGCACACACACACAATGACACAATGCAAATTTTTTTGTGATTCTTCTGTTTTGTACTTTTCCATTGCTTTATATATTATAATTATTTATTTGTCACCTGATGATGGAAACCAACTGTTTCCGAAACGTTGTGTGAAATTTGTGGAAAAACCATTCCATCCAAAATATCAGTATTCTTTTTAATATATAAATCTGTTATTTAAAACATGTCTTGTAAATGATGGACCAACTGGTTGATATATATTAAAAATATAGACAGAAACAGAAAATATTAATTAGAATTATGTAATGCACCCACAACAACATCGACAGAGCGCACCACATCGACACCAGGTGAATGCCGGTGCAGTACCCTAACAAACGGGCCACGGACCGCGCGCGATCTTTCCTCTTCCTTGTCCTATCCTCTCCTCTTACACACAGACTAACATACACTATACTATCACACATGCCGGGAGACCGGGTCGGAAGCTTACAGCTTGTCCCGGCTGGGGCGGTGCCCCGCTGGTGGGAGATACCTGGTTGAGGGGAAACCCCGCTATTGGACGGTAGGTCGGCGCCGGATCCTGCCATCCATCGGGGAAAGATCACCGCCACCTCCCGATGAAAAACACGCACTATACGTACGGGACTAATGACCTCGGAAATCGACGTGCCCGGAATCACGAACTGTCAGTCAATTAATCAATCAATCAAAGAGAAAGCACCACGGAAGACTCCACAGGACACCCTCAGACCTCAGGACAATCTTGCAGGGGCTCTGCAACCGGCCGCTGTTATCTATTTACCCAATGATTGTATTCTCCACTATAAAACCTTTCGTAGGATTACTAATGCATTATTGTGAACTAAAGTTCTTTCCATTACAGGAAGTTTCCAACTGTACGAAGTAAATTCATGAAAAACTCCCCACAACATTACTAACTGTTGTTGTGATCTCATGTTCTTTCTGTCAGAGGATCCTTCTAGCAAATAGTATAAAAGATAATAGTGGAAACTCGGGTAAATCACCATGGGCGGCACAAGCGACAAGCCCCTAGCGGCCTGAGGTGTACACTACAAGACAGGCGTAAATGTTGCCAATAGAATACAACCGTGTGAACAATTTTTTGGCATTACTTTGTAAGCTAGAGAATCGAGATATTTTATTCTTCTCTATGTTTATCAATATTACTTTCTCATAAAATGCACATCTTCAGAAACTTCTAAAAACCTGTAATCAATATCATTATGACTTTTGTTAACATCAAGGGCAGAGGCTAGAATGCGAAAGAAAAAATATACATTTTATAAGAATGGGAGAAAAATAATATGCTCTGCAGAGAAACTCTTATTGACGGCCCGTGGTAACGAAAAAGGGGATAAATCCCGTATCTAAATGAAGAAAATATTCCTCTAACACATTGTGTAGCCAGAATCCATGTTTTGAGGGTCATTGATACCGAAAAATCGATTGACGGCAAAAGTCTATCTGTCCGTCTGTACAAAACGTCCGTTTACCTAAACCGTTCGTTTCTTCAAAACTGATATTCCCTAATCAATCTGAATGAACCCGAGGCTTTGGGAGTTTCAAATGTATGTATATTTTAATTTTTAGGTTATGTGCCTCTAGTTTTCTTAAACATTATTTGATTTCACAGTTTTGTTATGTCATTTTTCATTATCATTGGTTTTAATTTATATATTAAAGTATTTGCGGCAGAGCATCAAATAACAATATCTACACAGATATTCTTCTACCAAATTATCTCTCAGAAAAGTACGAACAAACTTGATTTTCACACCTAGTAAGTTGGTACACACGAATTCTTGCGCTGTAGTTTACACCTCGAACCGCAGGAGAGCGCTGCTTTTCTGTCACCAAAATATTCGAGGAGTTTCCACTATTATCTTTTATACTATTTGCCTTCTAGTCCAGGGCTTTCCAACTGGTGGCCCACCGGATCTCTTTGTGCGGCCTGCGACTGCTTTGCAACATTTTATTAAACCAAACAAATACAATACAATTGCACAATTCATCTTATTTTTATTTAACGATATATTAATTTTCTCTTTGTATGTACATTAACCATTAAGTATGATGAATATAAGTATCTAATATACAGGTGAGGCTCAGATAGAAAAATTAAGCGAGATATAAACAAGGAATCGAATTGTGTAAATTGAGTGCCTTTTTATTTCTCGCTTAATTTCTCTTTCTGAACAAATATATTCATTTCTTTTGTAAATAATAAACAACTTATGTGTTTTTGGAGTGTTTCTATGCTTCCGTGATGCAAATTTTTGCATAGAAATCAATTCTTCAAACTAACTTTTGAGTGCTCATTGCGGCTCAACCATTCGGAATATCCACGAGTTTATTAGACAAAATATGCTAACAATTGTCTTAAGAGCTAATTTTCGAAGTTTCGACGTTTCCTCCCCGGTCACCCTGTATTTTTGTTTCAGCATAATCTCAAGGTTAGAAATCATCTTAAATCCCGGTGCGGCCCGCGATTTAAATAGAGTAAAAATTTGAACCCGCGATTTAAATATTGAGAGTAAAAAGGTTCTATCTGTAAAAATAGGGTCTTGATTTCTACGAAATCAAAATCAAACTATCACCAAAAATTACTATATCTAGTGACCAGAACAATAAAAAAATAATGAGAAAAGAAACTTCAAGAACCCATTAGTCCAGTTTCAATGTCGATCCTTACAATCCAGTCGGTAGCCTCTCAATCCACTCGATCGCCGAGAGAGGAAGAGTATACACATCTGATCCATCACCCTGATATGACGTTAGTTCACATTCTTGAGCAATGTGAGTGATTGTTTGGAACTCCGCACCAAATTCGCAACCAGAAGATGTCACTTTGCTCCACTTGTTTAGTCTATTTGCACAAACACCATGTCCTGTACGTAGTCTGTTCGCCGTCTTCCAGGCAGCTTCTCGGCAGCTCAAAACCTGCAGCTTATAAATTGTAAAGGTGTATTTGAAGGGGAAGTTTTACATCCAGTACTTCTCCCATTTGAAGGGGAAATTTTTCCATCCAGTACTTCTCCCATTCCTTATTTGCCGAAAAAAATACTATCACAAAGGTCCATCGCTGTTTTCAGGGGAGATCGTTAGGATTTTAGTTTGGTACTGCAGGCTGTTAATATATTTTCATGTACTGGTAGATCCGGGTTGTTCAGGATCTTCGTATCGTCCCACAGGATGCCTATTATATTGGCTCTTGAATTCTCTAGGGAGTTTTCCAGAGGCCAAAAATATCTGAGTAAAATTCTGTTATCCATTCCACAGTGTAAGGACCACAATTACTAAGGTATATGCAAATTTATAAGACGTTGTTTGAGGTATATCAGAGATGTACAGGTTGAAGAATGTGGGAGCCAGGACTGAGCCCTGGGGGAGTCCATTATTCAGAATTTCCTGCCTACTTGCCTCACCATCTATGATAACTTGGAATTGTCTTTCAAGAAGCATATAATTCAAAAGGAGGCCGTGTTTCTCACATGGGAACACCTTCCGAAATTTATAAAGCAGCCCCTCTCTTCACACAGTATCATATACAGCCGTTAGGTCTATAAACAGTGCTACAGTCATAGTACGTTCCTGAAATCCTGCTTCTATAAAGGTTGTAAGACTGAGCAGCTGATCTGTGCAACTTCTCCCTGTTCTGAAACCGGCTTGTTCTACCGGCAAATGTTACGATATTTTCCCATTTAGTCTGCTAAGACGGAGCCTCTCAAACAACGTATAGCACGAACTTAGAAGGAAAATTGGTCTATAACTTTCAGGTTGGTCTTTTGGTTTCCCAGGTTTCAGGATGCCTATTATATTGGCTCTTGAATTCTCTAGGGAGTTTTCCAGAGGCTACAAATATCTGAGTAAAATTCTGTTATCCACTCCACAGTGTAAGGACCGCAATTACTAAGGAATTCATTATGGATCCCGTCGCGCCCTGACGCCTTCCCGATTTCCAAAGATTTTATCGCTCCACGCCCCTCGCAGACCTCAAACTCCCTGGCTGGGGGACAAGGCCATTCGCATTCCTTCAGCTACACGTGTCCCCTCAGTGGTGCCAAAGAACAGCCGCTTCGCGTGTGAACATCTGCTGAAGTTTAGGCAGCCATATCCGAGGACCCCTGGCTAAAATTACAGCATGGCTAATATGAAAATCTGTATTCGTATTGGTATCTGTATTTGAACACTTAGGAACGAAAAAGTGAGAAGTCAAACATAACAACGTTAATTCATAGGCCTCCTTCTTAGGCCTTCATAGGCGTCTTAGACCTCCGCGGCCAGAGTTGAGATCCCGGCTGTCCACGGCGTCACCCGGACAGCCGAGATCTCAAAAGTTAATTCATTCTCTAACATTACTCATAGTTTTGTTTTGTCCGTATTCACTTGAAATTCTTCAAATTGAATAAGTTCCAAGGCAATACTGTCAGTAGATTTTGCTAAATTTATTTTTTTAAATACGGTTTTAGGTCTACGGATATAATTTGAAATTAAATATCCCACGTGTCACTTGTTCAAATTAACTTCAATTGTTCACGTAAATATGTCAACATCAATTTTGCCAACGTCGTGAAAGAAAATTATGGCGTATTGAGTGAAAAAAATGCCTTTGGATACTGGAGTTTAATCAACGCTACCTACATAGATCAATCTAGGTGGCAAATTGTTTAATGTGCGGCATACTCACTGATCTGGCAGCGCCAAAACACGCAAAAACTGTTTTTGGAAATTTCTTAGAATTTTATGGCTGAATCTGAAAACAAATTATCAGTTCCCCATCAGGAGACCGAGGCGCGTCTAATGACACCTTGCATGTCTCGATTGGTGCACGGGAAGTGGTCTAGCCGTGAGAGACGGAATCACATATCCTAACGCACGCACGCACGCTAGAGTTACTCAAATGCTGTACAGGGATATGGACGGCCCCTTGACACACAAATACAGAAACCTTGAATCTTACACAGCAATAAACAAGTTCCGATTCCGCAAAAGTAAACAACTGAAGACGAAACCACTCAGTGGATTAACGTCAACGTTTACGCGCGTCCTGCCACTTTCGAGGCGTCTCTCGACCGCGCGCAAGGCCGAGATCGTAAAGCGTCGAGACGCCACCTCGCGCCCTCGAGGCGAGCGATCGCTTGGCGGCGCGCCGCAAGTCCACAGGAATGATCGTCAAATAGAAAAATAATGTTTGTTTCAACAAAACAAAGATACATAATGAATTAGTTTACGTTTGTATTGTATACATTTTTTAAAAAATATTTAACACACCTGTAACAAGTAATGTACTTTAGCTTCCGGGTCAATGACCCGGATTTTTTTAAAATTCTGAGCCTCAAGAAAATGTGCGCAGATAATCTCTTTCCCCACACGTCATATACAGTTTTTATTGTCGTTGACCAAATAAATAAATAAACAAATAAATACATAAATATATAAATAAATAAGTAAATAAATAAATAAATAAATAAATAAATAATACGAGATTCCACTCCTGTGATGGGGGTGTATACCGAAAACGTCGGCAGCTACTTCAATAATAATAATAATAATAATAATAATAATAATAATAATAATAAAACAAGACTAGACTTCTTTCCACTTCAGCGACATCACGCGGTGGGTGAAGGAACTTACGAAGGCGCCTGCGCCGGTTAGTTGCATAACGACGCATGTTGGCCTGCTGGCGCTCAGCATTGCTGAGGCGGTCTTTGGGAGTACCGCAATCCAAGACTAAGACGGAAAAGTAGTAGTAATGGGACAGTATTGTAGTGCTAGCCGACTTGGAACCGAATCCGGTTCATTATTATCATCATCTAGAAAATTGTAAGGCAGTGAATTGCAGCTCTCTTCACAGGTCTTTACGCAGTTTGTGCAGTATTTATATGAGAACTTTATAATAATTTATTTATTAATTATGATTATTATCATTACAGTCGGGAGTCTGTTAATTCTCGCAAATAAATATTGCTTTGCTGTCATTGGCTGCATTGAGAGATTCCTTCGTGGTGCTATCATCCGCCGCGTGATGTCGCTGAAGCACAAGAGTCTAGTCTAGTTTTATTATTTCTGAAGTAGCTGGACGGTGTATGATGTATAGGTGTGTTCACCAGTGGCGTATCTACGGTATGGCAGACATGGCACGTGCCATGGGCGCCACACACAGGGGGCGCTATTTAGAATATATACGCTAAAGAAAAAAATATCACCCCTAATTTGAAGTATCCTGATAGGGGCGCAGATTCTATGCTTGCCACGGGCGTCTGAATACCTATATACGCCTCTGGTGTTCACTCCCAGTCTAAAACTGAAGCTTATGTGAGTCTATTTGTTACAGTTCTCGCGTACAAGCGCTGCGATCTTTGGATCTCATTTGGCAAGGTCGTGATTGGTCGTGATCCATTCGACAGCTCTGTAGCCAGCTGATTTATAACTTCAAGTCAGTGATTCGTCGCTTCGCGGTGGAATTGGTATAGTCTAAAACAAACAGTCACGAAAGTGGGTAGGAAATTGCCCAAAAGGCTGCTAGTTGACACATCTATGCAGGGTGTCCGGGAAGGAAACGTCCAACCTTCGAAAATAAGTTCATAAGACAATTCTAAGCATATTTTGTCTAATAAACCACGAGGATATTCCGAATGGTTGAGCGGCAATAAGCACTCAAAAGTTGGTTTCAAAAAATGATTTCTATGAAAAAATTTGTATTATAGAAGCGTAGAAACAGTCCAAAAATATATTTGATCAGAAAGAAAAATTAAGAGAGAAATAAAAAAGAAACCAATTTACACAATTCGACTGCTTTTTTATTTCCCGCTTAATTTTTCTGTCTGAGCAAATATATTCATTTCTTTTGTAAATAAAAAACAATTAACATGTTCTGGAGTGTTTCTACGCTTCCATAATGCAAATTTTTGCCTAGAAATCATGTTTTCAAACCAACTTTTGAGTGCTTATTGCGGCTCAACCTTTCGGAATATCCACGTAGTTTATTAGAAAAAATATGCTTAGAATTGTCTTAAGAGCTTATTTTCCAAGTTTCGACGTTTCCTCCCCGGACACTCTGTATACCTTCCACCGTGGTAGCTGCCGACGTTTCCGGTACATCCCCCCTCCAGCGGATTTGAGTCTCCTTGCTGTGGACTTGGTGGGCGAAGGCGGCGCTCCGGGCGGCGGTGGCGCGAAACGCGACCCGGTGGCTGGCCGGGGGGGAGGCGGAGGTGGGGGGAGCGAAAACAAGCGCGGGCGGGCGCGCGTGCCAAAACAAAGGCCGGGTGCGCGCGCCGCCGCGCTCGTTCCGCGCCGCTGACGCGCTCGTGACCTCAGGCTCGCGACCACACTCGACGCTCCAGGACCAGCTGGCGCCTCTCAGTCCCCGGTCTGCGCGTTCGACAATCCGCCTGGGGACGCATTTTAGCCCTTTGCACTCGGAAGCCACGAGCATCATGCACGTCCTACAGCTCGCACGGCATGTCACAGAGGCCACTTATGGTAACGTTTATAAGTTAAACTTCTCCATTGAATCATTTGGTCGCAGTCGACATGCAGGATTCAGCCAAGGTCACCTAGCGGACACTTCGTACAAAAGTTGCGTCAATAATATTCCGACGACACCATTTTCGCATTTTCTCTTATTTCTGGATACGTCACCACCACCAGAAAGAACCACCATTCACTAGACATTTTAAACTAATTACAATTGGCCGGTTTTAAAGGACAACCACACGGCAGCAACATATAACACAAAATAACTTGCGTTCAGATCTTAACATCACTCAAATGTTCTCTCCAATAACTACCACTACGTTAGTCAAATAGGATCAAAGAGAAATTACGATTCAATTTATTTTAAATAATATTTCACTTAAAAAATTAGTTATAAGAAAAGGAATTAAAACTGAGAAGCATACTATATTAAAAGCAATTTTAATATATACACTCGAACGAAATATTTACTACTACGATTCTCGATGATTTATGAAGTGCCAATACTTGGTTTGTGTCTCTGTGATAGGTTAAAAACCTGTATCATAATGAAAACTGTATCGTAATGGCTATCATTATGCACCAGATTGCAGCCATCAAATGACAGAATTATACAATGGGAGTAGAAAAAATACATTGGGCAGCAGTTGCTTCATTAAAAGAACTTTGCGTTCCTTTCTTTCCTACATTGAACAAAGACTTCGTAATTTGAGTCGGGAACTGGGAAATCTTGATGACTGAGAACGTTTCAAAACACAGTGCCTTCAGAAACAAAATATTTACTTTACGAAATTCATAGTTTAGTGAGACGATAGTAAAGGTCACAGTCGGATAGAGTTTATGCAAGTAAGTCGATTATATCAGAATATTCAACATACTCTTTATACAAAGTTGTCCGTTTAAAAGCGGTGTAGAACACGTGACTGAAATACCGTTATATACGTTTTGAGTTATAACGATTTATTTTTGCTTTATTTATGGTAATTTGTTATCGTTTGTTAAATCTAAAGAATTCTGAAATGCTCCCATCACAAATTGTTACGTTTAAAGTGTATAAGGTTTTTTTTCTACTCTCATGTAATCAGGTGAAAAATAAAATCTTTTAGCTAGATGTCCAAAGTAATTAAAAGTTACTCCAAAAAGTGGATTCATAAAATTTTAAAATCATTTAACTTGAACTAATTTTCTTAAATCAACATATGGAGAAAATGGTGCAGTACTCAGGCAACACAGAGAATAAAAAATTGGCGAGAATGATATTGTTATTCATCGTAAACTGGTGACCTGCCTTTCAACTTCCGTTACCGGTGAGGTGCGGTCACTGTGGCCAGAAAAGTTTTAGAGTTAAAGTATAGAGTTAAAGAATAAACTTGCATTACCAAATATAAACTTCTACTGGTGAGGTGCGGTCATCGAGACCGATCCGTAACTTCAACTGATTCTCAGAAGCGAACGGCTGTAACTAGATAAGCTAGCCCACGCCCGAAATTTGTCTAGAAAGGGGTAAGAAGGTACTGTAAACTGTCTCTGCGTTGCACCGGTCGAGAGGACAGTGAGTTTATTTTTCCTCGCCGGTCACTGGGACCGCACGTAACCAGTTAACGGTTAATAGTAAATAAATTCACTTCAGGAAAAAATAAACACTAATGGATGTGAAAAGAGAATGGCGTACGATTAAATGGTTGGAAAACGATGGTTGGCAAACATGCGAGATGATCACACAATGAAACAATAATTAAATATTGTGGGAAACAATAATGAAGAATAGATGACTGAATTATATAAAACACGTTTATTTTGACGAACATGCCGATTAACACTAGCTTCAAAATTCAAATAAATAAAAAAATAAAATCAATAAAAAAAACAGTGCGTTTCATAGTGCAAACTGAAGAACCACGGCGTTTGGCGTACAGAACTGGCATTGAAAATGAAACTATTTCTATTCAGGAAGCAAAATCCTCCATCAAAAATTAATAGAGAGTCAGAAAATTCCATTATTTACCGCATTTGAACGAGAAATGAGCCCCGAGAGGCATTTCTACAAAAATGGAGCCAAAAATGGCAGGCCAAACTATGGTCAGCTTTGACGAGAATTTCTGGAAAACTAACCATCTGTTGGAAAAATGCATTTCACCAGTGAATTCGCCATGAAATTCCGGGCTAGGACGCTGATTTTCAGAAGATTCGAGTTCCCTTCGGAAATCACCAAAATGAACAGGGGGGGTATCGAATTTTCGCTTTCTTGGGTTGTACAAAAGAAAGGGCTGAAATTGTCTTTTCACGATTCCCTTTACTTCCTAGGTCACTTCTGCTGTCATAAAGGGCCGTCTATAAATTATGTAACGCAAATTTTGTGTATTTTCAATACCCCGTCTCCCCCCTGTATCGCACCTGTAACGCGTGTTTGAACCCCCCTAAATAATGAAGTAATGCTTGTGACAGACCCCCCTTTTAAACGCAAGGTGCGAAAATAAATAGAGCACACTAAGAACAATTTTTATTTATTTCACTTGTGTTGAACATTAAAATGAATGATGATTAATGTAGAAAATAGTTGTCGATGCTAGCTGCACTTAACAATAAGATTGGGGAAAGTTGTGAGTGAAGGAAGAATGCCTGGACGAGAAATGGTTGATCACAAGCTATGCACACGTCGTGGATAATACAAGAGCATCCAGCGCTCGCTACAGTGCTAAGATTCTAGAATACAGTTCAAATCAGTTTTTAATATTTTCTTCGCAATTTTACAGATTCAATAAAATATTGATAAAAAAGATCTACATTTATGAAAATTTACAACTTATAACTTCAATTTATTTTTGTTTTTAAATTAATTACTTAAACATTTTAATGTTAAGGGTCCCGAAATTATGCTTCACAAAAACGCAGGCCTGGGTCCAGATAAGTATTTTCAAGTGGATTACTTTTTTTTCTTTTTTTTTTTTTTTGAAAAATCCAGTATGAAATGTATAACGAGTAAAAGAAATGTTCTGCCCAGACTAATGCATTTTACGGTGGAAATAATTATGTTGAAAGTAAATATATTAACACCACATTTAACCGTCAACTGACGTCGTGGTGCTATTTTGACCCCACTCGAATTTCGAAGTTGGATATTCGTCGTATTTTTCAAATGAGAATGTTCGCGAGCCGTTTATCTTCAAATACAATCATTATCGTTTGATTTAATAAGTATTGTTGAATGTCGTGTAGTGTTTTGCAGTGGCGTGAGTGAAAATATTTGTTGGGGTCACAGCGGCACCACCACGCCAGTTAAGCAACTATGTTTGAAATGGCGTCTTCATTGAAGACTGTATTTTGGGCTGACGAGGGCCATGATATCGCTATCTATCGAAGTGGAGAATGATGATTATGACACTGAAGACATACAAAACGGGAATGACTGCAAAGGGAAGAATTCTTGAAGATTCTAGCACGTCATCTTACTGAACTTCATAAGAACGTCAGACTTTTGGATGTAGAACTACCTTGAGAACTCGGTGGAACCATCTCAAGAATATTGAAGAAATTTATTCTTGGTGCTGAATGTAATCCACAGAAAAACAAGAAAACGAAGCGGTACGCAATAGAGGGCGGAAAAAATGACCGAAAAAGAAAATTGTTATACATGTTGCCGTTCAATGTGTCAAGCAAACATTTGAAATGAGTTGCTCTAAGTCTTTTTGTGCAATAATGTTGATATTTTATTGTTCAATACGTGTTTCAGAAAATGATAATACGAAATCAATCAGGCATTAAAAATTTAGTATTTAACAGTAAAGTCACAAAAAAGTTAATTATTCAGTTCAGTAAAAAATATATTAAATTTGAATTATTTTATCTAAATTAGTTTGAAAATCCTACAAAAATATGACTAAACAGAAATAGTTCAAATTGCATCACAAATTTCATAAAGAAATAAAAAAAGCGAGGGGTCAAAGTGTCACCACGACTCCGGTTATGTAACGAAAACTCATCAAATCAGTTGAGGGTTAATGCAGCAGAATATCCAAAGAACATACTTTGCAATCAAATCAGCTATTAGCCCACTGCACTCGCAGGCCATGTGTGACATGCCACCCACGAAAGCTCTCTGCGGTCGGAGGTTTCTCAGCACTGCGAGGGCCTGCAACTCGTAAGCCGTGTGTAAGATGACACTGGAAATAGGCGGCACAGCTCGAAGCCAACACTCGGCATTCCCCCTTTCCAGCTCACTCTCACATTATTGCGTCAGCATTGTTTAAAAATAGAATAGAGGCCTGGATCAATTTAAAAACAAAAACATTATATTACACACCAGAAAAGTACGTGGGCATCTGTGGCATGACCTACGAGTTAATTATCCGGGATTCTGAAGTGGCATCCGAGACATGCCCTACGAGTTGTAGGACGTGTCACTACTACAAGCTAGAAGCCATTATTCTCGTGGCATCTCTGACATGCCGTACGAGCTGTAGGACGTGTCCCATTACATAGCTATACGAGCTAGAAGCCATTACTCTCGTGGCGTCTCTGCCATGCCGTACGAGCTGTAGGACGTGTATTTCGGTCGTGCAAAGGGCTAGAAAGCCATTGATGCGCATACTGACCGCCAGGTCACCGTTACGCGCGGGCCACGCGGGCGCCATCTGCAAGTGAGTACGTACGGCGGGCAGCAGCAGGCTCATGGGCGATGGGCGGCGGCGGGGGCGGCCACGAGGACGGCGGGCGACTGCGGGCGCGTGCCACGCCGCCCGCCCCCGCCCCCTCCCCCACCGCGCGTGACGTCGCGCCCGCCGCCCATTGGTCGATCGCTTCGCACCCGCCGATCCCCCCCCTTCCCCCTCCCACGCCCATCGCCCCCGAGACAATACGCGCGCAGGAAAGAACCGGAACTTCCTTCCGCCCTCACGAAGAAGAAATAACAGCCAGAGGCGGCGATGATGTCCCAATTTTTTTCAATTTGAAGTCTGTTTTTTTCAATTTGAAATCTGGAGGGGCGGGAATTTACTCAATTAATTGGGGTAAAAGAGCGCTACCGCCGATGAGGCTTATGCAGCTGGGAATGGGCCTATCTTAAAAAGACTACTTAAAAACTAACTTAGATCTAGCTAACTACTGCAGAGCCTCTTTCGGCTAAGGCCAGTTATGGGAAAAAATCTCTTTACTAAAAAAAATTTTTTACCTTAACTGGAAGGGGGGAATTGAAAAGAAAGAAAGGAAAAAAAAAAAAAAAGAGGTCGCATCAACCACCAGGTCATTAGCGACCACTATTGGATTTAACGTCACGGTACGAGGATAACACGATATAGTGATGACAGGGGGTCAAAGGACGAACACGTACAACCATGCCCGAGGCGGAACTCGAATCCGCGAACCCTCGGTCCAAGCTCACTAAGGCACTGCTGCTTCAGCGACCTCGACCACGGGGCCGAAAACATTCTACACTAATTGCGGACTAAGAAATGGCGAAAGAAAATAAAATGGCAAAGCTACTAATCAAATTAAAAAAAAAAATTCATTAATCTCTAATATCAAGAACCTTAGTCTTCATTGGGCCTCAAATTTACAATCAATTACCGATGACGTTGAAAAATAGAAAATCCTTGAATATTTTCAAACGAAGGATAAAGGTTTGCATTTCAAAATTTAATAATATGATATAAACAAGTTAACTGAAATATTGCATTAAAACTGTTTACAGTGCAAAAAATCAAAAAACTGTTGACTGTGAAAATTAAGCTTCAATTTATTTATGGAGTTATACATTTGTCTCCGAAAATATTCCAATTCCTATAATATCAGTAAATTTTCACTTACTTTTGTATTTTAAGGCAAGGTTTTTTATTTTTATGGGTTCACAAAAAATTGGATAGTTCATTTACAAAACAATATTTCAAATATACGCCACACACAAACAATACTAATAAACAGTAGACAGATAATACATTATAAACTCAGTATTGCTAACAATTACAACTGGTTATCGATGGTTAGTAATTCCAAGAAAATTCAATGTATATTTTCTCTTTAGAATAAAAATTATTATTATTATTATTATTATTATTATTATTATTATTATTATTGTTATTATGGTTTTGATTTATTGGCATAGTAAAAACTAAATTAAATTTTACTAAATAACTTCGCCCCTATTAAAAGAAGATTAGAGGTTAATTGATTCTCCCAACAACTGATGATTTTAGTACGCAGAAGAACATACGGGAAATTGTCCTATTCTCAGAGATTGAAGACCATCAGTATAACCCTTCATTATTTTTGGCGATTCCCTGAATAATTATAATTGACCTTTTGCAGTTTGGAAGAGGAAAAAGGACTAAAGGACGGACTAACGGAATGACTGACGGACGGACTGACGGACAGACTGACGCACTGACGGACGGACTGACGCACTGACGGAGAGACGGACTGACGGGCAGACGGGCTGACGGACGGACTGACTAAAGGACTGACGGACTGACTGACGGACGGACTGACTGACTGACTGATGGAATGACTGACTGACTGACGGAATGACTGACGGAGTGACTGACGGACTGGCCGAAAGACTGACGGACGGACTGACTGACGGACTGACTGATGGAATGGCTGACTGACTGACGGAATGACTGACGGACTGACCGAAAGACTGACGGACGGACTGACTGACGGAATGACGGACGGACTGAAACACTGACTGATAGACTGAAGGACTGACGGACGGACTGACGCACTGGTGATCTGACGGACGGACTGATGCATTGATGGACTGACTAACGCACTGATGGACGGACAGACGAACTGACGGACAGACAGGCTGACGGGCGGACTGACTGACGTACTGACGGACGGACTGACGGATGGGCTCATGAACGGGCTGACGGACGGACTGACGGACTGACTGACTGACGGACGGACTGTCTGACAGACTGACGGACCCACTTAAGGACTGATGCACTGACAAAATGACGGACTGACGTACTGACGGACTGAGGCAATGATGGACGGACGGACTGACGCACTGGCGGACTGAGGCACATACGGACTGACACACTGACGGACTGACAAGCTCACGGACTGACGGACTGACAAGCTCACGGACTATCGGACTGACGGGCTGAAGGACAGATGGACTTATTGATTGATGGACTGACGGACTGACGCACTGACGGACTGACGGAGTGACGGTCTGACGGGCTGATGGACTGACGGACTGATGGAGTGACGGAGTGACAGGCTGACGGACTGACGGACTGACGCACTGACGGACTGACGGAAGGACTGACGGATGGACTGACGGATGGACTGACGGACGGACTGACGGACGGACTGACGGACGAACTGGCGGTCGGACTGACTTACTGACGGACTGATGGACGCGCTGCCGGACTGGCAATCTGAAGCACGGACTGATGCATTGATGGACGGACTGATGTATTGACGGAGGAACTGACGCACTGACGGACGGACTGACGCACTGACGCGATGACGGACTGACTGACTGACAGACGGATGGACGGACTGACTGACAGACGGACGGACGAACTGACTGACGGGCTGACTGTCGAAGTGACTGACGCACTGATGGACGGACTGACTGACGTACTGACTGGCGCACTGACGGGCTGCCGGACTGACGGACTGAGGGACGGACTGACGGACGGGCTGACGGATTGACGGACGGGCTGTCGGACTGACGGGCTGACGCACTGACGGACTGAGACTGACGGACTGAGGGACTGAGGCACTGTCGGACTGACGCACTGACGAGCTGACGCACTGACGGACGGACTGACGTACTGGCGGACTGGCTGACACACTGACGGGCTGACGGACTGTCGGACTGCCGGGCTGAAGATGCTGACGGGCTGACAGACGGATGGACTGATAGACGGACTGCCGGACTGCTGGACTGACGGACTGACGGACGGACTATCGGACGGACGGGCTGACGGACTGTCGGACTGACGGACTGACGGAAGGGCGGACGGACTGTCGGACTGACGGATGGACTTTTGTAAGTAATCACTTCTTGGGTATCAGGGGTCCCCAAAACCTGTATTTCCGTTGAAATCTCGAAATCGATTTTCCGCAGCATTACATAACTTTCCCTATACTATGTTTATACTGCGTAAATACGATCGTATACGGGAAAGTGAAAATCGAATAGTTAGTAAGTTTTAAAATAAACAGAAAATAAGATAATTTTTTATTAATCACTGAGAGAATTTCAGGTCATATATTGCTTTCATATGTTTCTTTACAGTTGACGATTGAAGTACGCATAGAAGGGTTTTGAAACGATATTGACTACATAAAACAAACACCGTTAAATGAAAATTATTTATTAAGTATAAACGTGCATTACCAAGTATAAACTTCTACTACTGGTGAGGTGCGGTCATCGAGACCGGTCCGTAGCTGCAACTGATTATCAGAAGCGAACGGCTGCAACTAGGTAAGCTAGCTCACGTCCGAACATTGTCTACAAAGAGAAAAGAAGGTGCTGTAAACCAAAACGTCCTTCGTTGCACCAGTCGAGAGGACAGTGAGTTTATTTCTCTTCGTCGGCCATTGTGACCGCACGTCACCAGTTAACGGTTAAAGTTGATCTAGATCGATTTATATTGACTTATGGTTGTATGCAATCATAGAAATGTAAATGAAGCTATTAATATTACGCGAAAAGACAAACGAAAATTCAAAGCAATAAAAGTAATTGTAACAAAAAAACCTAAACAGCTGGCAAATAAAGTAGATAGCGAAGAAGACAGCAAAATGCAGTATTACATTTTTAAAATCATTTCTCTTAAATTTCCAAATTTAGTTTTTCAAATCTTATTCAATTATATTATTCTCGTATTTAAATCCATGATAATACATTTTTGCCGTGATATAAGGATTTGTTGGCTGTCGATAATAAAAATTTTCATATATTCATATATTTCCTTTTGAATATGACTTCCTGAATTTTGAATAGATAATTGGAGAAAACAGCAAATGTAGTACATGTTTTGAAATTTTTAAATTTTTCTTACAAAAATGAATCCGAGACAATTCTTTGATAAATTAATAATAAAGAGAAGAGTGTGCAAGATTATATTCATAATTGATAACTCTAGAGCCAATTGAGTTTGGTTACATCACTTTTAATATTGAGGATAATACAAGGTGATATACATCCAAAATCCATCGATATTGGATAATACGTGTTGTTATTCACATTGACTTCTATTTCGCGGAATTGTGTTTTTCAATCGATGATTCCTGACAGTAAAAAACTTTCGACAATGTGTGTTTGAAACGCCGCCGTTTCTAAAACGAAACACTCCATTATATCGCCTTTCCGGAAGAACAATGATGTAACTACAAAAATTTGTCAAATGCAAATAAATCCATAGAAGTTTCCAGAAACACATACCACACACAGAGGAACTATGGCCTTTTATTAACCTTTTGCTTTTCAGGATAGACTGATTAAAATAGACTGATATAAATAGGATAGACTGATTAAAATATAACTGGACAAAGAAATCTTATTAAATCCCAAAGACAGTCAGAAGATAATGGAACATTTTAGTATTATTAAAAATTTCTCGTCCACCAACCAATCAATCGTTTCCACCCAGGAGAGACATTTCTCACGTCATTTTCTGTCCTTCAAACTACTTGCCATCGACTATCGACCTAGCTTAAACTCGTGAACTATGCACGAAGTGGCATGAAATGAGTAGAGAGCGGCCACGACAAGGTAGTCATTTTCAAATTGTGAGTCCCTTTATCGGCCTACACCCGGTAAAGCGGGACTTTATTTTTATTCCATTTCAATTTCATTGCGACATCCAGACAAAATGTGAGAACGACCCGGAGTGCGACGGAACAGCTACTAGAAAGTTAACGATTGGAGACAATGTAACACGTGACCCCACGGCACGTGTTACAATTGTGCAATGTCATTTTTTGTATTCCAGCATTATAAACAGCCTTTGCTCTTGCAACAAATCGTTCATAATCGGGCGTTTTACGACACAAATGATGGCGTACTAGATTTCACGGCACGAATGATTGCGTCATCACACATTCAGCCAATCGCAGCGAGAGAATCGGAGGGAGGTGGAGGTGTATGGAACAGCCTCCACCGTTTTGTCGCACGGATGTCAAGAAACCGAGACATCGCAGGAAAACTGTTTCGCAAAATTAAGTTTGATTCTCTTAGAAATTTATAATGCTGTCACACAAAAAATAGCGTATGTAATTCGTTTATATGTTCTTTTATTGCATTCGTACAAATTTGAAAACTCGCTCCTAACATGTACTCATGCAATAAAGCTTAACATTATATAATAATTGCATAAATTACTATTATAGCGTGAGTAAGCTGAGAAAATAGATCGAGATGTTCAAATATTTGAATTATTACAAAATATTACAAATAACTTAATAAACTTAATTCTTCTCAGAGTCATTCTTGAGGGTGATTCTGAAAGAAGTCCATTCTAAAACAAGAAAATTAACGATTGGAGACAATGTAACACGTGAGCCACGACGCGGTTCGAGTGCCAATTGTGCAATATCATTCATAGCGTGAGTATTGTACAGCGTATATTTTGTATTTGAAAAGGGCAACTAATGTAAGTTTTCCTTAAAAGTTTTGTCAATTTGATAATTAAATTACAACGTAATATGAAAGTTGGTTGAATTAAATTTAAGACTTTTTTACGAAAATTTGTTACCTGTGAACTTTGTTAATATTAGCGTAATGTCAGTATGTTAAAAAACTGTTAGTTGTAATTCTTTTGTAAATATGTTTTGTTTTTTGAGTAACTCTAATCCGATTAATAACACATATTATGTTAATGCGAAGAACACCAGTAGTGACATAAAACTTAACCAAATTTATGACACGATAATGAACAACATCCATAATTATTTTTTGTCAATCCCACTGTTCAATCCATTATTTACAATCTTTATAATTGGTACATTCCTTAATGTATCTAATCTTGTGCTACCTTCCACAATTGACAACCACTAAGTTTGACAAAACTCAACGTTTTTAGAACTTCTCATTGTAATATGTTGTGCTCTGATGTAACACCAAATTGTAAATATTGATTTCAATAAATTTGCATTCCTTTTTTATGTCAATTTGTATTGTCTATGCCATTGTCAACCGTTTCTATATCTGTATTGCTCTTGACAAGTCACATGCTAAATGTGCGAAACGTCGAGCTCACAATAAATGTATACAATACAAAAGTTTTAATTCTTGGAATGAACCTAGATTGATATTGTATGGTCCTTACATATTTAATCGTACCACCTATGTATCTAATAAATACGAATAATAACAATAATAATAATAATAAATTATTGAAGAAAAAACAAGAGGCGTTTCTGTATTCTCATTCTCTGCAACGAGAATGTTATAACAAAGGCCAGTCTTGAATTTACTAAACCATTAATCTTCTAGAATTATAAATGAAGCTTATTTTCCTTTCTAAAAGAAGAGAGAGATGTTCGCATAATCTGAATGTAACATTTAGAAATGTTTGATAAGTAATTTCTTAAATTAAAAACAAATAATTTTACACATTTAATTAGAACCCTAATTTTAGCAATACGTTATTAGATATTCTTGATATTTAATTAAATTTTATTAGTCGGTTATAATAATTTTAAAAATATCAATAAAATGTATCTATGTTTCAATTTTAACCGAGTATAATTAAGAGCCAAAAGTTTAAAAATTTTATAATACTCCATTTTCCCCTGAAAACATTGACATCATTCATTACTCGCCGAATAGCCAAATTCGAATGTGATTCTTCAAACAAAATTTATTCCTTTTTTGTTTGTGATAATGGTTTTTAAAAATAAAAAAATAGCTTTTGTGTTGTCATTAGGAGAACTCAATAGAAGGTCAAAATTAATTTTATGTGAACACATTTATAAATCGATGAGATTTTGTCATAGTTTCTTAAATTAATTTTTCAGCTTTTATGCATGGGAAACACAATTTTCGTATACTTTTTTGAAATTTTGCACTTCGTTTTTTAATGCTGCATTCAGCACAATAAATAAAACAATGGAGGGACATTAATGAACATGGAGCGATCTGACAAGTTGAGAATTTTTTTTCTAAATAAGCCAGGGCGTCAAAGATGAAAACCAACCATCCATTTACATATATTCTTAAATCTAAGTTAAAATATTATTTAAAAGTTCATTCAATAGTGTTATATGTATTTAATTTACAATATCAAAATAAATTATTGTGAATATTAAACTAATTCAAAGGGTTTGGTCCTCTTTAGCCTTCTCCTCTGGTTATGGTTATCTAAAACTTGAATGGCTCCTAAGTTAAAATATTCGTGCAGTCGCAATTCATGTTTGGCATGGAATTTCATTTGACACGTAGGGAATTCCAAAATCACGATGTAGACCCTATTCTAATGTACCACGGGGCATTTACAATATTTCGCAGTACTTTCTTCTGAAAGGTCTGTATTGATTTTATATTACTTTTCTTGAGCAACCCCAGAGATGAACACCATAGAGCCAAATCGGTTTCAAGATTTGGTTGCAGATTAAGATTTTGTTGTGTATGGACAGTTGAGAAGCACATCCCATAAGCCACAATTGTCTCTATTTAAGATTTAATTCTTTCTTTTTCTTTTTCACGTGTTCCTTCCACTGCAGTTTAGTATCTAATGGCATGCCTAAGTATTTAGCAGTGTTTGCGTGAGGTACTTTAAGGCTATTTAACATAAAAGAAGGGATGCTTACAATTCTCTTGTTAGTAAAGTTTATGTGAATAGATTTGGACTCGTTTAATTTGATTTTCCAAATTGTTGTCCAAGAGTGTATTTGATGACAAGCCTTTTGTAGAGGCCTCCTGCGCATCTGAGCAGCTCGGGAATGATTAGAAAAGAGTCGAGGTGAACGTTTCTATGAAGTCCTAATTAAATAAATGTATGGATCGAAAAATGGCTTCGGTTTACTCACTCCAAAAATTTATTTCATTCACACGCCAGTCACTTACTGTGCTAGCAACCATCTCTATCATTGTGCTAAATATTTAAGACGAAGAAGTTAATATAATCAACAAATGGTACGTATTAAAATACCTGAAGATATGAATTGTCGAGAGTTTAACCCATTACTGCCCAGAATTATTCTGCTCGCATAGCGCTCGCCCATTGTTGTCCATCGCGTGCCCGCACAGGAGCCGGTGCAGACCTCTGATAGCATGTTTTTGCCACTTTTAGTGCTATTCAATTGTTATGTTGCTGTGTCCCATAATAGTAGATGTACTGCATGTAAAAGATCCAAAAGCCTAAATGAAGCCTCTGAGCTAATTTCAAATCGCCTGTGTGGTCGCCCACCTTCTTTCTCCGCTAGTTGGTGAAAGGAGCCTAGCGAAATTTGCGTGGTCAGACGGAAGAGCAGGCCTCATGGCCTGAGTCTCGCCACGTAAAATAAGGCATCAATTCAATTCAATTCCACTGAGGAACGCGTAGTGAACGAGCGCCAGCGCCTAGCAAGCGGGAGCGAATATCTCGGGTGCGCTCACCGCGAGTTCATTGGCAAAAAGGGATCACTAGGGGTGGATTTTAATCAAATGTCATCTTTTTTTCTTTTCACTTTAGGACGATGCCTTTTAATATAGAAATTCATTTTATGTTTTGACAAATGGAACTGAGCCATTTTTATACATTATTTTGCATTTTTCTTTAATTTCGTCTAATTGGGCATATTTTATATTGTTTTCGTAATTTTTAAAGCTTTTTCCGGTATTCCATCGATTTTAATAACATTTTAATTCTACTTGTTTCAAATAATACTTACGAGATGCAACAAAGTTTCACAGAATTCCTGAGTGGTCTATTCGATTTCTTCGTTTATCTTAATGTCGGCTGTTGTGAGTTTGTAATCTAAGATTTCTGTGACGCCTTTAGCATAATTGTGTGTTCGGCAGATTTCATCATAACTAATGGCAAATTTCCTGCTCCAATCCAAACCAAAAGGGTACATGCTCAGTTCACTTCAACGGAAGAAAGAAGCCTCGATTACATCAGTAACATAACCAAAAGCTTGAGGGGTGCGTCTGATCTGTTTTTGGTCACATTTTTTGCCACATTTTTCTTTGCTTTTAGGGCATTTTTAAAACATTTGAAGAGCATTTTTTGATTATTTTTATGTTTTATGTAGAATTGCATTAAATGTGATTTTATTATCAACTAACATTGTTTATTCAGATGAGCTACCATAGATTCATTTTATTTCATGACTAGCTGGAACCCGGTGCATTGCTGCCGCAGAGGAAATAATTGAGGGAATATAACTCTTTCCCTCTCTCTTTTTTCTCCATTATCTGTCTTCCCCCCTCTCACTTTCCCCACTCTCTGTCTCTTTCCCCTCTGTGATTCTTTTCCCCTCGCCTCCGTATATTGCACCCTCTCTCTATTGTACCTTCTAGTATTTTCCCCCTTTTTTCTATTACCCCCCTCTACTTTCCTCCTCTCTCTATTTTCGCTTTCTCGTTCTCTTTCTCATTTCCCCCCTTCCCTTTTCCCTCCATCTTTGTGCCTCTTTCTCTTTTTGTCTTTCCTCTCATCAACTGGCGCCGTCTGCTCCTCGTGTTCTCCTCGACCCCGCCTCACGGCACACGGCAACGCCCAGCAACAATGCAGCTCCCGTGAATTGGGAATTGCATTTAACTAAAACGCCATCTTGTGCTATGGCGCCATCTAATGGAGTTACAATAATTGTGCTATGCCTATGCTCTTCCCGTAAGTGCAAGCAATAAGTTGACAAAGTTTTATCGCAATCCGATGCACGGTAATGCAGTGCATTAAGCACGAACCAACAAATATTGATTTTTGTATATTGTTAATATTAATTTTCTGTATAATTTTTGTTCGCGAATTTTTCCGATATTTTAATAGTTATTCTGCTATTCGGGGCGGAGATGAATCCAACAAATCGGTGATAATTACAATTGGTTCTGTCGTTCTTGAATTATAAATGGTTTAATTAATCCAACTTTGTTTTATTTACTTAGATTCTGCACGTCTTTGAGCAGGTGGAGTAATATTGAGAAGCGCCGGAGCAGCAAAAATATAATACAATGTTAAAAAAGATCTCATCATGTAGATTACGGTATAAAACATTTCTTTGAGACTTTAGGCTTCAAAATATTAGTTCTTAATGCCTTAAAAGTCTTCGTTTAGGAGTTATTTAACGATACACATTCGAACTGCGTAGCGGGTTGCATTTGCATGAAAGCCTAGTTTTTATTCTTCAGCGCTATGTAGTGCTATTTTTTCGATATTTTATTAGTTATTCTGCTATTCGGGACGGAGATGAATCCAACAAACCAGAGATAATTAAATTTGGTCCAATCGTTCTTGAGTTATAAATGGTGCAACTAACACGACATTATATATATATATATATATATATATATATATATATATATATATTGTGACCGTACTTACCTTTGCTGGCTCACGGTTACACATATCATAAAATTTTTTTATGTATGGGTACAGGAGTTCTTTAAGGGGGTTACTTTAATCTACAGTATCTGGATTCAAAGGCCTACTATCATATAAACAGAATTTATTAGAACAAAAGAACAATAAGACATCATTACATTACCAACATAGCCTGCATCATTGCTTTGATTATAATTCTATGGTTCATTCTGTACATCTCTAACCTTCCCACCATTACATTATCATTCCCGCTTATGCAACTTCCAACCCTTTGGAAAAACTACGTGCCATTCATATGCTACTACGCACATCATTACTTTCAACGCTACACAGTGAGCATCCTGAACTGGCGTTTCATTTAATTTTCCTTCTATTTGTTCACAATTAGAATTACTTATCTGATCGTTACGATCGTCGATTTCTACGTGACGCGTTGCTGCCCGTTCCGCCTGAGGCCGGGAGGTAACCTTGATGCCCGCGATGCTCCGTCTGCCCACGTGTCACCGCAGCCCGTTTCCAATCCACCGGCGTCGCCTTCCCACGGTTTCTTTCTTCACACGATGACTTTAATCGTATCAACTCAGCAGCTCCACCGCATAATCACACATCAGCACAGCCGCACCAACTATCATTAACCCGCATCGCCCACGTGTCCGTGCACTGCTCCCCTTTTTTATTAAATTTCGTAATTATTCTCTCTTAAATAAGTTCACCACAATCCTTACACTCGCTTATTGCACAGTTCATCACAATTTTTCTTTCTTAAATACCTGTTGTCCCGATTACACTGGATTTCTTGTACATCAAAGCATCGCTCTCTAACCACCATTGCATACCGTCCTCACGCCATGCTGCTCAACCGCCAACTGTCGCTTTTGCGCGGTCAGACCGATCAGTTCCCACTACCCCGTGCGCTCGTTCACGACTCTGTCGATCCGTTCCGCCGCGGTTCCTCACTCTGCGCGCTACTTTTGAATGTGGTGGAGCGCCTATTCTTTGTGTTTTGACCAATACGGTCAAATAACCCCCCACGTTATCAAGATTTTTTTTTACACAGTGAAAAATAATCTTCTAATCCATTGCTTCTAGGGTTCTCCTTTAGTTTTGATCTTGTCCCTCATGGTATGCCTTCAAGTTGTAAAAGTTGTATTGTTCGACTGTTTCTCCCTGAATGGTGTATAGTCTGTTAATTGTATCCTAAATTCGTACTCCTTAATAGGTTCACCGTTTTTCATAAATATTTTCTTGTTCTCTAATAGCAATTCCTTCAACTCGATTTTACCCCTATCATCCAACATCTCAGCTCCGTCAGCCTGTTGCTCTATCCACTCCTCCACGCTTTCACCACTTATTACTCCCGCGCTAATATTGTATTCTTCGTCCTCCTCGCCTCCTGTATCAATCCACATCTCGTCTCCGTTTACAATGATGTGCCCCTTTTCGAGATTTATGACAGCCCGATTGTTCGCCAGGAAATCCATCCCCAATATAACCGGATACAACAAATGCCTCACCACCAGCGCAACCATCTCGTACATATACCCACCAATACATACTTCTAACATCACTTGTTTCGTAATGGGGCTTGACCTCTTCTGGGTGGCCCCAATTACATACGACCTCGTCATCGGTAATGCCGCCACATGTTTTCCCGTCGCCACTAACCTCTCATAATAATCCTCCGAAATCGCGCTCGCCACACATCCTGTGTCAACCAATGCTTCCACTTCTTCACCTAAGCATGATATCATGACGGTTGGACATCTCCGACGAATCTTCTGGCTGCTTTTTCTCTTGATCCAGGGCTCATCCTCGTAATCGACCACTTGAAATGACTTGATGGAAACCTCGTTGCTTACTCCGTGATTGTTCGTGTTGGGGTCTCCCGTCAACACGAACTCCCTTCGTTTAAATTTGGGTTGTAACCCGTCCCGCTGGTATTTGGTCTCATTTCGTTACCACGTGAACCTTCTCCTCCGTTTCCTCCATTAGGTTGTCTCGACCGCTCGCCGTTCCTTCGACTTTCGCTCTCCTGCTGCCTATCATATCCTCTTTGGTTTTCTCCACCCCTCTGATCACCCCAAACTCTAGCGCTTTGCTTTCCTCCCCTCTCTTGCTCTTGAGCGCCCCTCACCATCATTGCATTTACATTCACTTCATTTCTGTTTTTCGGTGCATTAGCGAACGTCAGATCGAAGCTCCCTAATGCGTCTTGAAACTTCTCTAAATCTGTATGACACGCGCTCCTAAGCAAATTCTGGGTAGTTGTTGGAAATTGTCTGATTAGGATGCACATGATTTCTTGATCGCTCATGGGTGGCGATAACGATCGGAGATCCATGATGCGCCTAGCCGCGTAATCTCTCATTCCGCCCCCACCTGATGGCTTGTACATACTGTTCATGAGACCCATCTTAAAATTTAGCTGGATATCCTCGCTCCAATATCTTCGAAAAAACATCTGCTTAAACTCCGTTACAGTATTTGGAAATGGTGTGATGGTGTCTGCCCAGGTCCTCGCGTTATCCTGCAGCATCTGGTATATTACCTGCGTCTTACTCTTCTCAGGGAGACAACTAACCGCTAGGTATCGCTCCACAGCTCTCATGAACGAGTATGGATTCTCTTTTACGTCGCCCGAAAATTTTAATGAGGATGGTATTGCTATATTAACTGGGCCCCCTCCCACATTTGGCGCCGTCTTAACCTCTTTTAATTCTTGAACTTCTATTTGCAATTCCGCGATGTCGTCCTCACATTTCCGAACGTCCTTCTGCACTTCCTTTCTACAGGCTGCCACCGACTCCTTCAATTCTACCTTCGTGTCTGCCAACTCCCTCTTGCAGTTTTCTATCTTCCGTTCCATCCCTTGTGATACTCCCTTCACTTGCACATGCAGTGACTCGATGGCTTTATCCTGTGCCTCAATCCGTCCTTCCATCTTTGTGGTAATGTTTCGACTAAGTTCACTGCATATCTCTTGAACTCGCCCGTCTATTCTTTGTTCCCATGACTCGAACTTCTCCACTATAACCTGGTATTGTTCTTGTATTTGTCTCACTTGCTCTTGTTTATGTTCCTTCAGTTCATCAATGATTTTCTTTCGCTCCTCAACCATTCTCCTTTGGGCCCGTTCTTCCTGCTTCTCTAGCTCCTCAACCATTCTTCTTTGTGCCCTTTCTTCCTGTCTCTCTAGTTCCTCAACCATTCTTCTATGTGCCCGTTCTTCGAGCTTCTCTTGTCCTGCCATGATTTGATGAAGCATGCTCAGTAAGTCCTCTGTTCCGTTTCTCTTCACCATTCCCAGATTTGGTGTCGACGCATTCGCCCCCGATAACTCCATTCTGGCTCTATCCGAATCTTCTAGTAACGACTCATCCCATTTACCTCCATCATCCTCATCATAATGATCTCTGTCCTCGCGCTTCTCTTCCTCTCCCATCATTGTGCCCGTTTGCTTTTCCATTATGCCCCCAAATTGCACCCTACTACACCTATTTCTGACTAATCGCCCTCCTACACGCTTGATTCCACCCAAAATCTATTGCCCAACTTCAGAATGCTCACAGAGGCATACACCGAACACTACAAATTACTTCACTTCACACCAACGGCATCCTAATTACTCTCAAAAATGACCCTAACACAATCTGAATTGCTTTGAATTAGATGTGAGTGATGCCGCATATATTACGATCCTATACATAACTCATCAAAAACACATACAAGAAAAAAAACACACATCAAACAAATTATTGACCTCCGTCATCCACCTGGGAACAATTCACAAACAAAATGCACTCAAGCTCAAAACACCTAGAAATACACACAAAATAATTAAATGTAATTACACTGACATCTGTAACAAAATTCACATTGACATAATTCAACTGAATTCAAAATATTCATTAGATTATCATTGAATCAGTCTCAGATAGTCTTCCTGCACATTACTGAATGCAACTTATTTTTTTTTTCATCCACCTAAATAAAAAATCTCGATAAATCTTATTCAGTTGCAACTACTTGAATTGTCATGTTCATCAAATAATTAATGCTACTATGTCTCCAAAATAGCTCATAACTTCATAATATTCATTTACACACACGTCCAATCAGTGCTTCAAAATGCACTGGGCAGCACCTAAAACCCAAATTTATATTCTAACATGAAGGATTTTGTTCCTAATGTATTGCTCATTGAACTCAATGAATACACCTACTGTAATAATACTTCAAAAATCATACCCTAACACACTGTGTTTATTTAGATACACACTGTAAGGACTCTTCAACAAAATTATACCCTGATAATTACACTCATGTCCACACTCACTGTAATACCACTTTCCAATAATTATGCCCTAACATATTATTCATTGCCACATATACATTATGATCTTGTTTCATAAAAATTATCCTTGTATTGTATGATGATATACACATAGGAATGCCTTACAATAATTACCCTGGTATTTACACTGAATTCAGCGCCTTTTTACTGGCCACGTTATAACAATCTTAAAAAGAAAACTACATTCCAATATCTGCACTACCTTAAAACACATTAATTAAAATTCCCATCTATTTGTTATTTAAACTCAATAGTCATCAAAATGTTTTCTAAATTGTAAATGAATTATTTCAAACAACACCTTGACACAGAGATTTGCACTTAATGTTCATCAAAATGTTTTCTAAACTGTAAATGAATTATTTCAAACAACACCTTGACACAGAAATTGGCACTTAATACTCATCAAAATATTTTCTGAATTGTAACTAATGCTCATACAACATTTCTTTTGATTTTCAACTAAATTATTTCAAACAACACTTCACTGATTCCACTGCAATATGTTAGAGAATATTGATATATTTAATGCACTTAAACTCTCTTTGAAATATTTAAAACTGGAATGCTGACATTATCAAGAAATTTACACTGTCTTCTGCCTTTTCCAGTCATGCAACTAATTCAGATACCTGCTGATTAAAGTATGCACTTATGGGGATTGAATTTTGTTCAAATCTAATTACAAATTACCAATCTTTCCCTGTCCCTGAATTTCGGGCGCCAATAATATGTGACCGTACTTACCTTTGCTGGCTCACGGTTACACATATCATAAAATTTTTTTATGTATGGGTACAGGAGTTCTTTAAGGGGGTTACTTTAATCTACAGTATCTGGATTCAAAGGCCTACTATCATATAAACAGAATTTATTAGAACAAAAGAACAATAAGACATCATTACATTACCAACATAGCCTGCATCATTGCTTTGATTATAATTCTATGGTTCATTCTGTACATCTCTAACCTTCCCACCATTACATTATCATTCCCGCTTATGCAACTTCCAACCCTTTGGAAAAACTACGTGCCATTCATATGCTACTACGCACATCATTACTTTCAACGCTACACAGTGAGCATCCTGAACTGGCGTTTCATTTAATTTTCCTTCTATTTGTTCACAATTAGAATTACTTATCTGATCGTTACGATCGTCGATTTCTACGTGACGCGTTGCTGCCCGTTCCGCCTGAGGCCGGGAGGTAACCTTGATGCCCGCGATGCTCCGTCTGCCCACGTGTCACCGCAGCCCGTTTCCAATCCACCGGCGTCGCCTTCCCACGGTTTCTTTCTTCACACGATGACTTTAATCGTATCAACTCAGCAGCTCCACCGCATAATCACACATCAGCACAGCCGCACCAACTATCATTAACCCGCATCGCCCACGTGTCCGTGCACTGCTCCCCCTTTTTATTAAATTTCGTAATTATTCTCTCTTAAATAAGTTCACCACAATCCTTACACTCGCTTATTGCACAGTTCATCACAATTTTTCTTTCTTAAATACCTGTTGTCCCGATTACACTGGATTTCTTGTACATCAAAGCATCGCTCTCTAACCACCATTGCATACCGTCCTCACGCCATGCTGCTCAACCGCCAACTGTCGCTTTTGCGCGGTCAGACCGATCAGTTCCCACTACCCCGTGCGCTCGTTCACGACTCTGTCGATCCGTTCCGCCGCGGTTCCTCACTCTGCGCGCTACTTTTGAATGTGGTGGAGCGCCTATTCTTTGTGTTTTGACCAATACGGTCAAAATATATATATATCCTGTTTTTAGAAGTATTGAGTAGTATTTTTTTTATCTTCTTCATAGATCGTACTATTGTCTAATGCAGTCCATAGTACCATTCGAGAAGGGCTATTTCTCTGAAGCTTTAAAAAAGCGCCAAGGTACACAAGGCGTGGGCACGCGGATACATTGCGTGCGGTCAACAACATGCGCTCCTCAGGCCTCGTTCCGCCTCGCCCCGCCCCCGCCCCCGCACACCCCCACCGCTGCCCCCGCCGGAGTCCTTGCGCAAGCCCCAGCGACGAACAAGGAACAGGCGGAGTCGTCCCTGACCGAGACCCGTACCTCGAGGAAAATTTAGCCCCTATCGACTGCAAAGCAAGCAACCGTTCATACACGCCCGCTTGGCGGGACGGCCGCTTCCAGGAGTAAAGGGATGGCACAAGTACTTTCAAACAACGTTGCGCCCTCAAGCAGCCACACGGGCCTTGCCTGCAGAAGGTCGACGACAGGCCTTCTTTATTATTTAGTTAAGGTCGCCCCAGGAGCAGCTAGGTCATTGGCGAGCACACTTATAAAAATACAGTACTTACAAAAATATACAATGGTTACAAACACACATACAATTACATGGAATGCACACATACATTACAGATAAAATTATCAATAAATCACTCAATTGTTAAATACAATTTACCAGATTAAATTTGGTAAGGAAAAATCTTGTGACCATAGTAAGTGTAAAATCTTCACGTGACCAGAGTAAGAGTTGAATATACAACGAAGGTAACATTTAATGTTGATACTTGCTCTGGTACACATTACTGCATAGCAATCAATAATGAGGTGCTTATTCGATACTGGGAGATCGCAATTTGGGTGAAGATCATGAGTAGTCTTTTTCATCAGGTAGCTATGGCATTATTTTGATCAGTAGTTACTTGAAAATTCAATCGATTTGGCTTTTATATTTTCTGTCTAATTTTGAAAATATGAAACACGAAAACCAACACGCAAGTATGAGAAAACGTTTTCCAGACAAGCATGTTTGGAAATATTTGCAAATGCAATAAAGCAATGCACTAAATGGGTTCCATAAGCTATTTTTAGCACATCTTTATAAATTCATTTAGAATTCAGTTAATTTTGCAATTTTGTTCACAATCGAGAAATCTAGTTCTTTGCTATTCTCCTGTTCATCCATTCTCCATTCTTTGCTGATATCCATCGCTAACACAGATATTCATAAAGTAGAAAACTTGCAAATCGTGAGATCCAGCTCTCAGTAAAATGGTGGCGTGTATTGTAAGATTTACAGAAAAAGGTCTGCACTGAAAGTAAATTCAAAAATTTGGCGTGATATATTTCGTATATTCTGTAAATAATAATAATAATAATAATAATAATAATAATAATAATAATAATAATAATGCCTTTATTGATATGGCGAGGCTCGGGCCATCAGGCCCGCTCTTCCGCCTAACCACAATATTCTATGAAAAGGTAAAATCCAAACATTGTTGGACAAGGCTTTTCTACTTTCGTAAGTAATATCACAGCACTTCCAGTGATATTGAGTGAGATTATTTCACGAAATAACAGAGTGAATCGAATGTTCGAAGATTTTGGTCTCAATTAAAATCACAGGAATTGCCAAAAACAAGTATTACTCAAAACTGCCAACGGAATACAAGAGAACGTTCATTCCGCTCAGAGTTATCACTGCCTTCTGGAATAACTTACATCTTAAAACTTACATCGCGACAGTATCGAGCAGTGCTGGCGATCATTTGACTCCTAGCGGTACGACCTAAAATGACGCGAAATACCGTGAGGTATTCCATCCTGAAGACAAGACCCCACGCGCCAAAAAATAATTACTCAAACATAGAAAGAACTGGAATTTTGGGACGTTAACTAACGTAACGAAGGGAAGCACACAGATATGGAGTGCTGCTTCTACATTTGCTTCCCAGCAGCAACCCAGCCTGAGAAGGCCGGCACCCCCCAGGCGCACGTTCCGCGTGCTTCCTATTGATTGATTAGTTGATTGTTCGTGATTCCGGGCGCGTCAACTACTGAGGTCATTGGTTCAGTAGGTGTAGGGCGTGTTTTACATCTGGAGATGGCGGTGATCTTTCCCCGCTGAACGGCGAGATCCGGCGCCGACCTACCGTCACAAGCGGAGTTTTTCCTAACCAGGTATCACCCACCAGCGGAGCATCTCCCTAGCCGAGACAAGCTCTCAGCTCCAGACCGGTCTCCTAACACGTGTGGTAGTGTAGTGCATGTTAGTGTAGGCGTGTGTGTGTAAGGGGTGAGGATAGGGCAAGGAAGAGGAAGGAATGATCGTGCGCGGTCCGTGGCCCGTTTGTTAGGGTACTGCTCCGGCATTCGCCTGGTGTTGATCGGAGAAATCACGGAAAACTACCGATCAGAGCAGTCGGCCGCTAGAATTATCCACCAGACGGCGATTGAATTGGACCTAGCTGAGAAGCTAGTGTCGAAAATCCTGCCTAGGACCTCCGGGTCAGAGGGACTGGAGTGCCATCAGTTGATGCTCTGAGCCATCTCTCCCGGTGCGTGCTTCGGGGAGGGGCAGGCGGGGCGGGGGCGACGCGGGGAGGGAAAGAGCGATAAGGGCGGAGGGGCAGGGCGGTGGGGCAGGGCGGAGAGGCAAGGCGGAGGGGCAGGGCAGAGGGGCAGGGCGGAGGGGTAGGGCGGAGGGGTAGGGCGGAGGGGTAGGGCGGAGGGGCAGGGCGGAGGGGCAGGGCGGAGAGGCAGGGCGAAGGAGCAGGGCGGTGGGGCAGAGCGGAGGGGCAGGGTGGAGGGGAAGGGCGGAGGGGCAGGGCGGAGGGGCAGAGCTGTGGGGCAGGGCGGAAGGGAACGGCGGCGCGGGGCGGATGGGGTTGGGCTGGGCGGGCGGGCGGGCGGGCAGGGGCGGGAAAGGCGAGGAGGGGCGGGAAGGGAGAGGAGGGGTGAGGAGAGGCGAGGAGGTGCAGGGAGGGGCCGACCTGGCCGGGGGAAGGGGTGGGGCGGGGAGGGCCGGGAGCGGAGGGCGTGTCGTGACGGGCCCCACCGCCCGGCCAAGGCGCGGCCTGTGACAAGCAGTGAGCAGCTGCGACACTGCGAGCGAGCGACGGACACGCCACGTCGCCGCCCTCCCCTCCCCCTTCCCCTTCCCCACTCGCTCCCCCGGGCACGAAGCGCGCAACTGCACGCGCGTTTGCGGACGCTCTGCTCACGTGTTCCCTCTTTCCTTTCCTGCCCACCCCAACACGTCCCGAAATAGTCCGTCTCAAATATTAGCATTGCATTTTTCCAGAATTTCATCAATGAAGCCAAAAGGCTAGTTTTTTTATTTTTGTATGTTCACAAAAACTTTGACACTAAATTTACAAAATTAATTCAAAAACACGCCGCACACAAAAATACTAATAAGTAGAAGTAGACAGATAATAAATTAGTCACTCCGTATTGCTAATCATCGCAATTGGTTATCGATGGTTAGTAATTGCAAGAAAATTCAATGTATATTATCGCTGTAAAACAAGATGGGAATAAAAATAATATTATTATTTAAAAAAAGATAGGCGAATAATCAAGGGAAAACTCTGGCTCGCAATTGGAAAGTTATATTATTTAATGTCTTAAAATATAACTATCGGTGCTACAACAGCACATGCATTCCTGCGTTAATGGAAACAGCTACGTCATATTGAAATATGCATTATCTGCGCTTTTAACATTGTAGCTATTATTTGAAAACGTCCAATTCAACCAAGAAGCGAGCAACTTACTGTTTCCATCGCAGTGGTGTCAAAAATATGGGAATTTGCTTGGCTAATAATGTTAATACAGTTCAAACCAACACCTTTCCAACCAACATATATTACTCTAATCACAATATAATACCGGAAATTTTTAAGTATAATAATTACCAGGGAACAGATTTCTATGATTTTGCATATTTGTGTCCGCTGCTTTAGTGCATAACGAAGTGAAATTCCTTGACATAGAATATGATGCTTTATAGATCAATATGTTAGTGCATATTTGTGCATATTTGGTCGATTTTTCCTTCAGTACATATTCGTGTAATGATAGGCACATACTTTGCAAATTTCGTTCAAATAGAGACATCTTAAAAGTTTCATCTTTTCATAGAATCTATTTATGAGTGTTCATTGATTCCAAACAGCTTGTCACAGTTTGCGGTATTTCAAAAAATTCTACATATATTATATACTTGTGAAAATGTGGGATATTTCTTTATAATATAGTTGTTTAACCGGTGAGAAGAAATACAACACGACAGTCAATGTACTCCGCTAAGGTGAAATTCTCTCACGAAACTCTCTCTTCAATTATTTCTCTCGCCAAGTAGGGTAGATTACATTGTTTGCACAAAAATTTATCTTTTTCATTCCAGGCATGCTTCTGAATTTTTTCAAGAGAGGTTTACAGAGAAAATGAAATATTGTTATTTTGAATTGCATAGTAAAGTGCATACATCAGAATGTTTACGTCATAAATGCATTTTTTAAAAGCGTATTTCAAGATTTTTTAACACATAAAAATCCTCTCCCTAAAAATTACGAAAAGTTAAATCTATGATTCTTTGAAACTTCACTTGAAGAAGATGACTAGAGACCGGATTTTTATGTAGTTACATATTTTTGTCGTTCTACTTACCACTTTAAAAACTGTAATCTTGGTGTTGGCCATTTTCCAACAATATCAAAATTTTTCGTTACACGTTTTTTCATATTTAGCACATTAATAGATATTTTACATATTCACGAAATTCACGCCATTTTCACGAAATATAATTTTTATTATATCAACTTTCTTCAATTTTATTACGTATTTCTTATGAAAAGAAACATTTTCAAAACAGCAATTTTTCCTACATTTCACTGCATGCTGTTGACTCGAGGTATGCTACATGATGACGTGGTGAGTGTTCACACAGTCCTGCGCGCCTGCTTCAATTAAACTCAGTGTGGCGGGCAGTGACTAATACCAGTTTCACCTTAGGTGTAAAAAGTATCACTGACGCCACGTTTTGTGACCTTTAACCTGAATTTCCAAACGTATGCATTATATTTAAAATTTCTTTAGGAATATTTTTATAAATATAATTTCGTGTTATGTAATTTTTTGTTTTATTATTAGTGTATTTTAATATTCCATATTACATCCGATTTCACATATTTATTACATGTTGTTACTGTTTTCATTACATATTTATGTACATATTTTGACGTTTCATACGACATATTTTTCCTGTCTCTGAAGATGACATTCGTTTATTGTGAAACTGGGCATCACTACTAAAGTGCCGTCCCCTTTAAAGAAGGGCGGCGCCATCTGCTATGTCCCCTGCCACGTGCGGCACGCCCCCGGCCCCAGCCGCCGCGCCCCAAGCGGACAAAGCGGAAACTCGCGTGGCGCGCGTCGCTTGTTCCCACGGCCTCCGCGCGACGACGCCCAGTCGCTGCGGGCAGCGCGTCTTTTGGCCATCACCAGGGTTGGGCAAAATGCTTTCAGTTTAGTATTCAAATACTTCGCCAAAATACTTTATCAAGAAGTATTTAAACACATACTCGAAATACATTAGGTTCAAAATAATTCAGATACTACAAATTCACTAAATACTGTAATTATTATAATGTATTTTTATTACAACACTATATTGTAACTGGCAATTACAATACATTAGTAACTGACAGTAATACACAATTGTATAACAAATTACTTTAATGTGTATTGACACGTTCAAATATAAAATGATATAAAAATATGTCAGAGAAAAAATGGAATTTCCTTTTAAAACGAATAATTTTTCAGAGAAATAATTAGGCCATAAACCCCATAATACGAGGATTTTTAGTGACACTACCAGGATTTTCCTACGTAGGGGCTGTAAGGGCAGGCAGTTTGGCTGTCCAGGCGATTTGAGGTTTTCTTTAAAATAATATTTTCAAACCTTAAACATAAATTATCTTCTTATTAAGCTGCGGATTGTTGCCTATTTGCCGATTTTTATTCTTCAATTAAAAACGCAGTATTTTGAAGCATTAGGGGTATTAAAATACAATAACATTAATGCTTCAAAATGAATACGTAACCTACAATACTGCGTTTTTAATTGAAGGATTAAAATCGGAAAATAGGCAACAATCCGCAGCTTAATAAGGAGACAGTCCTCCCATCTACCGATGACGTACTCACACGTATTCACAAATGAAGTGTGGTGACGTGTTGTGAAGTGGAGTGCAATGTAATAAAAAGTCGTGTATTTATTAGTCTAAAATATCTCTACAGAACACCATTAAATGTACAAATAATGCTGTTATTGTTATTAATGTCTTTATTATCATTGTTATACTATTTATTATTAATATTATTATTGTCTTAAAATAATTTTGTTACATTGTATTTAATTCCTCATTACAATATGTAAATTTCAGTGTTCTGCTATCAGGTTGCATAAACCTACCTGCGGAAATAATAAATATCTATATCCTGCGAAATACGGACATATGGTGACCCTATCCTTTCCTTTGCCAGCTCTGCAAGCCAGTGGCGTAGCGTCAGGAGAGCTACAGGCTGAGCATCCGCACGTAAAATATTAATCAAAGAGGAATATGGTATTCACAATCTTCCAAGTCAGTGAAACACGTTTTGGGTTAATTGTAAAGTGATTTCCTAATTAAGATCTGTGAAGTTGAATTCTTACTTAAATATAATACATTTTATTTTGGTTTGAAATATATAAATTTACCAGAGATGTCATTGCCAATCGCGCATGAGAACTAAAGCTGAGCCATTTCATAATTTGCTTTCAAGAAGTCTACTGACATAAATCTGTTAAAGTAGTGTAACATTTGTTTCGATAACATGCATTCAAGAGAACATTAAGAATCGTGATGTGTTCAGTTGTTGAGCACCCCCAAACGCGCGAGGGGTGGGGTGGGGGCACGGAGCGGGGCGGGGGGAGGGGAGGCAGGGCGTGGCGACCACGTGGCCGATGACGCACGGCCACCGACGAGGTGGGTGCGGTGGCGGCAGCGGAGGGTTGCTGTGGGCGCCTTCGTGCCAGTGGTGTGTCCTCTGGGCTACCGGGACCACCGGCAGTAGCGCAAGAAAATTACGAGAAAAAAATATCAACATAAATCATATTACAAATAATGATAGACCACATTATTTTTCACACACACATTTTTCAAGATTCTGTATAATCTGCTCTGTTGAGATCTGTATTAAATTGCCTCCTGCTAAATTTTGATGGATGATTTTCGCTACATTATTGTGTCTTGATATATTCTGTGTTTGCAAGTGTGGGGCAGGATCCTCTTAGGTGTTCTATTGTTTCTGCTGTTTCATGACACTTTCGGTATTTATCATCTGAGATTGTTTCCTTGATTATGTTTTTCCGGCAACTTGTAGTGGCTGTTACTCTATCTTGGATCGCCATCATGAATGCAGTTGTTTCGCCAAAGAGGTTTCCATTTCTGAGCCAGAGGTTGCATCCTTATCCGTATTAACTTTGTCTAATTGATTCGGAAATGTGCCATGCAATTCCTTTTGCTTCCAGTTAATTTTCTGCAGATATATTATATTACTAGCTGAATTACCCCGCGTTGCTGGGGTTATTTATCACAGTTATATATCAGTTCTTAGACAGGAAGACGCATTCAATCCTTTTTCGTCCTGCCGCGGAGCCTACTTCTATCCATTCTATTTTATCCTCGTTCCGTCTTGCCCGACCTCTCTCTGTCTAGCTTACACCTGCAAATACTCTGTCTTCCTCGCTTTCTCAATAAAAATATTAACATTTTTTAAATTGGGGTTTCTGACACTAAACATCACTCACTTTACAACTAAAAATAATCAAATTAATCAAAAAATTAAATACAATCACTCACATATTATTTTTGTGGAATTTTAGGTATTATTCCCATTCTTTCAATCAGTTGCCACATTCTAAAACTAGTTATTTTTCATATTTTTCTTATTTCGTAATAAACAGCGTTTATAAAGAAAACTGAAATTAATTGTTGACCCCACGCCGAAACAATTGAAATGCAAATAAAGTGCTTTTAATTGAACTTGAGTATGCGTTTTTAGGGTTCTTGTGGCTCACTAAATGTGCCATTAACCACTTAGACAAAAATTCGATAACACACAGTGGATCCCGGTTTGACCAAAGTTTTTCTGTTACCTAAAATAAAGCCTCTTTTGTTCCACTCTCAACAACCTTGATAAACAGTGTTTGACACACATTCAATTCCTTCCCTTTCTCAATACTCTTTTACTTCAATTAAACGGAACCGAACTTACCAAACTTACTCTCAATTTAATACATCACCAGCCAAAGGTTTGCTTTCTACACTGCAATAAAATACTTCTCTACAAAACGTTTTAGCCTAAAACGTAAGTACAGTTTTAGCCTAAAACGTAAATCATTCACAATAACTTTCATTTCACTCGTTGAACTCGCAAATACGTAATAATCATACATAATGTACTACAACTAATAAAATAACTATTTCATGTAGAATATATGCGTGCATTAATACCTTTTTAAAATATGAAACATCCATTAGCAAAATGTCCATTTCCAAACATTCCACATATGACTAAGTATACTTCTCTCTAGTACACTTAATACATTTATGCCTACACTAAATTAAAATCAATATCCAAGTTACTTTTCTAGTGTGAAGAAAAACCATATGATTCTTACATATAAACATTTCGCATGCAACAATTGACAGTAAAATCAACAGTCTGCACCTGTTCTATAGAAATACGCAATTCTGTAATGAACGCTATTGTAGACTTCAGTTGTCATCCTCAGGTGATGCGTAGCTTAACTATGGACATTGATGCACTATTGAATCTATAATGTAATGCTAGCCGAAAAATGTCCCGAAAAGTAATTATTTTGCGAATATGTTAAGATTTACCGTTGTAAATCATAGCCTATAGTACTCCAGACCATGAAAGGGAGCTAGCACAAAAGTTTCGACAGTATTGGTTCAGTAGATTCAGAGATTATCATGCTGTAAGTCAAGGCACGTCTGTCTTTATATATTAGTATAGATATAGATAACTAGATTATTATTATTATTATTATTATTATTATTATTATTATTATTATAGGTAGGTTTTCAAAACCTTCCGTATTAAAAGGAGCTGATACCTCAGTGAAGCACATTAACCATTTAAGTCTTTCCAATTTGAATTACAGTTGATAGACTCTGATGCGTATTTTCCTGATGATGCGAGAATTTAGTCAAAGCGGAATTGGGAAGCAAGTTGGGCCCACGAGACATTCAATTGCAAAGGACGGCACGACGAATAACATTGGAGGACAGTGCCAGGCTGGGTTGAACTGGAGGTAAATTGTGACTTCAGAGTAAAGCAAATGGAAACAATGGAACGAACACCAAACTGCTGGACAAAAAAATTGTGCAACGAAGTTCTCGAGCATCGTAAGAAGTGTAGCTGAAGACTTATTCAGTCTTCCTTCGATTGTTTCACAAAATCCATGGTGGTCTGTAGGAGAAAGAATTCAGTGACATTCTAGGGCATTGCGTTTTTACCCATCCGCAAAAGAAACAACAACAAAGAAAAAATCATTCGTACGCCTTCCTTCGGAGGGGAAGTAAAGCCGTCTGTCCCATGTTAGTAGATTTACTTGCATGTAAAAGATCCTCAAGCCTAAAAGAAGCCTCTGAGCTAAATTCATTTCGCCTGTTTCGTCGCCCATGGAATACCTTCTTTCTCCGCTAGTTGGTGAAAGGAGCGTAGCGAAATTTGCGTGGTCAGACGGAAGAGCAGGCCTCATGGGCTGTCTCGCCACATAAAATAAGGCATCAATTCAATTCAAAAGTTAAAGTTTTCGGGAGATTGACGGGGAGGAAAAAGGGATGGAATGGGCTGGATCGGAATGGCAGACGAGGGAGGGATGAATGACGGACAATGCGAGTCACGTTGGCTCAAGACGAGAGGGTAAATAGAACTGAAAGTGGTGCAACGAGCGAATGCAAGAATGGATCGAATCACGCCGAATGTCGAATCGAATATCACGCCGGCTGACGAAACAATATCTCAAAATAGCGAAGTGTCACGTTAAATCGAGACGGATAGGTAAGGCATGGGAAAACTTTATTATCTAACGATACCAAAGCCTATATTGCGGAACTGGGGTTAGAGAATGAACGGATCACTAGGTAAATACATCATATAACTCTGAAGCAATGATGAATTGATCTGATTTGCACACCACAAAGTCGATACGACGTGACCGGGATTGGAATCCAATACCAAGAGATAGAAAGCTAGTGCGCTGCCTGCGTGCGGGTCGAGGCGAGAAGAGAAGAGACGAACTTCGTTTAACGCAATGAACTATCTCAGTTGAGATGGGGGGACGTTGCGAGTCGCGCGTGGTGGGAGGAGAGCGGCGGGGGGAGGGAGGGAGAACGGAGGGGGTGGAAAGCAGTGGCGTATGCTGCTTTCAAGCCCTGGGTTACCGCTGACTTCAGAAATAATCTTTGACTATATAACTATACATAATCTCCGATTATGAAGTTTTTTTAGTTTGTTCTACTTTTATAATACAATAATATTTATTTACATATGTACATAAGTAATTATCATAATTATAAAATAACACACATAACTTCGACATTGGTGACGTTGGTAATGGTTAGCGTATCGGACTGTTACACCTGAGTTCGCGGGTTCAAACCCGATCGAAGCCATGGATTTTTAAGGGCGAATAAATCCGTACGTCTTCCTTCGGAGGGGAAGTAAAGCCGGCTGTCCCATGTTAGTATATTTTCTACATGTAAAAGATCCTCAAGGCTAAATGACGTCTCTGAGCAAAATTCAAAATCGCCTGTTTCGTCGCCCAAGGAATACCTTCTTTCTCTGCTAGTTGGTGAAAGGAGCGTAGCGAAATTTGCGTGGTCAGACGGAAGAGCAGGCCTCATGGCCTGAGTTTTGCCCCGTAAAATAAGGCAATTCAATTCAAAAAATCAATTCAATTATCACATAATCAATATGTTGCCATTTTAACACTTAAAACACGCTTGCACATCTCATTTACTCTGTCCGTCTGCTGCCCACTGCCTCCGAACTGCTCCGAGCGTGTCAAGAAACCGCTCGGGAAATCGGCATCATTGGCAGGCCCATATCTTTCCGGTGGGAAGGGGGGGTGAATCAAGCGACGAACGCACTGTGTGGATGCCGCTATGCGAGCGCTTTCTTCGGCGTTGCCACGTCGTAAGAGAACTGACACGACGACGTCCGAGCGATTTAATACAGATCTCAACAGAGCAGATTCTACAGAATCTTGAAAAATGTGTGTGTCTGAAAAAGAATACGGCCTATAATTAGTTTTAATATGCTTTATCATGACACACTTTTGTTCTCGTAATTTTTTCGGGCTACCGCCGGTAGCCCACAGTATACTCCACTGAAAAATATTTGTAATATATACTATATCTTGACATAATTTTGTTCTCGTAATTTTCTCGGGCTACCGCCGGTGGCCCCGGTAGCCCACATGAAAAGTGTTAGGGGACGAGCGAGGCGAGTGGGGGGAGCGAGAGGGGATGGAGGAGAGATGTTGCGGATCGATGCACAGCCGGACCCGCGAGGCGAGGCGGGGCGCGCGCCGGGGGTGGGGGAGGAGGGGGAACGCGCGTACACGCCCCCCTCCCCCCCCACCCCGCCCTCTCGCCGACCCAGGGCGCGTCAGACCCTCCCTCGCCGCCGCACCAACGCCCGACAGTTGGGAGCAGAGAGCGAAGAGTCCGCCCGGCCTACCGATGAGTCACAGCCCAGAGACACCGCACGTACCTATACTACGGTTTTCCTAACTTTGCCCCTGACAGAAATCAGCTGTTTCGCTGCCATCCAATCGGGAGCTTCTATTTAGCGACAGTGAGGTCACTATGGTGACGTTCAAGCTCCCGATTGGATGAAACCATCAACAGCTGATATATGTCAGGGGCAAAGTTACGAAAATCGCAGTATATGTATGTATGTACTTGGCGCGAAAGCCCTGGACGAGCTAAGGCTTACCGGCGACATCCCTGCCTCTGATTAAGGGGGTTTTGTGAGGTTAGCACGTAGACATCTGTACGCCGTACTCCGGTCTCCTCAACCCGAGAAGTGAATTATCTCATCGTCACGCAGCAACACATACTGGGGACATAGCCAGCAAAACGCACATGTTGCCATAACCAGATACCGAACCCGAGGCCGCGTAGTGGAAAGCGAGCACGCTGCCCAAGAACTATCCGCGAGGCTGCACGTATCTATCTTTGCTTCTTTATCGAAATTAAAGTTCTCAGGCAAAACACAGAGCCGTTATCTGATCGACGTCTGTACATGTGAAGAAAGCGCTACATGCAGATATTGTAATGCGATTTGCCTTTGGGTAAAACGCAATTAAAGTGTTAATTCCGGTGTCAGAAAGAGCCGTGGCAATAGATAAAACAGAATCAAAGAGGAAGGGAGCAGCAGGGAGCTCCTGATCAATCTCAAAGTACAGTGCCCTCTTCATTAGTGAATCGCTCCCTCTCTTCCTCCGGAGAGGCAATATCTAAAATTGCAATTTCCTTAGGACCACTGCCTCTGGGTCGAGATTTTTTTTAAGGGAATCTGTACAAGGCCGTTTTCTAATCTCTACTTGTAATGACGTTTCCGCCCCTTGAACAAGTGTCAGAGCAGGGAATCACCGGCTTCCTTCCTGCCTTAAGGTTAAACCTTAGATATAGGGGAGAAGAAGAAATCAGCTTAAGGATTTGACTCACTGGAGTCTTCGGAGGACTAATAACCCTGCGAGGCTAAGCAATAACAGCAGCACTAGCAGAAGGCCTAGCTGAATCATCGTTTCTCCGACCATCAGATGGTGATGATGATTCTGCACAGTAGATTCAGCTCCAATGGCTGCTAAATATCTTCGATATGTAGTCTATTTTCTTTTCTCAACCACCTGTCGGACGGTTACCTAGCAGAGTAGCGAAATTCATGTTCGGCGTCTCTGGTTGCTCTTTCTCCAATGCAGCCATTTTCATATCTTCGGAAGAGAAGACTTTCCCTGCACCAGGCACAGCAATCCTACTTCCAGCTGCGCCTTCGCAGCTCGAGCTTTATTAGCTGCTTCTGGATGAGCATGGCTCAAATCTTGTGAGAGCCCTGATTTGGTTGCAAAGTTAAGGATTAAGGTTACAAATTAGGATTAACGGGGTTAATTTTACATCAAATCCTCATGGGAAAGAGGATAGAGAGTTTAAATATATAAAGAGTTCAATTTTGGGTAGGATTCATAGTTATGGATATATATGAAACAAAAACTATCTTTAAACGGCCCCCTAAAGTCGGTCATCCCCCCAGATTTTAAGATTTTTAGTGTAATGTGAAATAGAAACCAATAAACAGTTATACCAAGTTTCAAACCTCGGGGATGTTTTCACTCCAATTCTCTAATTTTAAGGTATAAGCACCAATAGTCGACATGTTAAGAAAAAACCCACTTGTTTTAATCCTCAGTTTATACTTTCAAATAACAAACCATTGTAATATTTATTTTCTAAAGACCCCTACTTTATGATAAGTGCGTATTACTGGTTAAACAGCGAAAATACTTTTGAAAATGAATTTCATCTTACACCTATTGAAATGTACCTACAGTCGAGAAAATAAAAAACTGAGAATGCTTAAACTGACACATGAGGTGCGTGTACCTGACACCCTACTCATATCATTAAAGAGAAACTAGAGTAATTTAGGTATGCTTTAATAATGTGGGTAAACAAAAAGACCTTTCTGTATGTGTAAAACTTGTTTTAATACCATACATTTTGAACATTAATACCATACATTTCCTCCTCACTGATTGGCTGTTTGAACACGTACTTTACTCTTTTCCCCCTTACAGCCAGTTTTGCGGTCTCAATATTTCCAATTACTTGGTTAAACGAAACATAAGAAATGTCATTTTCTTCGACAAAATATTTTTTATTTGCATCAATACTTTTCAAACGGATTATTTTTAACACATCATCTATTGGTTCTTAAATAATACAAAAATAACTAAATTATGTTATTGATTGCTGAGAATACTGATGAATCATTTTAGGAGCCATCTTTCACCTAGAGACAAAAAATTGTATAAGCTCGTAAAGCTGTATATTGGGTACTTTAAGATGACACGTATGTCAACTATAGGAGCAGCTGTAATTTACAAGAACCTTCACCTGACAACCCAACTATTATTATAATTACTCACTTTTTTCCACAAACAATTCCTAAAATAACATTATTCATCGTGAGCCCCAATAATGCACATAAACAACATAGAAAATCAAAGAGGAACTGTGCTAATTTTCATGATCAACACTAACTTTCCTTAACTCAGCCTCTAGCTCTGCTTCAAATCTAGTCCCACTTTCTTCCATCCGGCACTCTTCGCGTGACTGATGCAGTACGATGCAATCCATGCAGTACTTGATTGTTTCAACCGGTAAACAAGGCTCGGTAGTGTTGCCAGATGTACTCACGGCCTCCTTGGATCACTAACTCCTATGGCTCACTAACTCCTTGGATCACTAACTCCTATGGATCACTAACTCCTTGGATCACTAACTCCTTGGATCTTTTCCTATTATACGTAAATGACATGCCCTTAGCGATTCGAAACGGAAGAACAGTTCTCTTTGCGGATGATACAAATATTCTTTGCAACAAAGAAACCGTAAATAGTACAATATCAGACGTTTCAAATTGGTTCCGTAATAACAAATTAATAGTAAATGAAAAGAAAACTGTTTCAATGCAGTTTTCCATATCAAATAAAAAATTCTGTATTCCATTGAAAATGAACGGTGTGCCATTGACTGTTTAAATTTTGTTAAAGTAACAAAATTTTTAGGTCTATCAATTCAGTCAAACCTCAAATGGAATGCCCACTTAAATGAATTGAACACAAAATTAAGTTCATTATGCTACGCGTTCAGAATTCTTTCAAATTCCGTCAGCCTTCATACAGCTCGTTGTGTATATTTTGCCAATGTTCACTCCCGCCTGAGATATGGCATAATATTCTGGGGAAACACATCTTATAGCTCCCAGACTTTCAGATTACAAAAACGAATTGTACGAATAATAAGCAAATCCAACCCACGTGATTCTTGTAAGTCTCTCTTTATTAATCTTGGAATTTTACCATTACCTTGTCTCCTGATTTACGAATCAGTAGTTTTTGTCAAAAATGACTTACTTAAGGGCGGGAATATATTTTCAGCAAACGCCCATGTCTATAAGTATAACACACGACGTAGTAATCATATTCACCAAGTGGCAGTATCAACAGCTCACTACAAAAAATTCACATACAATTCATGTACCGTACATTACTCTACAACACTTTGCCAGAAGACATTAAACGATTAAATTCCATAGAAAAGTTTAAGCCCCAAGTAAAATCTTTTCTGCTGCATAACTGTTTCTATACAATTCGAGACTATACCGAGCATCAAAAAGTAAAGTAGCATTAATTTTAACAATGATAGTTAATGTAATTATTATCATTTGGACTGTATAATTCTAAAGAACCTGTAACAAGTATTGTACCACAGCTCTTACCTTGCAAGGCTACACCACAAATTAGAAATAAGAGTTCTTGTAGAGGGCATTTGTTCTGATTAGCCGAGGGCAGCTCTTGGTCAGCGTGCTCATTTTCCGCTACGCGGTTCCGAGTTCGTTTCCCGTTCGAGGCAAGACTAGTGTGCGTTTTCCTTGCAATGTTCCAGTGTATGTTGCTGTGTGACGATGAGAAAATTCACTTCTCAGGTTGAGAAGACCGGAATACGGCGCGGCGTGGGGATGTCTACGTGCTAATCCCACGTACCCCCTGAACCTATGGCTGCGAGGCAGGCACGTCGCCGGTAGGCCTCAGCCCGTTCAGGGCTATCGCACCAAATACATACATACCCCGAATTTGTTCTGATTGGGCTTGTGAAAATATCGTCATTCATGGGACGTGTCGGAACAACTTAAAGGAATGTGATATAACAAGACCTACCGTTTTTAGGATAAGTTTTCTCATTAAAATATATTGAGATTAATAATAAATATGTAATTTAATGCATAGATATTGATGTTCCTAAGTAATTATTTGCTAAATTATAGTGACTGCGCCCGCCGATCCCTTGGTGAAGATCGCTAAGCCGGTAGCGCCGTTGGACCGAAGGATCGTGGGCTCGAATTACGCCTCGGGCATGGTTGTGCGAGTTTGCTTGCAGAGGCGTATCTAGGCATTTAGGCGCCCGTGGCAAGCATAGAATTTGCGCCCCTGTCGGGTTACTTCAAATTAGGGTTGTTGTTATTTCTGTGGTCTCGGGGTAAAATTTTTTAAGTCAAAAATCTTAGTTTGGAGAAAACAAGTGTTAGATTATTGAGCCAACGCATTTTCTTACGCTCAACGTTATTCCCAAAGCTTTTTTCTCGTTAAGGAGGCACCATTTGAATTCGGTCGTTTTACTAAAACAGATATTTAACTTGTAGTTTCAGTACTTAACCCAATCTCGCCAAAAATTGACCCCGTGAGCACAGATTTGAACTTTTTCCCCCTTGACCACAGATTTGTTTTAGCGGGTAAACTCTAAATAGCGCCCCTTGTGAGTGGCGCCCATGGCAGGTGCCATGTCTGTCATACCGTAGATACGCCTCTGGTTTCGTGAGTGTGTGTCCCTTGTGGTTGGCGTCAGGAAGGGCATACGCCCGTAAAACATTCGCCAAATCCGTGTAAAAATGGAGTGTGGATGGATTAATACAATGGATTAATAAAAATGAGCCAACTTTCATTAGCGACCCCTTATAACGCGAAAAGCCAGAAGAAGATAGTGAATGCGCCCAATAAGCCAATGAACAGCTTTCCCATTGAGTGGAAGAAGTCATTTCCTCTTGCCAGCATGCCTCACATAGCAAAACAAGGATGAAAACAAGGCGACTACTGTTTGTTAACTCTCACAACAAGCTAGATTCCAATACGTCCAATGACTACCGGTCTCGAGGTCAGCCTCTCGGACTACTTTCTGCTCCATCTCATGCTGCCAAAACAAACAAACAAGCTCGTAAATATAGATGTACTTTTACACAGCACATCAAAGATCTTAGGATCTTCCATATTTCTTTTTTCTCATTAAAATTTCTGACTTTAACTAACTGCTAAAGCAAAAAGTGTAATGAAAAATACTTTTATATTATTATGCAGTTGTATGTCGGTCTTCGGCAGATTATAATACAGTGGCATCATGGTCTTCGTGGTTTTCTAAATTGAATTGAATTGATGTCTTTTTACGGGCCGAGACTCAGGCCATGAGACCTGCTCTTCCGTCTGGTTCTCTACGCTCCCTTCACCATCTAGCGGAGAAAGAATGTATTATCTCGGGCGACGAAACAGGCGATTTAAATTTAGCTCTTTTAGGTTTGAGGACTTTTTCACGCACTAAATCTACTACATGGGAGAGCCGGCTTTACTTCCCCACCGAAGGAAGGCATACGAAGGACGTTTTTGCCCTTAAAAATCCACGGCTTCGATCGAATTTGAACCCGCGAACTGGGGTATAACAGTCCAATACGTTAACCGTTAAACCCACCGACGCCGCCTTGTCTATTCTATTCTATTCTATTCTAAAAACAAAATGTAATGAACAAAACTTCAGGTAATCCACAAGAAATAATGTAAATCTATTTATTTCTGCCCAGACGAATTCTATCGTGTTTCACCCTTTTTGGTCGGAAGAACGTACTAGGATCATCCTTGTTCACACGGTAAGTTATTGGGCAAAACTCAATAAACAAGCTCAAAAACAATTGTTTATTATGAAATGATACGGATGAAAGCTCGGAATGATGTTCATTCTACAAGAACCAAAGGTAGTTTGAGTCGGCCCCGTGGCCGAGATCGCTAAAACAGTAGTGCCGTAGTGATCTCGGACTGCGGGGCCTCGAATTCGAGACCCCGCGTCCGGCATGGTTGTGTCAGTGGCGTAGCGTCAGGAGACGCTAGGATGCTGAACATCCCAAGTAAAATATTAATCAAAGAACCCCAAATATTATATTAATAATCTTGCAAGTGAGTGAAACACATTGAGCGAAAAACATTTTGTATTAATTTTAAAGTGATTTCCTATGACGCGCAGACGGCGACGTTCCCCCCTCCCCTTTTCATCCCTGCCCCTGAATCCCCGAATCCTTATAAGCTAGCATGCGGCACAGAAAAGGCTTATGAGCAAGTTGCTCGTTTGTGCACGAGAGCGCAGCACACTTGAGGTTGCCAGAGAAATACGAGTATTTTTCTTTCTCACTCGTGATTCCGTCACGAAGGGTAATGGGCACAAACAGTTGATATAGTGCTTGCCTACTAATTCTTAATTAATATCCAAGAAGTTGAATTTTTACTTAAATGTATTAAATTTTATTTTGGTTTGAAATATATAAATTCACAAGAGATCTCTTTGCCAATCGTGCATGAGAACTAAAGCTGAGCCATTGCATAATTTGCTTTCAAGAAGTTTCCTGACATAAATGTATGTTATTGAAACAAATGTTGCAATACTTCAACACATTTGAGAGAGCATTGAGAATTATGATGTCTTCAGTTTGCATTATTATTGAGCATCCCGAAAGGTGCGAATCGCCCTACGCCACTGGTATGTGTTCATCCTTTCACCCCCTATATAAGTGGTCGCTAATAACCTACTAGTAGATGCGACCTTACATAACAAACAAAAAGGTAGTCTTAGTAATGAACGCATGGGATGCTGTGTGGGCGCCCTATTGGGGAAATGAGTACCTGAGTCATGCGGGCATGAAAATGCGTTTGGTAAGGACCATATTAACTGATAAGTAAACTGAGAGGATGTGCAACAACTAGGACATTTCGACGAACAAGTCCTCTAAAATAAACCTAATCGTACGAAAACTAGTGGAACACGAAAACTAACTCACGAAAATGGAACATTTAGAGAACTTTTGAACATTTATTACCTTGTCCCTTATTTCCAACCAGATTATTTTTTTTTTCAGATACTTTATTATCGTCGTAAGAACCATAATTACTAGAGTTAAATTTGAGGTAACTTGATAAAAAACAACCCCACAACAACAAATGAACTTTTCTAATAAATATACACAAGTAACTTCTAATAATTCCATTCAAAATTATCTCCGTGCGTGCGTTGGTGCTTAAAGGGTGAGGGTAGTAGAAGGAAAAGGAAGGAAAGATCGCGCGCGGTCCGTGGCCCGTTTGTTAGGGTACTGCTTACTGCTCCGGCATTCGCCTGGTGTTGATGGGAAAACTATCGATCAGAGCAGCCGGCCGCTAGAATTCTCCTCCAGACAGCGACTGAATTCGATCTATCTGAGAAGGTAGTGTCGAAAATCCCTATTTGATAAACGTTCAGTGTGAAATTAGATTATAGAAGTTTTTTCCTGTAATTTAACGTTCAATGAATCACATTTTAAATTATTATTATTATTATTATTATTATTATTATTATTATTATTATTATTAACATTTGTATTGTAGCATTACTATAATAATAATAATTAATATTATAATATAATGTATTAGTTATATTACCTTACTTATGTAATTAGCTGCCACCGGGTAACCCCAATTGCAGTTTGAATGAATTTATCTTTATCTTGTCTTAAAATCAGAAAAAGAACAAAAATTGATTCCAAATATTCATTCGGGGGTTGATATATAAAGTGCATAAAATATCTAGTGGAGCTACAGAATGGCACGGAATTTCCCGCATTAGTTTTCTTTTTCCTTTGGTCATGGCTAGCTTTTCGGACTTGCAACATACTCTTGCCAGCTGCGATCTATCTCCGCCCAAAGTATATTTTTTGGACATTTTCTTAATTTTTCGGTTTCTAAATAGTAGAACGGAAATATTATTTTTTGTATTCCAGCATTATAAAGGACCTTCTCTGTTGCAAGAAATCGTTCCTAATCAGACGTTTTGTGGCACAAATGATGACGTATTAGACTTTTTGACACGAATGATTGCGTCATCACACATTCAGCCAATCGCAGCGTGAGAATTAGGAGGAGGTACATGTAAACAGAACAGCCGACCACAGTTTTCTCGCACAGATGTCAAATACCTGAGACATCACAGGAAAGGTGTTAGCAAAATTAAGTTTCATTCTCTTATAAATTTATAATGCTGTCATACAAAAAAATAGCGTTTGCAATTCGTTTATAATGTTGCTTTATAAACTAATTGCATAAACTACTATTTAAGAATATTCAAGAACATTAAAACTTCATCCTAAATTACAATTTTCTCAGAGCAGCAGTCCTCCTGCAGACAGCGACTGAATGCGCCCTCCCTGCCGAGCTACTGTCGAAAATGCTGCCGTCGCCGTCGCCATGCGGGTGGGGGACGGGGGGGGGCCGAGGAACAGCAGACGCGCGCGCGGCGGCTGGCGGCCGTCAGTCGCCAGTCGTCGATCGCGCGCGTCTGTCGTCTTTGTTGCTTCTGCGAAAACCCTATGAAGTTCCTTTCACACACGCCTTCGAGTTGACGCTGCGACAACAAATCGAGTTTCGTGCTTGAGCGTTTAAAGAACTCGCGACAATGACAAATGCGAGTGCGGAGAATGGTCTTCTCTATTTATTGAATTGAACGAATTGGTGCCTTATTTTACGTGGCGAGACTCAGACCATGAGGCCTGCTCTTCCCTCTGACCACGCAAAATTCGCTACGCTCCTTTCTCCAACTACCGGAAAGAAGATATTTCTTGGGCGACGAAACAGACGATTTGAATTTAGCTCAGAAGCGTCATTTAGGTTTGAGGATCTTTTACATGCAAGTAAATCTACTAACATGGGACAACCGACTTTACTTCCCCTCCGAAGGAAGGTGTACGAAGGATTTTTTCAGAGATATTGACAGAAGGATATTTAGAAGATAAGTGATCCAGGAAATTAAAATATCAGACACCACGTGTCAACAGGTGCGCGGAAGGGATCCAAAAAACACCTACCGAATCATACCTGGGGAAAAGGAGGACACCTGTTTTACAAAAGATGCGTTATGCCTTTTGGCCACAGTTCATCCCGGTGATAATTCCATTAGCTTACATCGTTTAGTTGTTGCTACATTATTACTTTCCTACATACATACGTATATACGGAGTAATAAAAGTAGTGTAGGTTGAGAAAATTTCAAATATATGTTTTAGGTCGATAGATGGCAGCCGCCAATACGATGAAGGCAAGACCATAAAGCTAGCCCACACCAAGGAAATTTTACTATGCGAAAGTCGGTGTGCCAGTCTGTCGCCCCACTAGTTACTCTCCCGTATACATACGTATATATATAGAGTAAAATACCTAGGAAAGGGAAAGTTATGTAATGCTGCGGAAAATCAATTTCGAGATTTGAAAGAAAATGCACGTTTTGGCGTCCAGTGATCCCAGAACAGCGGGTCTTTTCAAAACATTCGTCTGTCCGTTTGAACATTACTAGCCAAGAGCAGGATTTCATGAAATCGTGAGCAGGATTTCATGAAACCGTGAGCAGGATTTAATCCATATGGAAGAAATCCATGTCCATCTGGCTCGATTCGAAGCTTTGAGATTTCGAAAAACATTCTTCAAAATTTGGGGGTACTTTACACGAAGCCCCCGGACTTTTTCAATATTTTCTCAAAATTTCTTGTTTAAATGTCTTGTAAGAACAGAATAAAATACATTTATTATGGTGGCATAGGGCCGATTTTCACGGTTAACTCTGAATTTTTGAAAATTGCCAAAGTTTGAATTTTTGTCGGCGTCTTCCTACAACTGCAAAATTGAAGAACGAAATTGAAGATAGAGATATTTCCTTCAGATATGTTCTCCATAGTGAGTTCTTTCATTAAGGTCGTGCACATTTTTAAAAAATTTTAGTAGATTTTGTGCAATATTGCCTGTAATATGTGCAATTTTAAAAAAATACACAAACAAGATTTTCTCAAAAACGGCTCAAATTTTTTTCTTTAATCTTTTGGTAGGGATAGTGCTAAATGTACTCTATGAGGTGACATAAACACAGTATTGGTCTATTCTTTTGTTTCTTCAAAACTTAGAAAAATTAAATTTTTTTTTACTGTCTCTGATGTCGGTAATATTTACATTAGCGGCGATTTGTTCACATTATTATATGTAGGAGTACATGTGCTTTAAAATGTCAAGTAAAGTTATGGCAGAAATTCCTTTATTTAAATAATGAATATTCGGTATTGTTACAATAAGTAGTGTATTTTAATATTACTTATTATGTTCTATTTTACATTTTTAATGCACATTCTCGCCATTTTCATTACATATTTATGAACATATATTCACCTTTCACAGTACATATTTTTCCGGTCTCAGTCAGTACATTATCACACATCTTGGGAGATCTGTCGGGGACTGGGACCTTGTCCTCATGAAGGGCTTGGAGGAACATCACGCCATGGTGACTGGGTGGTCCACACTCGACCACGCGCCCTAAACATCGCCAACTTGTGCTATACTTCACGAAACTAAAACCGGGAGAGATCACTCAGTGCCTCAACTGATGACACTGCTGTCCCTCTGACCGGGAGGCCCAAGATTCGAGTCCGACCGGCGGAAGGATTTTCGACACTAGCTTCTCAGCTAGGTCGAATTCAGTCGCCTGCAGGAGAATTCTAGAGGCCGGCTGCTCTGATCGGTTGTTTTCCGTGGTTTCTCCGATGAACACCAGGCGAGTGACGGAGCAGTACCTTCGCAAACGGGCCACGGACCGCGCGCGATCTTTCGTTCCTCTTCCTTGTCCTATCCTCACCACTTACACTAACATGCAGTACACTACCACACACGTCGGGAGACCGGTCGGGAGCTTAGAGCTTGTCCCGGGTGGAGCGGTGCCCCGCTGGTGGGAGATACCTGGTTAAGGGAAAACCCCCGCTTGTAGATCGGTCGGCGCCGGATCTTTCCATCCAGCTGGTAAAAGATCACCGCCACCTCCCGATGAAAGAACAAGCTTAACACTTACGGGACTAATGATTTCTGTAGTTGACGCGCCCGGAATCACGAACAATTAATCAATCAATCCATCATCGGAAGTAACGACCCAAGTCTGCGGCGCCCGCAATCAATACTCCTTCGTGACGGGGCTGGCGTAGACGCGGGCCCCGCCCCACACCGCTCCTCTCGCTGCGCCACGGCGGCGGCGGCGGCGGCGCCCGATATTCCAATAAACAGCGCGGCGCTCGGAGCTCCGCGCGGGGCCGCGGGGAGGGGGCGGGCGCGGGCGCGGAAACGGGCGCGCGCGTTTTATTTCGGGCGGTGCCGTTCGGCGGCACAAGCGGCCGTTCACGCGCGTAAACACGACGCGTAAACGGCGGCAGCAGGCGGCGTTGGCGGCGACAGCGCGGGCGCGGGGGAGGGGGAGGGGCGGGGAAGGGCATCGGAGGAAGGAGAAGAATGAAAGGAAACGGGAAAGGGAAAGCAATCAAGAAAGAAACGAGAGGGGCTACAGCAGCACGTACTTTCTCGCATTGCCCCCAAACTAGTTACGTAATATTGATTGATTGTTCGCGATTCCCTGCGCGTCAACTATCGAAATCATTAGTCCCAGAAGTGTGGGGCTTGTTTTTTCATCGGGAGGTGGCGGTGATCTTTTCCCGCTGGATGGCGAGATCCGGTGCCGACCTAGCTAAGCGCCGACAAGCGGGGTTTTTCCCGCAACCAGGCAACTCCAACCGACGGGGCACCGCCCCAGCAGCGGTGGAAAATCCTGTCGCCGCCGTGGGGAGTGGAACCTGGAACCTCCCGGTCAGAGGGACTGCAGTGACATCAGTCGATGCACTGAGCCATCCCTCCCTGTACGTAATATTGAAATACTGTAATTTTCGTCACAGAAAAAATGCCTCTCGTGCATGTCTCCATTCATTTCGATTTTCCCGAACAGTGCCCTTTTCTTACGTTTAGAAACGAAACGAACATGAATAAATTTAACTGTTACAGTGTTTATAGCATAAGCCTGAGTTGATTACATTTAAGTGAGCTTTCCATTTTTAATGCCATAACCAGCGATTAAAACGTAAGTCAAGAAGTGTGTTTGTTAGTTCTATGAAGTCAAATTTATTATTTTCATTCAATCTATTTCCCAATCAAATTAAAAATCAGAAAAAGAACATAATTTGATTCCAAGTATTCTTGTGGAGGTTAATAAATACATTTCATAAAATAATTAGTGGTGCTACAGAATGCCGCAGGTTTTCCCGTATTAGTTGTGTATTACCTTTGGTCTCCACTAGCTATTAGGACTTGACACACTCTTGCCAGCTGACATGCATCTTCGCCCAAAGTACATTTTTTTTACATTTTTCGGTTTCCCAAAAGTAGAAAGGATATATTATTTTAAGAATATTAAAGAGAAGTAAAACCTCGTCCTAAATGGCAATTTTCATTATAGCATTTGAAGTACTTTTTAAGAAAATGGCTTTTAAGCGCTATTGTAAAAGTGAAATTTGAAACTCATTTTCACAGAAAATGTTTGAGTTTTCGAAAATATAATTCGAAGTCATTTCACTTTTTCTGCCTTTAAAAAATAAGTGTTTTATCATCTATAGAAAATAAAAAATAAAAAATTCTCACACGTTTTTCTAATAAAACGAACGTTCACAAGTAGATTCTATGAAAACACGAAACATTTTCTCTAATTTAACGAAATATGCAAAATATGCTCCCATAATTACACGAATATGCTCCAACAGGAAAAATCTGTCAAATAAGCCCAAATATGCACCAACACATTAATCTACAAAACATCCAATTATAACCAAATATCAAGAAATTACTCTTATCTCTGCCCTGAAGCAATGGAGAAAAATATGCAAAATCATAGAAATCCGCTCCCTAATAATAAATAATGGTTCTGTGTCATTCAGGTGGCTCCAGCAACCAACACGTCTCCACTCCGGTGGCGAAACGTCGAGCGCGTCGCGAAGTGAAGTGTCGAGGAGGCGAAGTGGGCGGACTCGCGAACAACGGGAGTTGTGCGCGGCTGTTTGCGCGCCGCGGGCGGCCGGGCACTTAACGGCCACCTTCCCCCTCGCTGGCGGGCGCGGCGGCGCTGGAGCGCCTGCCAGGAACAAACGACGCGAGGCGCGGAGCCGCGCGCGCGCGCCGAGTATCGACCTCGAGGCCTCTCGCATCCGCGTCTTATTGGACACGCCCCCCCACACACGGCGACCGACGTGCCATCTGGCGGAGACGCAAGCGCGCGGAACAGTTAGTCCTGACCGCTATGAGGAGGTAGAAACTGTAGCGAAGCCACTAATCAAATTTTTAAAAAATCATAAATCTCTAATATCAAGAACCTTGGTCTTCATTGGGCCACACATTTATAATCAATTACCGATGACATTGAAAAATAGTTAATCCTTTAATATTTTGAAACGCATGATGAAGACTTGCATTTTAAAACACGATAAGGATATAAACAAGTTAACTGAAATATTGCATTAAAACTGTGTAAATTAACTGTTGACTGTGACTGTGTAAAGAAAACTGTTGACTGTGTGAATGAAGTTTGAATTTATTTATGGAGTTATATATATTTGTCTATACAATTATACCTATTGTTGTAATGTCTGTAAATTTTCACTTAGTTTTATTTTTGTTTTCACAAAAATTTTGATAGTAAATTTACAAAAAAAATATTTCAAACACACGCCACACACAAAAAATACTAATAAGTAGAAGTAGACAGATAAATTATAAACTCAATATTACTAACCATCACAACTGGTTATCGATGGTTAGTAATTCCAAGACAATTCAATTTATATTTTTTCTGTAAAACAAGATGGAAATAAAAATTGTTATTATTATTATTATTATTATTATTATAATTTTTATTATTATTATTATTAAGAAACTTCATTCACAAATACGGCTCCCCAATGTTGAAATGCTACTTCTGTATCCGCATCCATCTTATAATAGAACGTTCCTTTTACTTTCTCGCTACTACTTTCGCAGTAGTACGTCTTAATAGACACGCCCCCACCCCCGGCGACCGACGTGCCATCTGGCGGAGACGCAAGCGCGCGGCGAGAAACATTTCTTGCGTCCGAACAATTAGTCACCTATTCACCTATCAACAATATAAATCCCTCACTACCATATAGTACAGCCACAACAAAAAATAAGACCTCTCCTAAACCCAATATTCACAAAACACAAATTATTACAAAACCAGTACTTAAGAATAATCATTAACGCCCCTTGGTTTGTCGCCAACAACCAACTTCACAAAAAATGGTCCAGCGAATCATAGCCAACCACGGTTTTAGATCGTTAGGTCCGCGGGCAAAAGATCTAATACTCCTTAGGTCTAAAGAGCAGGATGTCTACTGCGAACCAGGTCTAATGTGACATACGGTCTACGCGACAGAGGATCTAATATAAAAAGAGGTCTACAATTAGAAGGTTCAATTAATAAGATCCTATAGGCATAAACACCAAAGGTCTAACAGGTATATAAAGGTGTCATAGCAAAGTTTCCATTTCTTCATTTTTAAACGCCAGAGAACCAAAAGTCTATATTTAAACAATGTCAATTAAATTTTCAAAATTCTGTGCATATTCGCATCATTCACACCTGCAAGTATTTTTTACAGCGATTACAGTTTTTAAATTGCAATGTTATCCGTTCATATCCCGTACGGAGGTAACATGCAAGGTCACTGGATGTTGGGAATTTTTGAATGGGAGAATTATTAGCTACAATGATTCATTGGTATGTCCAATACCAGAGACTAATGACTTATTTGAAGTTGCGCATGACAGAAATTTTCATCACAAGAAAACAACTTTTTAAACAGCTGGCAGCGTCGGCGACGCCTCATTTAACTAGTACAGAATCTAACATTTTTCTTCTTACATAAAGACCTAGCAACAAAAAAGGTACAATATCTCGTCGCAAAATATATTAAAATAATGCATGGCGTATGTAAAAGAAACCTTTTTCGGGTCAGATGGGGTATATCGGGTCTGGAGGAAGCCAAACACCGGTGACTGTTTCATGAACACAATTCCCACGGTGAAGTATGGTGGTGGATCAGTTATATCATGGGATGGTATATCTTCTAATGGGCTGGTACGATCCAGTTCTTTGAATTAATTATGACAAAAGTTTATCTCGACATTCTGAAAAACAATGTTAAACTAAGTACTGAGAAAATTGGCTTGCCACCATTTATGTTTCAGCAGGACAGTCACACTAAACACAAGGCCCGTCTCAATACGATATGTTTCATATGGAATGAGCCAAAATTCCTCCAAACCCCGGACTTAAGTTCCATAGAGCATTTTTGGTTAGTTTTCAAGAGGGAAGTTTAAAAATCTGGCGCGAAAAACAAAGAACTAAAACGTTTTATGGAAGCAGAATGGAAGAAAATAAAACCCACAACTTGCAAAAACCTTGTTATTTCCATGATGAAAGCCACAGAATATGCAACAAAATACTGAAACCTAGTTCAAATCCTTTTATACGTTTTTTATTTTTTGTTATTTGTGTGTACAAACGTGTACGAACACCGACGTTGCACAAAATTGAAAATTAATCTCTTTTTTTTAATTTTTGAAATTTAATGTACTAACTGATTTTAATACGGGATCTACGTTTCTCAGTTTGTAATAAGTTGTTTTTTCATTTTATCACGACAGTCTTTAAAAAACCCTTTACTTTGACCTAAATAATTATATACTACCTTGTGAAAGCAGTATGTATATTAATAAACGAAAATATTTTCAGACTAGCTTTTCTGATAGAAAATCCTTTCAGCTAACGGTTAAATAATTTTACCTCTTCCGTGCTTGTATCTCCTTCCTTCACAAATATTTACTTTTCAGAAATAACCATCAAGTGACAGTCCAAACAGATATCAAAGATTTTTTCCAAAACACACACTAAAACCGAGGGAGACGAGAGGAGAAATAAAAGAGACGAAGGAGGAAAGAAGACTGTTTCTTGTTGATTCCGGGCGCATCAACTACAGAGGTCAATATTCCCGTAAGAGTAGGGCGTGTTTTTCATCGGGAGGTGGCGGTGATCTTTTGCCCGTTGGATGGCAAGATCCGCCGCCGACCTACCATCGACTAGCGAGGATTTCCTCAAACAGGTATCTCCCAGCAGCGGCGCACCGCCCCAGCTGGGACAAGCTGTAAGCTCCCGACCGGTCTCCCGGCATGTGTGGTAGTGTACTGCATATTGCTGTAAGTGCGTGTAAGGGGTGAGGATAGGGCAAGGAAGAGAAAGGAAAGATCGCGCGCGGTCCATGTCCCGTTTGTTAGGGTACTGCTCCGGCATTCGCCTGGTGTTGATAGGGATACCACGGAAAAGTACCGATGAGAGCAGCCGTCCGCTAGAATTCTCCTCCAGACAGCGACTGAACTCGACCTAGCTGACAAGCTAGTGTCGAAAATCCTGAACCTAGGAGCTCGCGGTCAGAGTGACTGCAGTGACCTCAGTTGATGCCCTGAGCCACCTCTCCCGTTGGGACGAAGGAGGAAAGGGAGGAAATGAGCGCGAGAGAAGAAGGCCCGGGGACTGACAGCAGAGCGAAAGACGACCTCCCGGGCGGACAAAGAGGCTTTCAGGCGCCGGCGGACGCGTGCGAAGGCACTTCCGGCCCCGCCCTGCCACTTCCGGTGCGAGGCAGCGCGAGCATCGATTGCAGCGCCGTCACGCGCCACTTGGCAGGACTACACCTTTTCAACTCCAAATTGCGAGCAAACAAAATCAATTTGGGACCAAACAGTTTCAAATTGGAATAAACACATTCAAATTGACACAGATCACTTCCAAAGTGAGACTTAACAGGATGAAACAGGAAAGTAAATAAAAATCAGGTTACAACTATTTAGGGATATTATCTGCCAAATAATTTAAGAGCTGTAGCACATATTCGTTTCGTTTTTTCTTTTATTTACATCTGTTCATTTTTTCTCTACGAATGTCTTTTATTACGATTTCCGAATGTTGACGCAAACATTTCGTAGAACCAATAACTTGATGCTGATCTTCAAATTTACATTTCTGTTCTGTGAATGTAACTCTGAGATTTTCTTCTGTGTACTCAACCATCAAAACCCTCTGTTCACTCGTCTTCGTCCACCGCGTTTCGTGGAAATACATCTTGACACCGATATGGAGTCGATGACTTCACTCCAAGTGTATTAGCGAGCCCTCTCCAGTTTCCGTTATTATTATTATTATTATTATTATTATTATTATTATTATCATTATTATTATTATTATTATTATTATTATTATATTTTTCCACTACATCACGACTAAAGATGTTATGAGTCGGCTGAATATAAAATCTACTCCAGGTTGCAACCAGCTACCTAAGGAGTAGATCTAGGGACTATCTGTGCCTCTACAATGCTTTGTCCAATATATCAGTTGATCCAAATAAAGCAATTTATTGCACTTTCCAGTGCTTCCCAGCACTTCCCAGTCCATGACCTGGAAGTTTAGCCAAGTTCTTACACAAATTTTGAAGACCAAATCCCTGAGCTTCGATAACTATCGGGACGACCTGTGCTTTTACGCCCCACATTCGGCTGACCTCTATTTCCAAACTCTTGTATTTAAAACGTTTCTCTGCCTCCTTGGTTACGATATTTTGATCACAAGGCACAGCAACATTTACAAGTAAACACAATGTTTTGTACAAATCTCGGATAACAATATCCGGTTTGTTTGCTGCTATCATGCGATCCGTTTGAATTTGTTGGTAGTCATGTGGGTACTTCGATCGAAGAACATACTCCACCTTTCTCTGAATGTCAGCTAGTTGTTCTGCTGTAAATTTTCCGCTGCTGAGTATGTATCGTCGTTGACTGGCAAGCTTCTTTGAGTCCAGGTGTGTCTCATATCCGGGTTCCGCTCTCTCCATATTTGGAAAACTTCTATTTCTGAACCCCATTACCGATAGATCTCCAGGGTCTTCAAAATCCAATCGTGTGGTACACTGTCAATGGCCTTCTGGTAGTCAATCCAAGTCATGCTTAAATTACGTTTTCGTTTCTTTACATCATTCAAAATTATTTGATTCAGAAGCAAGATTTCTTTACAGCCATAGGAACCTTTACGAGATCCTTTCTGTTCAACTGGCAACAGATTGTTCTTCTCTAGGATTCTATACATTTTTTTAGCTACGGCTGCAGTTATACGTTTGTACATTACTGGCAGGCAAGTAATTGGCCTGTAGTTCTTCGCCAAAGAGCTGTCTCCTGCTTTGGGTGGCAAATACGTGATGCCGCAAGTGAGCCATTCGGGGAGTTCCTTAGAGGTTTCTAAAATTTTATTAACACCCTTTGCTAGATGCGAATGTAATGCTGTTAATGTCTTAATCCAATAAGTATGGATCTAATCAACCCCAGGGGATTTCCAGTTTCCCATGTTCTTAATTGTTTGTCATAGGTCCTCTTTCGAGAATCCTTGAACATGTTCCACTGTTTCCACGAGTCCATTGGCAGCATCAACTTCAGATTGGAGCCACGATGCGTCTTTGTTGTAGGATCTGGTTTCCTCCCAGATTTCTGCCCAAAATGTTTCGACGTCATCTTTTGAAGGAGGGGCAGCATTGCCATTCGGTTTATCAGTCAGACTGCGATAGAATCTCTTCGCGTCTGTTTCAAACAACCGGTTCTGTACACGGAAATCTTCTCTACGTTTGTACCGTCTTATTCGTTGAGCCCATGCTTGGATTTTCTCTTTTAGCTTTTCAGCTACCATTAGCCTTGTTGTGTCATTGTCAATTAGGTATTTTTGTTCAACATGGAGTATTTTTTGTTGAACTTTATACGTGTGGTTTAACTTACAAGATGCCTCGGCTAGGAGTGATATTTCATGCCGTGTGTCGGCTAGCCATTTCATAATTCTTTTCATCCATGGAGGTACGGAGCTTTTTACTCTGGCTGGCTGTCGGCCATCGGTGTTCTTGGCTAGCCCAAGATTATCTGAGATACTAGATATCCAGTTGCATGCAAAATTGATTGATTTCAGTAATATCTAGATCTCTACTTGAGGTTTGTACAACCTCATTTAAGACAGAATTCGCTGTTACTATCACTCTCTTAGCTTTAGCATTTTCGTGAATTCTCATCAACGGTGCACCAGATTCGAATGGAAGTTGACGAACTCGTTCTATCTCGCGTCGGAGGAGGTCCCACATCATGTCATTATCGTGTGACTCATGGCCAGATGAATTTTCACCACTGACGGATGTTTCATTTGAAAGAGATGAACCTTCAAGGGGACCATCGTTTTCTGGGATATTAGATGGTTCTAAATGTTCGTCATGTGGATAGTTTAATCGAAGAACATACTCCGCGTTTCTCTGCAAGTTGTTCTGCTGTGAATTTTCCACTGCTAAGTAGATATCGTCGTTAACTGGCAAGCTTCTTTGAGTCTAGGGTAGGTCTCATATCTGGTTTCCGCTCTCTCTTAAAAACGTCTATTTCTGAGCCCCATTATTCGCTTTTGCATAGTAAAAGCACCACATCACCTCCGTTAATTCATCCCGTGTTATTATTATTATTATTATTATTATTATTATTATTATTATTATTATTATTGTGGGGCGCAAAATAACCTAGCGCCGGTCCTGCTCACAAGAGCATTGCGATGAGGTTTCTCATATGTGCGCACACATTACACTCACTTGAATAAATTGAACGTCGCGTCAAGTACATCCTGTTATGTTTCTAAGTTCCACAGCGCTCACCGGGAGAGAGTGCTAAGTGCATAAACTGATGTCGCTGCAGTCCCTCTGACCGGGGGGTCCTAGGCAGGATTTTCGACACTACCTGTCATCTAGGTCGAATTCAGTCGCAGTCTGGAGGAGAATTCTAGCGGCCGGCTGCTCTCATCGGTAGTTTTCCGTGGTTTCTCCGATCAACGCCAGGCGAATGCCGGAGCAGTACCCTAACAAACGGGCCACGGACCGCGCGCGATCTTTCCTTCCTCTTCCTTGTCCTATCCTCTCCTTTTACACACACACTTACACTAACATGCACTACACAACCACACATGCCGGGAGACCGGTCGGGAGCTGAGAGCTTGTCCCGGCTGGGGCGGTGCCCTGCTGGTGGGAGATACCTGGTTGTGGGAAATCTCGCAAGTCGACAGTAGGTCGGTGCCGGATCTCGCTATCCGACGGGGAAAGATCTCCACCTCCTCCCAATGAAAAGAAAAAGCAGTACACTTACGGGACTAATGACTTCTGTATTTGACGCGCCCGGAATCACGAAAAATCAATCCACAACGCTGGGACGTCGACTCTGATTTTTTTTCTTATTTAAGGTCGCATCAACTACTAGGTCATTAGCGACCGCTATTGGGTTTAACGATAAACTAAAGATGACACGATATGGCGGTGAGAGGAGGTGAAAGGACGAATACATACAACGCGATCCTTGGGTCCGAGTTCGCTACGACACTACTGACTTAAAGAACTCGGCCACCGGGGATTGGCTCTAAATTTTTCTTAGATTTCTTTTATCGTGTTGCCGGAGTTTTCTGATGTGTAATGTAAAACCTACAATTTTTTTCGTGAATCAGAATACGAAATTGAAAATCCATTTCGTGAAGTGCGTTCATCTCTATAAAATAAGTGAAACAAGTTTCGAACACTTTAAAGTTTGATATTTCCCATATTTTGTTTTGTTACACAACTCTCTGAAGTATTTGGCGTTGTCTGAGCATTTATTACAGTAATATACAGAGTGTCCGGGGAGGAAACGTCGAAACATCGAAAATAAGTTTTTATGACAATTCTAAGCATATTTTGTCTCATAACCTACGTGTATATTCCACCCAATTTACACAATTCGACTCCTTTTTTATTTCTCGCTTACTTTTTCTGTCTAAGCAAATATATTCATTTCTTTTGTAAATAATAAACAATTTACATGTTTCTGGAGTGATTCTATGCTTCCATAATGCAAAGGTTGGCCCAGAAATCATTTATTTAAACAAATTTTTGAGTGCTCATTGCGGCCCAACCATTCAGAATATCCACGTTGTTTATTAGACAAAATATGCTTAGAATTGTCGTACTAACTTATTTTCGAAGTTTCGACGTTTCCTCCCCGGACAGCCTGTATTAGACAGGAAGAGGAATTCCATTTATTAATGCCTCAATGGGGTCTACGTTTCTCCCATTGTATCCCTGCCCCGCCTAGCTAGGTCTGTCTTGTCTTGCCCATATTTGGAAATCTCCCGGGTACCTCGCTCACTTCCGCACAAAAAACATTTATAATTGGAAGTTGCAGCTCCAAAACATTCCTCAGTTTCAAACTAAAAAAATCTAACTTACTCTCTGAAAATATCAGCAGAGCTGAAAATATCTAATTTACAAAATAATATTTTTATACATTACCAATACTTTCAATAAATTGCCACATTGCAAAACTATTTTTTGTATTTTTTCTTCTACCGTATGCATAATGAAAGGTTTAAAATTTATCTCCTGCGAACTCGAAACCTGAAAGGGACATAATGTTTTACGCGGAGACTTCTGCAAGAGTTCTCACATGGGTACGCATGTAGATTGATCCGTAATAATAGATACATATGTCATAACGTAATTGATGAATCATAATCATAAAAGTAAATGAAAATATCAATGCTGAAACGTAATTGCCGGATTTTAAAATTATTTTGAAGACGACAGAAGTATATGTTTAAAATCCAATATGTTAGTAACATGTAGTATATAATTTATTTGTTAAGGTATATAAATTCATCATATCTTTGAAACATAACATCAATACTGACCCATCAACATGTACATTATAGGTACACAATAAATTGGCAACGTATTTAACTTAACAAAACAACATTAGCTGCATTATTTGATCTGAAGTCCTAGATAATCTGGATCATGAAATGAGAATAAATGAAACCAAGGACTCCCAGAATTTTTTTATTTGCTTAGACAAAAACATTTTTAGGTAAATCAATTTTTGTCAATTTTTTAAAGAATTACTGGTGCTACAGAATGGCAAAGACTTTCCCTTATTAGTTTTCTATTCAAAATAAACAGATAGTTCCTTAAAAATTGTTGACATTCAATTTTTTATTTTCCTATGAGTAACAAATTGTATGCGACGAAGTTTTATGCGACGATGTAACGTTTCGGCTGTAGCTCAACAGCCATTCTCAGACATCTGGTTTAAACATGAAAATATGAACATTTAAAGAGTTGACAAGTTATAAATTAGTTACAAATGTGATTTTAAGTTATTGGTTAATTATTAGTTATTATTATTATTGGTTAATTATTAGTCATTTATAAGTTAATTATTACCAATGACATTCGTAGAAGAAGAAGAATAAACTTTATAGTTTTCTATTTCCTTTGGTCTCTGCTAACTATTCGGAATTGCCACATTCTCTTGCCAGCTGCCATCGCCGCCCAAAGACTAATCACTGACACCGCAGGAACACGAAGTGGGAAAGGGTTTCATGCGAATGGCAGGCTAAGTGCTTGCAAGATGTCATGGCGCTGGGCTACCAAATGCCCGCGATGACGCCAACAGTGATTGCGCGTCGCTCAAACTCGCATCACGCACCATGCTTCCTGACCGGGAGAGAGGGCTCAGGGCATCAACGGATGTCACTCCAGTCCCTCCGATTGGGAGATCCTAGGAAGGATTTTCCACACTAGCTTGTCAGCTAGGTCTAATTCAGTCGCTGTCTGGTGGAGAATTCTAGACGCCAGCTGCTCTGATCGGTAGTTCTCCGTGGTTTCTCCGTTCAACACCAGGCGAATGCCGGAGCAGTAGCTTAACAAACGGGCTACGGGCCGCGCGCGATCTTTCCTTCCTCTTCCTTGTCTCATCCTCTCCTCTTACACACACACTCACACTGACATGCACTACACTACCACACATGCCGGGAGAGCGGTCGGGAGCTTACAGCTTGTCCCGGCTGGGCCGATGCGCCGCTGGTGGGGAGATACCTGGTTGAGGGAAAACCCCGCTAGTACGTGGGCGCCGGATCTCGCCAACTAGCGGGGAAAGATCACCACCACCTCCCGAGGAAAAAACATGCACTAAACAGGACTAAAACCTCAGTAGTTATCCCGGAATCACGAACAAACAAACAAACAAACAAACAAACCATGCCACCAGTCATTTTCGACGTGCGACAACAAAGGAGTTCAGTTTAACGCGTCGCATATTGCCTTCTCGACAGGATACCAGGATGATCGGTGCCACTAAGACAACACCCGGACGTAAAATGGACGTACCCGGACGGAGGATGTTAGTAGCTCACTCGCAGCATTTTTGCAGGCGTAATTACGAAGACCGGATTTTTATGTAATTACATTTCTTCTTCATTTTCCTATCATTCTCAAAACTGTAATTGTGACGAATGGTCGCTCTTTTAACACAATATCCACTTTTTGCGTTACATATTTTTAATATATAGTACTATACTACATATTTGTCATATTTGGTATTTTCACAGAATTATCTTTTCTACCATTTTTAATACATATTTTTTACGAAAAGAAATATTTTCAAAAAAACACCATTATTTTCCCCTACATTATTGGTGGAATCTAAGTATCAAAAGAATCATTCTCGTCGCGTTTCGTGATCTCTAATCTTAATTTCCGCGAAACTTTGGCTATCATCGAAGTGCAATACCTCGATGAGAATGTTAGTTGCACGAATGCTTGTTCGCTGGTCGTAAATATCTCCAGTTTCTATGATTGCTCTCATTGCGTCTAGTCTGCCAGAAGGTGCAAATAACCTTGCCTATATGCACCGTGGTGTGGCTGCTTATCTATGGTTCTGGATAACAATAGATGAAGCTTTTACTACTGACAGAAAAGTTATTCGGTGCAAAGTGTACATCACCTTGCGCATTCCAAATGATTTTTACGTTTGTAGTATGTTTAAAGTTTATTTAGGATTTTTACTTTCCCGTACAGCGTGAAAATATTGCGAATTTTCGACAGAAAAAAATTCGTTGCAGTGCCCTGATGACGAAACAAATAATAAATCCAGTTGTTAAATGAATAAAAAACTAGCGTTAGAGAACGGCACATACTTTCCAACGTTCGTTTTCTATTTCCTTTCCAAATAGCTAGCCCAGTCCCAAGGAAATAGAAAAGTAATACAAGAAAGTCTGTGCCATTCTGTAGCCCCACTAGTTTATAAATGTAATTTCTTGTTGTGTAAATTTGTTTTATAATTAGAGTATTTTAATATTTCACATTATACCCGATTTTACTTTTTTATAACATATTCTTACTGTTTTTATTATGTATTTGTGTACATTTTTTGACATTTTATACTAAATATTTTTCCGGTCTCTAGTAATTAGAAAACATTGCGGGACGACGTGAAAATTAGAGGCAGTCGTCTACATGTATTGGCACTCTCTGCCGACGGTATTGCGACTCAAAGGATTATCACGTGACGAAGCTCACAATTTCGGCTATTGAGCGACCGTTTGACAATAAGTCAATTCCCCCGTAGTTTGTGCATATCCACTGTCGACAAGCGTGTGCTTTGTTAGTAAACGCAATTCAGCAAAGCGACAGCGCTGCTGCCTTCAGATACATGGTGCGATTCGTCTCGAGAGCCTCAAGTGTCAAAACTGATGGACAACTCGTGTTCAAAGTACAATAACCTTTGGACGGACTTTGATTGCTACTCAGTTCGAATCAGATACGGAGCAATCTGAATTTCTTGGTCGATGCATCAATTACACGTACAATATGTGATCAAAGGTATTCGGATACGGAGGGGGTGGTATTATGGTGTGGTCGTGTTTTTCATCGAGTTCGTTTGTATCTCTTGTTGCATTGCGTGGTACTATCACGGCATAGGCCTCTGTAAATGGTTTAAACACCTTCTTGCTTCCCACTGTTCAAGAGCAATTCGGGGATGGCGATTGCATCTTTCAACACGATCGACCACCTTTTCATACTGCACGGCCTGTGGCGGAGTGGTGACACAACAATAACATCCCTGTCATGGACTGGGCTGCACAGAGTCCTGACTTGAATCCTATTGAACACCTTTGGGATGTTTTGGAACGCCGACTTCGTGTCAGGCCTCACCGACCACCATCGATACCTCTCCTCCGTGCAGCTCTTTGTGAAGAATGGGTTGCCATTCCCCAAGAAACCTTCCAGCACCCGCTTGAAAGTATGCCTGCGAAAGTGGAAGCTGTCACCAAAGCTAAGCGTGGTCCAACTCCCTATTGAAGTCCAGCATAACCGATGGGGGACGCCACGAATTAGTACGTCATTTTCGGTCACGTGTGAGGACATTTTTGATCATTTAGTGAATCTTTTGTAGACGTCATTTTTACAAATCATATTCACGCAGTGAAACATCAAATAGGATTCACCTGCCTACGCAACTGCCAATGTGAAGCCGAACCACCCACCCCACCACGATGCAACCGCCTCTTCCTGCCCTCTTTGGATCAATCCTCTCTGAACGCACGTGGTTAGAAAATTCTTCAGAATACCGTTCTACACGGTACCAGAGGCTTCCCACCGGATTCATGAAGTCGCCTGACGTCTAGCGGTCATCATGCAATCTATAACTAATGTGTTTCCCTCACCGCAACGGACCCGAACGACTTGAAATGGCAAAAAAAAAATAGGAAATGTTGAGAGTAGTATAGGACTCGCGGGATCCGAAGAGGGTAGACTACGCAAGATTGATTGATTGATTGATTGATTAGTGTTTCCGGGCACGTCAACTACTTAGGTCATTCGTCCCATAAGTGTAGTGCGTCGGAAGGTGGCGATGATCTTTTCCCCGCTGGATGGCGAGATCTAGCGCCGACCTACCGTCGACTAGTGGAGTTTTCCTTTCAACCAAGTATCTCCCACCAGCGGGGCACTGCCCCAGCCGGGACAAGCTGTAAGCTCCCCACCGGTCTCCCGGCACGTGTGGTAGTGTACTGCATGTTAGTGTATGTGTGTGTGTAACGGGGTGAGGAATGGAAAGGGTGTATGTGTGTGTATAACGAGGAGAACGAAGAGGAAGGAAAGATCGCGCGCGGTCCGTGGCCCGTTTGTTAGAGTACTGCTCCAGCATTCGCCTGGCGTTGATCGGAGAAACCACGGAAAACTACCGATCAGGGCAGCCGGCCGCTAGAATACTCCTTCAGACAGCGACTGAATTCGACCTAGCTGCCAAGCTAGTGTCGAAAATCCTGAACCTAGGACCTCCCGGTCAGAGGACTCCAGTGCCATCAGGTTGGTGCACTGAGCCACCTCTCCCGGTGCTACGGAAGCGTCGCGCGCAGAAGGAGCCTCACGGACAGCGTCGCAGCGCCGCCCGTGAAATGGAGGCCGTGCGTTCTCTCCAGCGGCGCGTAAGGCGTCTCCAGAGGAAGAAATAGCGCCCGCGCCGCCACGCCTGGCACCGCGACGCGCTAAAAAAAGAAGAACGCGCCGCGCCCGCCCCCACCCCCCGCCCCCACCCCGCTACGCTCCGCCTCGCATCTCGCACCCAGGCGCGCCTCATTTCGCTCTGCCCCACACACCGTCACTCTTAACAAACATAGCTAATAAACATAGCGTACCTAATGTACATCATAGCATACATCATATATCTCGAGCATACCTAATGCATATCATAATTTTTTTATGAATGGTGGGAAGGTAAATTGATTCAAGTGCGCCTGTTCCCTCAACATGCGCCTGTTCCCTCAACATGCGCCTGTTCCCTCAACATGCGCCTGTTCCCTCAACATGCGCCTGTTCCCTCAACATGCGCCTGTTCCCTCAACATGCGCCTGTTCCCTCAACATGCGCCCGTTCCCTCAACATGCGCCTGTTCCCTCAACATGCGCCTGTTCCCTCAACATGCGCCTGTTCCTTCAACATGCGCCTGTTCCCTCAACATGCGCCTGTTCCCTCAACATGCGCCTGTTCCCTCAACATGCGCCTGTTCCCTCAACATGCGCCTGTTCCCTCAACATGCACCTGTTCCCACAAAACACACATGTTCCTACAAAAGGCACCTGTTCCCACCATAGGAATGTTCCCACCAAACACACCTCTTTCCACAAATCATATCTGTTGCCACAACACCTTTTCCCACAGAACTACCCTCTTCTCATGAAATGCATCGGTTCCCTAAAAACGCACCCATTACACAAAACGCACCTTTCCAACCAAAGCACAAACGTGTTCTTTCCTATATCTTGTGTTGTACATGAATCGCTTGCGTCCTCTGTGTATGCACCGCCTTGCACCGCCCGCCTCCTTTCCGTCCGTGCCTGCCCAGCGCTGCCGCCAACTTCCATCGGTTTCTCTCCGCCCCCGCTCCCCCCCCCCGACCTCCGCCCACTCCGCCGCGCTCTGCTGGCCGCGCGTCGTTAGTCTCTGCCATCGCTCTGCGTCTCCTCAGCTGGAGATCCAATACGGCACGGCCCCTTGGGGAAGCTCGTCCAGCTCCCACAGATCGTTTCGTCACGCGCTGCGTTTAGCACAAGCGACCCCCTCCTCCTCTGTGTACCTAGGGAGGTGGCTCAGAGCATCAACTGATATCACCGCAGTCCCTCTGGCCGGGAGGTCCTTGGTTCTACCCCCGACGGCGGCAGGAGTTTCGACACTAGCTTGTCAGCTAGGTCGAATTCAGTCACTGTCTCGAGGAGAATTGTAGCGGCCGGCTGCTCTGATCGGTAGTTATCCGTGATTTCTCCGATTAACACCAGGCGAATGCCGGAGCAGTACCCTAACAAACGCACCATGGACCGCGCGCGATCTGTCCTTCCTCTTCCTTGTCCTATCCTCCCCTCTTACACACACACTTACACTAACATGCACTACACAACCACACATGTCGGGAGCTTACGCTTGTTCCGGCTGGGGCGATGCCCCGCTGGTGGGAGATACCTAGTTGGGGAAACCCCGCTAGTCGACGGTAGGTCGGCGCCGGATCTTGCCATCCAGCGGAAAAAAGATCACCGCCACCTCCCCCCATGAAAAAACACGCACTACACTTACGGGACCAATTCATTCTCTCTTCTACTTGACGCGCCCGGAATCACGAACAATCAATCCGAACCATTCCCGTGGGAGTTCGTTAAGTCTTCCGTTCCCTATTATAGCAGCCCTTCGTTTGCACGAGTTTGGAGGATGTAGAGTTTCCTTACAACCGTTCATCCATAACAGATTCTCTTGAAAAATTATATACACGCGTGTCATCATTATTCCAAATTTTTCACAACTTGCGTGGACTGTCATTCTTCTTATGCACTGTTACCCCGTCCTCGCCTGGCCCGGCTCGGGGACCGCCCCCCCCCCCACGACAGACGACGCGCGCCCCGCGCCCCGCCCCCAGCACCACCAGCGCCCCTAGCGCCCGAGTACACAAACAGCTGCCGCGCGAGTCTATGACGCGCGTTCCTCGTCAGCGACTGCCTCTCAAAACAAGCGCCCGCGAAGGACATTTCCGGCCTAGGTGTGTTTGCAGTGGAAGCCAAGACGCTCAACTACACTCCAGAAAATTTATTTGCAAATTTGTGGTTGTTCACTTCAACTTACGAATCTCTATTCAGAAGATTTATGATTCTTTACAACTTCAGATAATATCATTATGGCAGTAGCGTGTCTTTCCTGTACGAAAGGTACGCAATGTGTACCCTGTAACTTAAAAGAACGACTTTAATTGTAACAGAAAATATATATTTTTTATTATTACATAAATCTTCTAATTTATCGAAATCGTGGTGTCGTTTTACACTAGCAGTTGTTAAATGTCAATATACGAATGTCTATTCAAAAGATTTATGATTCTTTACAAACTTCAGATAATATCATTATGGCAGTAGCGTGTCTTTCCTGTACGAAAGGTACGCAATGTGTACTCTGTAACTTAAAAGAACGACTTTATTTGCAACAGAAAATATATCTTACTTTATTATTACATAAATCTTCTAATTTATCGAAAGCGTGGTGTCATTTTACACTAGAAGTTGTGAAATGCCCGAGCTGGCCGAGCATCGGTGTGTGCGAGGCTCGCGGGGCTTCAGGAAGCTCGGGCGCGATCGGGTGTGCTCGGGGCGTGTCGTGGGGCCTGCGATCGGCTGAGTAGCGGGACGTCGCTTCAATGAAAGCTCTGTTTCAAACGCAAATTTTGGCTTTTAATGACAAATGGGTATAGGTGTGTAACACGGAAGTGAGTAATTCTAAGTGAAGTATATGTTTATGCTTATATGTGCTAATTCATATTTTAGTTTATAGTTGATTATAGTTTACGTCTGTTGTATTCTGTTGCTCCTAAGCTTCGAAACAGAATGTACAACTATCGACATTGGTTGGATCAGTGTAACTTAAGAAGAAATTAAATAGTAAGCATGCAAGTTCTTAAATGCTAAAACATGATTTAGTACAGTTGAAGATAATTAGTCTGTCAACACATTTGGAAATGCACGAAATCGAAAAAAAAATATTTTTAGTATTCCAAATTTTAAAAACTTTGCTAACAAGCAAACAAACACTATCGCAGTAATAAAACTAAATAACTTCTGCAGAGGGGGAAAAAGAACTCCTATATTCAGAAAATAAAATAAATGTTCTCTTTGGGAAATTCCTCGGAGTAACGTCTTTCATCGCGGCCCATAGAGAACTGTTTTAAAGAAGATAACTCAGAAGACACTGCTGAATCAATGCGTTTGGAGCAGAACTGCGCACTAGACCAAACAGAAGGTCAAACCGGAATGGCACAGACAGGATGAACGGACTTCCGTTTTCATCCAACAGGCAGTGGCGTAGCGCCAGGGGACGCTAAGATGCTGAACATTCCACGTAAAATGTGAATCATTCAACCCTAAATATTGCCACACATCTGGAGGATGGCGGATATGATCAGAGGGAGCAAAACTCGCTAATGAGAGGGAGGGGATCACTACAACCGAGGGGAAGAAGCCCTGGTCTCGGTATTGATTGACATACTTAAACATATTCATTACTACGAATTTACCATTTTTTACCTACAAATTTACTACTGAAATTACCATCTCAGAGAGGCTGAAGGATATAGAAAAGGTTATACAGATCTTACGAAACACACATTCTTCGCCCAGCTCTCAGTCACGCAGCACCCAACGGACATGGCGCTAGTCACCAGTCTAGCCCACCAGCAGTCCGAGCTCAAAAGAAGACCGTATCTAGGGGCGCATGGGATTATATGAGCACGGATCACGTGACACTGATGATGACGTGCGAGTCGTTCAGTTACAGATCTTTTGCAAAACACCTGTGTCCCAGACTGCAGTCCATTCTTTGGCTGCTGAGTCGCGAGCAGGCCGACCACAAACACCCGCCTGCACTGTGTCACCGTGACCCGAATAACTCATACCCATGCGTTTACTGAATACGTTTTTTCTAACTACAAACAAATATTCTTTATGTGACAATATAGTATTGATAATCTTACAAGTGGTCCGTTGAGCGAAGTACGTCTTGTATTAATTTTAAGTGATTTCCTATGATTGAATTCGGCGCGTTGTTACAAGCTGGCCTGATTGCTCGGACGCTAAAATGCTTGTAGCGTCTGCCGCGAGATTGCGACGAGCAATGACGCATGCGCAGACGGCGAGTTTTTCCCCTCCCCTCTTCATTCCTGTCCCTGGATTCCCTACTCCCGATAAGTGAGCATTTTAGGGAGTTTTTGCCACCTCGAACGTTAAGCATTATCGATCTTCTGCTCATGAGCATTTCAAGTTTCGCATGACTTTAGTGCATCTGCGCTTGCGCAGAAGATCGATAACACTGGCCGACGTTTTCAAACTTTTGAAAAGTTACAGAAACAAAACTCACTGATTCTGATCAATTTTGGGTCGCTGAACACGAATATGTTAGCCGTTTTACTAGATTAGCTCGTATTTTTGTGTAACGCATAGTTGCCAAATTTACCGTTATAGGCATAATGAGGTATCTTGAAGGTACCGGAGAATGAGCTGTTCGACATCAAAAAGGGAATCAACTTCGTTTTAGCACTTGTGTCAAAGACAATCAATTTTAAAAATTCTATAAATTAATTTATTAAGTCTAAACAATTAAAAACTATTAAGTTAGTTTACTAGCATTTAAAAACTGTACTTCGGCATTTACATACCAGAATAGTTTATAAGGTATAATGTTCACAGATGTATACAGGCCATCACTTAGTTTTGGAAATCACTGTCTAAGATACTTAAATCCTTCACCTACTTTGTCTATTCATTTTACGAAATTCATGAGGTCCAACTTCATGTGCAGAGGCGAAAGCAGTACCTTGCCTGGATCGACCAGAGACTCATACTTGACGTTGTTGGTACCGGGCTTAAATGACTCTCTGGGGGGCCACTCCTTTCGAGACACAAAAAGCAAAAGTGCTTTGTAAATCCACCTTCCAGGCAAATATATAATTTTGTAGATCTCCATAAATTTGCCAACCATGATATTTCTATTTGATATGATTTAAAATGAGTGCGAGATCCTCCTAAGTCTCTTTCTTTGGAACAGTGTGTCACAGAAATAGACGGCAGCTTATTTCCATTATGAAGCAAAACTGCTTTCAGACTGTGCTTAGATGAATCTACAAAAGGACACCAATCAGATGGATGGTGTTGGATTCCTAACTCATTCATCAGGCCATTGATATCCGTGTATACACAAAGGGAATCTTTCATTCTGTAAAATTCTGAAAAAGGCTCGTTCTTTTTCCTGTGATGAATGTAAGTAGCTCCGGGAGCCAGTACACAACATTCATGGAGTCTAGCACCCAAGAATTGAGATATCTTTTTCGTAAGTTGTCTCTCGCTAAATCGTTCAATTCATGTTGAAGGATGAAATGTCTCATCATTTAAATGGAAGGGATTATCAGATCTTCATCAAATATTGAGGTAGTGTCCTCATCGGTTCCCGTAGGTGCTGCAATATCTATAGTTTCCCAATCGTTCGGAAGAGTAGATGCAGGTAAATTTTCTCCATGAGGCACTGGCCTGATCACGGATAGCAAGTTTGGATATTCGATGACACGCTGTTTCTTCTTGTTACTTCCTGCTGTATTGGTCATACAGAAATAAGTCACTAAAGAGATTCCGGAGTTCTCTCCATATCATCGGAACAGTAAAAGGCATACTTTTCTTGGTTCCTTTAAGCCAGGCCGTCAGATACATCAGACAACGCACAAGACGGGCCCAGCTTTTATCCTAATCCTCAATCTTATAATCAATATATATATATATATATATATATATATATATATATAAACATGCTAAGAACAAGAAGCTCCTGTATTACACCTAATGAGTGAAATACTATTTATTTCTCAGTCGAGTAACATTGTGGACATGGTTACTTTGATGATAACTGAAGCTGTCCCTACAAAATGGTAAAAACTGGCAACTATGCGTTACTCAAAAATACGAGCTAATCTAGAAAAACGGGTGTCCATTTCGAATGAAGCATCCTGAAATTAATCGGAATCAGTGGTTTTCCTTTTTGTAACTAAACTGACGTCGGCCTGTGTAATGCTTAACGTTCGAGGTGGCAAAAACTTCTATTGTGGCTGAGAAAAGGCTTATGAGAAAGTTGCTCGTTTGTGCACGAGAGTGCAGCACACTTGAGGTTGTCAGAGAAATATTTTTCTTTCTCACTCGTGATTCTGTGCTTGGTCATGGGCACAAACAATATAGTGCTTGCCTACTAATACTTAATTAGTATCTAAGAAGTTTATCTTTTACTTAAATATATTAAATTTTATTTTGGTCTGAAATCTATAAATTCACACGTGATCTTATTGCCAATCGTGCATGAGAACTACAGCTGAACCATTCATAATTTGCTTTCAAGAAGTCTCCTGACATAAATCTGTTGAAGTAGTGTAACATTTGTTTCGATAACATAGATTCAAGAGTACATTCAGAATCATCACGTGTTCAGTTGGCGTTACTGTTGAGCATGCCCAAACGCGCGAGTCACGCTACGCCACCGCAACAGGGTGGCGGCGCAAGTGGATGCATAATGCATTTACAGCGCTGTTAAGTTGTCGGTGCACGGCACTAGGCTCAACACTCCAATTTTCGTGTCGCGGACGGTGAGTCCGCAAAGAGGACTTCTTCTGAAAAGCAGTGGCGACACGTGCCCTCAGAAGTTGGTGGTTTTCAGAATAATGGCATTAAGGGGAGGAGATACTCTGGTGCTTAGACTGGTATACAATTAATTTTTTAAACTTATTTATGGTCGCATCGACTGTTGGGTCATTAATGACTTTTACATTTTACATGGAGTTTACGTGCTATATAGAGTTACACACGCCAATTTATTTAAAAAGTTCATAACTTCGTACACACTGTCAACGTGGCCTAAACAGTTCTTTATGTTCTCGGGCAATTCAGTTCTTTCACATTGGTAAACTTTACACTTTATTAATACTTGGAAAATAGAGATTGTAGTTCCACATTTAGGGCATCTGTTAACTGGTGTTTTTGACATGAGATAAGAGTATGTCAAGTTGGAGTAACCTATTCATAGTCAGACCATTACACACTGAATTTTCCTGTTCTTAATGTATGGTTGATGCTCCCACACATTGTTGCCGATTAAGTGTAATTTTGACCTTGCGTTCCAATTTTTGCCAGATGCATTGATATATAGCCCTTTTTTGTTCTTGTACAGTAATTGTACAATCGATTCCTTGGGAAATAGTTTTTTGCTGATAAGTCTGCTTTTTCATTTTCTAATATCCCTTAATTAGCCGGAAGCCATGCCAAGACTTGTAATACTATGTTCCATCAAATCTTGTAGTTTTCTTTGTATTAACTGGATTCTTGAATTTTTGTTCCCATGGTCCATTAATGCATCTAAAGTTGATTTGGAATCAGTAAAAATTATGGCTCTGTTTAGTCCCAAATTGGTGATTAGATCTATGGCTTTATCTGTAGCAAAGGCTTCACAGGAAAATATTGAAAATGAATCTGACAATTTGAAGAGAAGTTCTTTTTCTTGAAAGATCATGGCACAATATTTTTTTCCATCTAACATTGATCCATCTTTATGTATGTAGGGGTAGTTTATGTAATTATGCGATAATTCTCTGAATAAGCTTTTTTACAAAATGTTAGGAATGTTTTTTACCATACGTACCATACCATGAATTTATATGTACGTATCAGAAATATTCTGTACTTAAAATTTCATGATTTTCTTCCAATTATTCCCATTTCCACAACATCAGTTAGAACAGATCCCGAATGTTTATGAAGTAAATGATTTAGAAAAATTAAAGAATTTATAACCTAAAAAATATGAAAATATTACCATAAACATGACAAACATTTTTCGAAACTATCCAAATCTTTCCGCTCTTTAATTAACCATTATATTGAAAATATACTTTTAAAATCTACACTTCACACCTCCTTTGGCGCCTCGTGAAGGCAATTCTACTTGCTTAAGTTATTAAATAAATTTTATAGAAGCGGTTGACCTCGGCACAAAACCTGACAAAACTAAACTAACACATCCTTCGCATCTGGTGTTTTCTACGTTTTTTCTTCTCCGTCTTACCCTCCTAATTCACATAAATATATATTTATAGGAAAGACAGGCAATAATATACAACAAAAAATTGAAAGAAATTCGATAAGAATTAGAAGATATAAATAATATCTTTGAGACGACTGCAAGCAAGTATGCGAAAATGGAATAAAAAATATAAAAATATGACCCAAAATATGAAACTTTATGAAAAATATGACCATAATATGAAAAATTAACGGAAAATTACTAAAGAGCAAAAAAGCCAAAATGTGACTTTATATGACACATGAAAATTGCATAATTTTTGTCATTGGAAATAAAATCATGCTTAACATACATTTTCCATGGAAATAACGCAAAGAAAAAAATATGTAAGTCATAAAACTCCGGGCCCTAGTTATAATATTTAAAGGTATAAATAAAGAACATGAGTGTTCTTTATTTATAATCATAATATAATAAATGTAGAATCTTGTCGCAGCTAGGCTCCTGTTAGCGTTGACGAACAACATTGAGACCTCTCCCGTGAAGCCCCTCCACCTCGACGCTGACGCCACTGGTTTACGATTGATTGATTGAATGTTCGTGATTACGGGCGCCTCAACTACAGAGATCATTAGTCCCGTAAGTGTACTGCGTGCTTTTTCCTCGGGAGGTGGCGGTGATCTTTCCCCGTTGGATGGCGAGATCCGGCACCGACCTACCGTCGACTAGCGGGGGTTTTCCCCAACTTTGAAATCTTTAATGGGAACCCCCACTTTTTATTGCAGATTCGGATTCTACACTAAAAAATAGATATGTTTGGCCTAAACATTTTTTGAAACTAATACGTGATAAATAAAAAGTGCCAAAAAGTTAAATTCTTCCATTTGTTTCAAACGAACTGCAGCAGGAGAAGTGCGACAGTTACGACAGAGCTACCCTTCATCAACCACCAAGATCACCCCTAACATACGGGCCACGAACCGCGCGCGATCTTTCCTTTCTCTTCCTTGTCCTATCCTCACACACACACACACACTACCACGCACTACGCTACCACACATGCCGGGAGACCGGTCGGAAGCTTAGAGCTTTACCCGGCTGGGGCGGTGCCCCACTGGTAGGAGATACCTGGTTGGGGAAAATCCCGCTAGTCGACGGACGGTTGACGCCGGATCTCATCATCCAGCGGGAAAAGATCACCGCCACCTCCCAAGGAAAAAGCACGCACTACACTTACGGGACTAATGACCTCCGTATGTGACGCGCCCGGAATGACGAACAATCAATCAGGAAAGATGACACGATATTCTTGAGCGAAATAGGTGGGGAGGTGGATGCTACATTTTAGACTAAAAGTACCGAAAACAATAAAACTCTTCATTTTTCAGGATTGTTGTTCGTGTTTACGCCACTGTTGATTAATACCTATTACGTATCTGACTTTCTTGAAACGGAATAATTTGTACCTAAATTGTTACATTTATTCTGAATCATTACAAATCCCAAGTCTCCATTTCGCAAGTCTAAGACGATGTTTCGTTAAGCCAAAAATTTTCTCGGTTTTATAAAAATAACATCACGTTTTCTATAACCGCTTCCACTAATACATTTCTTATTTTAATTTATATTCCTTTTTTATAGGGAATTATAATTGCAGTTGGGCATTCGTTAACACCGTTTAACTCGTGCAACTCACGTATACCTGTGTTTTTATTTCTTGCCGCGTGGAGGCTTGTTTTCACGATGGAATATCTCACGGTATTTCACGTCGTTCTCGGTCGTGCCGCTAGGAGTCGCACGATCACTAGCACTGCTCAATACAGTCGCGATCATGTGACCCGTGGCGGCGCAACCGAGAACGATGCGCAATACCGTGAGATATTCCATCGTGAAGACAAGCCCCCACGCGCCAAGAAATAAAAACCCAAGTATAAAGTGCAGTGAAATTCATTATGCGTTTGTTTTATCGATCTTGTATTAAGAAACATTGAAGAAACGTGGAACGTGTTGTAATGAGAAAGAGGAAGGCAATTTTTACTTTCCTGTATACGTACGTATATACGGAGTGATATACGTTTTATAGGGAAAGTTACTTAATGCTGCGCAAAAAAATGGCCAATTTTCGCCAGAAAAATATTCGTTGCCGGGCCGTGATAACGAAAAAGTGGATAAATTCAGTTGCTAAATTAAGGGGGAAAATCCCCTAACACGTGGTGTAGCCAGAACCCCTCTTTTGTGGGTCCTTAAAACCGAAAAAACCAATTGAAAGGAAAACGTCCGTCTGTGAACACTGTTAGCGCCTAAACCATACGCACGATTTCTTCCAAAATGGATATTCCCCGGTCGATCTGATTCTAGTCGAAGCTTTGAGATTTTGAAAAAGATTCTGTAAAATTTGAGGGTACTTTACATGAAGCCCCCCCCCCCGACATTTTCAAAATGTTCTCTAAAACGGCTCCAATTTTTTTCTTTACATTTCTTGTAAGAATAGAGTAAAATACACTTATTAACGTGGCATAGGTCCGATTTTCACGGATAACTCTGAATTTTAGAAAATTGCAAAAGTTTAAACTTTTTTTGGCATCTTTCTGGAACTACAAAATTAAAGATAGAAATTTTTCTTTCAAATAAAATTTGTTGTCCAATACGAGTTCTTTCATTAATGTCATATACATTTGTTTGAAAATTTTAGTAGTTTTCGCGCAATATTGCGTACAATATGTGCAATTTTATATAACTACAAATATAAGATTTTCTCAAAAACGGCTCCAAATTTTTTCTTTCAACTTTTGGTAGGTCCAGTGCCTAATATATTTTATGAGATGACAAAAACGCGATATTGCTCTATTCTTTTGTTTTTTTCAAACATTGGAAAAATGTATTTTTCTTACTTATCTCATGTCATTATTATTTAGAAATATCTCTCACGTCATTAATATTTTATATAAGAAAAGCAGTTCAAAATTCCGCATTTTAAGAATAGCTCAAACGCCATTTTCTCATATATGGCTGCAAATTTCTTCTTGAAACTTTTGTAACGGATAGTTCTAATTACGCTCTTTTATACGTAGTAAAGTTTATTTTTTTGTTTTTTCACAAATTATATAAATTAATTTTTTTTGAAAGATCTCTCTCATCTTTAATATGCATATTACCAGTATTTTGTAAAAATTGTTATATTTGTGAGTGTAAGTGCTTCAAATAACTTCAAATAAAGTATTTTGAATACTCCAAAAGTTTCTGTGAAAAAGAGCTTCAAATTTCGCATTTTTAGTAGCGCTAAAACGGAAGTTTCTTTAAAATGGCACATAATTTTTAAAAGAAAATTGCCATTTAGAACTAGGTTTTTGTGTTCTTTAATATTCTAAAATTAATATTTCCGTTCTACCAATAGGACACCGAAAAATTAATAAAATGGCAAAAAAATGTACTTTTGCGGGGATAGATGGCAGCTGGCAAGAAAGAGTAAGTGGCAATTCCGAATAGCTAGCGAAGACCCAAGGAAATAGAAAGCTAATACAGGAAAGTCTGTGCCATTCTGTAGCACCACTAGTTATATTTCTAATTTTATCTTCCCATTTCCCTCAGTATTACTTTTGCCTTTGTTATTCATTTTTCTCTCTTCATCTTTCTCGTCTCATTTTTCCTTTCCAGTTTTTTGTTACTCTGTTTGTCATTCAGTGTTTATTTCTCTGTGTCAAATTTAATGTTTTCGAGAGGATACAGCAAGTTTCAAATGATTATGTATTTTAACCGAAAGAGAATGCAGATGAAAATCAACACTAAAAGCGTTCTTCTCATACGAAATGTCACAAATAAGAGCAAGAAAATTATTGGAAAAGGGATTCCAATCGCTTAAACTAGCTCTTGATACCTTTCTGTACTAATCGTTTGACAGCGCATATTTTGTTTAATATACGGCATACGACAAATGTATTTATGGCGGCACAACAATGTTTTTCTACTCCCACTGTATAATTCTGTAATTTGGTGGCTGCAACCCGTTGCATAATGATAGTCATTACAATATAGTTGTGGTTATGATACAGATTCTTGACCAATTACAGATACCCTTACAAACCAAGTATTAGCGCTTCATTAATCATTGAGAATCACTGATTCGTTCAAGTGTCTACAATAAAACTGCATTTGGTATTATATCCTGCTTCTCAGTTTTAATTTATTTTATTAGTAGAAATTTTTTACGTGAAATGTTATTTAAAATAAAGTGGATCGTAAGAAGTTCTGAACGCAAGTCATTTTGAGTTATATGTTGCTGCCGTGAGGTTGTCCTTAAAAACCGGTCAATTCCTTCTAGTGAATGGTGTTTCTTTCTACGTTTTGACGATTCCAGAAATAAGAGAAAATGCGAAAATGGTGACCTCAGAATATTATTGCCGCAACTTTTGTACTCCTTCCCTGGCGGTCTGGTAAACCAGAGCCACCTGCGAGGGGTAGGGTAGAGAGGTGTCCGTTAGGTGGCCTTGGCTGAATCCTGTATGTCAATTTCCACGAAACGATTCAATGGAGAAATTTAACTTATAAAAGTGACCACAAATAGTAGAAAAAGTACCGTATGAAACTCGATGTAATGGGTATTAATATAGTCGTGCGAAGTTGATGATATATCACACTCATATATTAATACCCATAATTACATCATCGTTTCATAAAAAATGTACTATTAAATATTCTGACAACTAGCTCATACATTCGTTTTTATGAATGTTCTTTGTTCTGTTGATATTTATTTAAATTCTAAAAACTAAACAGTGTTGTGTTTTAAAGGGAACGATAATAAAGAAAAAGAGATACATTTAGCGTTCAGATGAACAGAAAGGAAATATTTCAGCCCTTGTTCAAAAGATAGTGAATGCCAAATCCAATCGAGACGGATCTCGCTTACAACGAAGAAGAACTTTCAGCTTTGTCAAGTACAATGTATGTAGCTAATTGTTCCCTTGATGAAATTAGTGTTATATTGTTTTTGTAACTCGTATTAATTTTTCGCTTCTTTGTAGGAGCAATTTTATTCCCTTCGAAACAAAGGTTTTTCTTAAATCGTAGAGTTTATTAGCAATGTAGAGATAGCTAGCGAATAGCTTTAAAAACAAGAAATGTCACAACAGACACGATAGCTTGATAAGGTACCAGCAGGAAGATAAGTGGCGAGATATGAAAGATGAGGAATTCAGTCCGATCGTCTGAAAGTTTTCATTTGGATTTTGACCTCCCTACTTTGAATGCGGACGCTATGAGATAGTCACCAGAGACCGGAAAATTATGTACAGAAATGTGTAAAGAAAACAGTAAGAATATGTAACAAAAAATGTAAAACCGAATACAATATGTAATAATAAAATACACTAATTATAAAAAGAACATTTACATAATACGAAATTATAGTTACAAGAGTATTCCTAAACACATTTTAAAAACAACTCATACGTTTTAAAAGTTATTTGGTAATTCAGGTTAAAGGTCACGAAACGCGGCGTCAGTGATATTTTTCGCACCTAAAGGTGAAACCGAGACAGCAGCACGCAGTAATAATGTATGGAAAAGTGCTGACTGATTTGAAAATAGCCCTTTTCGTAAAAAAACTACATAATACGAAAATTGAAGAAAATTGATAAAATAAGAGGTATATTTCGCGAAAATGCCAAAATATGTAAAGTATGTAATATAGTACTAAATATGTAAAAATATGTAACGAAAAAATTGGATACTTTGTTAGGACGACGACGATTCGCCAAGATGCAAGTTTTGAGAATGGTAAGTAGAAAGACACAAAATCTGTAATTACATAAAAATCCGGTCTCTAGTTACGACTGCCAAGTGCTTGCCATGTGCTGGCCGGCACGCGACCTGAACGTCGTTCAACGACCCTCCGATTATCGCACGTCCTATTTCCAAGTGCCGTCAAGATGTTGTCCAAGTGCCGTCCAGACGGCGTTCATGTCAGAAATTTTGTTCCATGTATTCATCATTGTAAGTATCCATTATTGTATATTTATCAAATATGTTTAATGCTGCTTGTTAATTATTAATAATGTAACATTAGTGGAGTATGGTCAATGGACTTTACTCCTCTCAAGTATAAATTTACAAAAAATTTATGCAATTTTGCCAAATGTTTGTGTACAAACAAATTTCAAAACAAAATATATATTTTAAAAAAATCGATGTCTTGTAAACACAAATCACACAAAAACTGATAAATTGTTTGTTGTAGCAAGTCAAACAATTGCAGCTTCTTAAAATGACCTTCAAGATGAGCTGTGACAACGTAAATCTTATTTAGATAAGCAGGTATACAAGCTAAACAGCTAGTCTTTTCACAATTAAGAACCTAAAAGTACTAGTTTTAGAATGTATATGTCCCGAAAGGTATATAATGATGTATAACACACTGGAAGTCTAATTGAATTTAGAGAACGTGTAATACATTTAATATAAATTGCTCGCCTTTTCAATGAAAGTTTTTAGGCACAACAAAATTCAGTACTTAAATTTTTCCACATAAAAGTAATCATAAAACCATGTAAATTACTACTAGTAAACCCACAAATACAATGAGACAAGTGATGTATCCGACCAAGAAAAGTTCACGGACTGAAATGGGTCATTCAGAGCTAACACGCAACCTCACCGAGCTGGAGACTCATGTCATGAAATTTCACCAGCTGATAGAACACCATGCAAAACCTGTATACACAATTTTTGAAGTGCTAGGGAATATTAGTAATAGTTTTTAATAGGTATTTTCAGGACCTTTCGTGACCTCCGCGCTTCTCGCAGCGGGGCAGCCGTTGCTCCGGCAGCGCCAGGACCGTTTCGCGGCGTCTATCAACCGCTGTCAGATTTCCAAACGCGTTCGTTCAAGAACGATGGCAAAGGTCATCGCCGGTGACTTGTTAGTTTGATGTACACAGTGACACACGTTCTGTGGAGAGTTAGTAAGCGCAAGAACATTTTTTTGTTAAATATCATTATTGGGAAAATTTTGTGCGTAATCTCTATTTAGGTCCGAATTCGGAGAAGGCCTTTAGAAATATATTGTAGGGATATCTGTTTTTTATTCTGGTATAATTAGGATTTTTTGCGAGTCTGAAGGATGCAAGGGAAGGGCACCTGCAATGTAAACACTCGTTTTTGTCACCCCGCCTGCCCTCCGAAGCAACAGAGACCCTGCCGAAAGGCCGATAGTGGCGGCGCGATGTGTGAGTAACGGCCGCAGAACCAGCGGCTAGCAGCGATTTCTGCCCTTCTACAGGCGGTAAAGTCTTGAAAAGTCTCAATACTAATTGTCGCAAAGCACTCCTTGTAACTCTTCGTAGCACGTAAAAATTTGTATGTATAGGTTTTGATAGGTGCTGAACAAGCTGGTAAAATATCATGTCAATCCGAGTATCCAGCACGGTGAGTGTTGCGTGTAAGCACTGGAGGAGCGGCGATAGACTTGTTTGAACATTCACTCTAAGGTCCAAGTGACCTTCGAGAGAAAACTAACAACGTTCCCACATAGTCCATATATACTGCTACACAGAAATATAACAATTTTACAATTTCAATTCAGTCAAAAATTTAATTTTTTCCAGCCAATTAGCCAACATTACAAAGGGCGCGCCGTGGGGAGTGGGAGCGTAGGACTTCCCGGTGAGAGGGAGTGCAGTGCCTCAGTTGATACCCTGAACCCCGTCTCCCGGGGGAAAAAGACGAGTAGACGCAGCAATCTGGTGGACTAAGTGTCGCGGGTTGCGAATATCGACCGCCCGCGGGCGTCATCACCCCGGGCGAGGGAGGGGGAGAGACGGCCGGGGCAGGGGCGAAGGGACGCTCCCCCCCTCAGCCACTTGCACGGGTGGCGGGGGGCGGGGTGGGGCGGGGCGGGGCGGAGTGTGGCGGGGCGGAGGGGGGCGGGGCCGGGCGGGCGCGGTGGGGCAGGGCGGGGCGGGGCGGGCCCGGGCGGGCCCGGGCGGGGCGGGGCGGGGCCGGGCGGGACGGGGCGGGGCCGGGCGGGACGGGGCGGGGCCGGGCGGGACGGGGCGGGGCCGGGCGGGGCCGGGCGCGTGCGGGAGGTGAGGCGCAGCTGTCGCCGGCGTGCTGCACCCTCGCCCCGCCTCGCGTCGTGTCGCCACGCGTCGCTCCTTGTTCCTTTGTTTCCGCGTCGCGTTGGCAAGTGGCGTTCATAATGGACTGGCGATTGCACAGTAATCCCTCCACGTTGCCGAGAGTTAGGTTCACAAAAATCAGCGCCAACGTTAAATCCGCGAATGTTTAGGCTATCTTTTAATGAAGAAAGGTGGGTAAGGTTTCTGGATATCGAAAAATTCTTTAAAAAAGAAAAAAAATCTGACCATCAAATACAGTAGAACTTAGTAAGCACTACTACACACAGAATTCACAATTAACATCTCAAAATGAAGAAATAAAATAAGGTTTGAAATTTATTTCGAAGTTGAAAGTGACTGGATATAAGATTTGGTAATTTTTTTCTTTCATCACCTTCCTCATTGTTCTAAGATCAAAACGGAAAAGTTGCTGCTTCTATTTCTCTCATAGATTTCGAACTTATTTCCATGTTCGGATCGTATTTGAAAGCACTTTCCGCCAAAGCTTGTTGATTTTAGAATGCCATTAACAGTTTTGACATTGAAGTTGCTCCAGGACGCAGTTTCTCTTCCGTTTTACTTCATAATCACATTCGAGGAGGTTTTCTTCGCTGATGATTTCCCGAAGCTCCTCTTCAGTGAGGTCGTTATAATGACGTCACAGATCCTGAATGCCTTTTCTGTTCATTTGGCGCAACCCCTTAGCTTAAAAAATGTGGTACGACCAAAAGACGCACTCGGGAATGCTGAAGTCGCGAATGCTAAAACCGGTAGCTTTTCTCTAATCGCGAATGTTCGGAACTCGCCAATAGCGAATTCGTGGATGTCGAGGGATTATACTGAGATTTTCTGATCTGTGCTCCTGACAGGAATCAGCTGTTGATGGTTTCATCCAATCGGGAGCTTGAACGTCACCATCGTGACGTCACTTTGGCGATATACAAGCTCCCGGTTGGAAGGCAGCGAAACAAGAAAAGAAGAAAATTAGCAGTGTACTGTAATTGCGTCGACCACATCTCGGATTTTCTCTCTTCGCGCTCTCCAACGGCGAAACGACGTCGTTGCGGCTGCCTCCGATGTTTCATTCGGTTTGGGTAGTCAAATGCTTTTTCTGCTCCCATTGCATAATGCTGTCATTTGATGGCTGCAACAAGTTGCATAATGATAGCCATTACGATACAGATTTCATTATGATGCAGGTTCTTGACCAATCACAGAGAAGTTTAAAAACTATGTATTGGTACTTAATTCATCATCGAGAATCGTTCTAGTAAATATTTCGTTCGATTGTGTACATTAAAATTACGTTTAATATTATATTATGCTTGTCAGTTTTAAATTCTTTTATTAGTAGTAATTTTTTGTGCAATATTTAAAATAAATTGGATATTAATTTCATTTTGATCCTATTTGACTAGTGCAGTACTCCCTCGCAAGCGCACTGGCGGGCACCTGCGGCGGCATGGGAGGGTAGGTTAGGGACCTGTCCTCTAGGTGGCCTTGGGTCAATCCTTTATGTCAACGGCCACGAAACTATTCAATGTAAAAGTTTAACTAATAAAAGTCGTAGAAAAAGTACCGTATGAAACTCGTTGTAATGGGTATTAATACACTCGCTCGTATCGTAATCATTACATCATCGTTTCATAATGTACTATTGTTTTTGCGTCGTGTTGGGAAGTAGCTTTTATAATGGACTGGCGATTGTAATTGCATCGACCACATCTCGGACTTTCTCTCTTCGCGCTCTCCAGCGGACGTCGTTACTGCTGCCTCCGCTGTTTCATTCGGTTTGGGTTGTCAATTGCTTTGTTATCTTCGGCCTGCGAAATTAAAATTTTCAAATTTGTTGAACTAAAAAGGTGAACACCCGCTCTGTCATCACCGAATATAGCGATGTTACAGCAGAAGCAAATTCATCTTCTACATATTAAAGTTCTTGACTCAATAAAAGCTAATCTTTTCTGAAACATTGCTGAAACTTAGAACGTAATGTTTCTATTCGAAAATCTTAAAATATTTTGGATACATCTGAGTACATACTAGACAGTAACCTGTATCTGAGTAGTGCATCGAGTATTTGACTTTCAGGCCAGCATCGGCGGTTTTAGTATTTATTCTTTCTATTATTACGAGGGTTGGGGCAGAAGTTAGGGCAACTAATTTTTTCTAAAAGAAATGTTATCGGATCGCAAAATTTCATTTATATCTTAAAAGAATTGCTGCAGCAGGGTGTGTTTGCATCAACTGCGAGTGTCATCAACTGCGATATCTCTGCAAGTGTCTCTATTAGCACAGAGAGCAACATGAAATCAGTTGTCCGTCTACCGCCGTGCGAGGTGAGTGTTAACATGTTTCCAACAGCGCTCATACTCCAAGTGAGCCGTTCACCAAGAAAGGAATGCTCATGGAATAATGCCTTTCCATGCCGGACAGCCGCGAGATGCGCAGGAGAGTTTCTGCAAAGATGCCCAGCAACCAGTGATCAGCAACGCACGTGACGACCTGTGAGTGTATGGATCAATGTGATGTGCGGTAATCGAGAATCTATCTAATCAGGCCTTTAGAACGGATATGGGCCTTTAGAACGGGTATGGAATGCTTTTCGAATTTGTGAAGTCGTATTCTCTAAAATGCCTTACAACATGAAACGAGTACGGTCATTTCAAATACCTTAATAAATGTGATAAATTCAATTTTTGTATTTGTCAAAGCACTTAGTTTGTATACTTCAAATCTTCCATCCCTACTCATCTTCTCACAAAAAAACTTGTCAAGACTTCTGCCTCAACCCTCGTATTTTATAGGAAATTTTAATGCTAATTAATTTGTCCTACATTTCCTTATTAAACGATTTCGCATTGTCAGTATCGCAAGTTGCCGAACAGATTACCACATTCGTACTGCTTTCTTGTCACTGGCATGCGTCTTTAATGGTGAATAATTGCGTTTCTTATCGAGTTCTTGTCAACGTGAAGTACAGATAACGAGAAACGGAAGTGTAATATTACAGAGGGCAGTTTTTCACTGAACAAAATGTTTATGAAATGTCTGTACACGAAATGAATGATCAATTATAGAGCAAAAATAAATAAATAATTGAACACTACAGAATTATTCAATTACGAAAATTTTTAAAAAGCTTTGGAACTTATTATTTCTACTAAGTCATGCTGATCGACCGGTGCATCTCCTGATCCGGTAAGATGGTCCGTGAACACGGTCCTAAACTCTCTGAAGGCACAGGCTTAACTTAACAATATACAACAAATCAATACAATATTTCAAATAACAGCAAGTACTACTTGATTGTGTATTAAAAATTTGCATAGAAATGACTGGGTCCCGAAATTTCTGAAGCATACGATGCAAGTTCAATATTCAGTGGCGTAGCTTGAGTTGGTGTCACCCGGGGCAAAACTAATAGTGTCACCCTCCCCCCATAAATTAAATATAAAAAACTATTAATGAATAGTTTATACATTATTTAATAAAAATATATTTGCACATGACATTTATTTATAATATATTAAAAAACTGCATTTAATTCGTAATAACTGAAATTTAATTTTTAAGTAAATAAATTATAACGAAGTATAACAAATTAACAAGTGCATGTTTTTATAAAAATATGATTTTTAAATAAATCATTAAAATTATATAATTCCAATTATAAAATGTTCGAATTGGTGTCACCCCTAAAATGGTGTCACCCGGGGCGGACCGCCCCCCCTGCTCCCACCTAGCTACGCCGCTGACAATATTAATGACATAAGTAATATTCTTATGGCAAGCTTTAACTATTACATTGAGAGCAACAAATAAGATTAAAATTGCAACACACGCATTTTGAAGCCCTTATCATGAGAACTTACATCACAATATTAATCTGAAATGCCTTAATAATTGAAATTGCTACCAATTTCATCATGCTATTGCTGAAAACCTTCCTCGAAGTCCGGTTTCAATAAACAAATGCCTTCAGACACATAAACACCTTAGTGGGATTACCGTGATCAGGGAGAAGTTTCATTCAACGACTTTAAGCATGATATGCACTACGTGATCAAAAGTATCCGGACACGGAGGCGGTGGTGTTATGGTGTGGTCGTGTTTTTCATGGAGGGGGCTAACACCCTTTGTTGTTTTGCTTGGCACTATCAGGTTACTGGTCAACGTTGATGTTTTAAACACCTTCTTGCTTCCCACTGTTGAAGAGCAATTCAGGGATGGCGATTGCATCTTTCAAGACGATCGACAACTTGTTCATACTGCACGGCCTGTGGCGGAGTAGTGACACGACAATAACATTCCTATCATGGACTGGCCTGCACAAAGTCCTGTCTTGAATCCTATTGAATACCTTTGGGATGTTCTGGAACGCTGACTTTGTGCCAGGCCTCACCGACCTCCATCGATACGAGTACCTCTCCTCAGTGCAGCACTCCGTGAAGAATGGACTGCCATTCTCCAAGAAACCTTCCAGCACCTGATTGAAAGTATGCCTGCGAGAGTGGAAGCTGTCATCAAGATTAAGGGTGGGTCAACTCCCTATTGAATTCCAGTATTACCGATGGCGGGCACCACGAACTGGTAAGTCATTTTCAGCTACGTGACCGGATACTTTTGATCATATATTTTACATGCACGCGCACACACGCACACACTCCATATAACCCACCCCCCCTCAACATTTTAAAATACTTTATGCCTCAGGGATATTCAATTTTCGCCGAAATCTCGACGTGCACTTTGTAGCTCTGTTACAATAATTTTCCTCTTCACAACCAATAGGTGAAGAAATAAATACAGATTTATTGCGTGAATTTATTTCGAGTAATAATCACCACATCTCCTGCGAGGGAGGGTCAAATGATTTTTTGTAACTGTAGGATATGTACAGAGGTGTGCAATTTATGAAAGATTTTTTTTCGGTAAATTCAAGTTAAACTCATCTGACAGCACTCCTAATATTTTCAAAACCATCATAGTGACGTCTGCGACTTTTTTGATTGTCTTTTATGTACAACTAATGTTGGTACAACAGTTATTTTATTTATTTACTCCACAGTGTGGAAAGTGTCTTAGTTACCGCCATTGCACATTTGAACAATCTGCGCTGCAATGGCCAGCTAACAGTCCAGATACGAACAAAATTTAAAATATTTGGGCAATAGTTAAAAAGAAACTAAAAAAAGTAAGATAACAACACATGAAGGTCTGGTGATAAAATTGAAGGAAGTATGGCAAAACGATCCAGATATCAAAATGTGATCTGTGTATGACACTGATAAGAAAGACGCCAGAGAGGATCAGAATGCACATACATAAAAAAGGAATGTTCACTAAAAGTTAAAAATAATTCCTATGTATGAAAATAAATTCATAAATTTCAACTCTGCTACTTTAGCCTAATAATTGCCACACCTCTGTATATGGAACACTGGATCGGAGTCCGCAGAAATATGTGCCTCTATACTTCGGCTTTTCTTTCTTGGCGCACGGGGGGGGTCAATAAAATGGAATATCTCACGGTATTTTGCGTCGTTCTCCGTTGTGCCGCTGGGAGTCGCATTATCGCGACTGTATCGAGCAGTGCTGGCGATCATGCGATTCCTGGAGGCACAACCGAGAACGACGCGAAATACCGTGAGATATTCCATTTTATTGACCCCCCCCGTGCGCCAAGAAAGAAAACCCGAAGTATAATGCAGGGGTTTCCAAACTGCGTCGCGGCTCCCAGGGGCGTCTCGGGGATTTATTAAAAAGTATCTTTAGATTTCATTTACGACTTTAATCCTTGAGTTATGTTCACAAAATAATTTTGTACTATCATACGATACGTTATTTGTAATATATATTATTTATTTTTCTAAATAATTGTAGGTTAATTGAATATCGCAATTTCTTTACCAATAAGCTTCTATGGCTCCTTTAGAATAGACGTACATTCCTAGTGCGCGTTGCGGCCAGGAATATTTAATCTTTGTTCGCTCGCACATCAAGAGTTCCCGACTCTGTAGTTCCCGCGTCCACATGTGCTATGTACAACCTATGTTTGGTTGAGATTGAAATTAATCGTCGAAAATAAAATACCAGTCGCCGTTTCAAATATTGGACTCAGATTTAAATAATTGTTGATGAAGAAGCGCGTTCATCCTTCCCATTCATTTTTAGAAGAATTTTGTCCCAAAGTTAAAAGTTGAATGAAACATGTTATGTGTTTTTTAATATCTATTTGGAATGGAGAAAAAAAATAGCTTTTTATATCACTCATTTGTGTTCTATCTTTAGAAGAGCTATGTTAACCTTTATACTTGAAACTTATTGTTACCAGGGAGCCGCGGAAGTTTCGTTTGTTTCAAGGGAGTCGTGGACGAAAAAAGTTTGAAAACCCCTGCTCTATAGTGCGATTTTTCTAACTCTGCCCCTCAAGCCCCTATGGCCACGACGGAATATCACACGGCATTTCGCGTTTTTCTCCTTCGTGCCGCTAGAAGTCGCATGATCGCAAACACTGCTAGATACGCCGCGATCCTGCGATACCTAGCGGCGTAACTGAGAAAGACGCGAAATACCGTGACATATTCCATCGTGAAGACGGGCCTCGAGGGGCAGAGTTAAAAGAGCGCAGTATAACAGAAGACAACAAGGCGAGCACCGACTGTCTAGTCGCGTCCCCTCGTACCGCACTCCCCTTGCCATCTCGCCTCCCCCTCCCCGCCCCTTCCCCTCCCCCCTCCCCCTCCCCCACGGCTCATCGTCGCCCTATCGTAGCATTCGCGGCCCCGCACGCACCCTCCGCGATGCACCGACGCCAAGCGCCGTCCCCAACGTTATACTGCCATTGTTCTAACTCTGCCTCCCAAGGCCCGTCTTCACGATGGAATATGTCACGGTATTTCGCATCTTTCTCAGTCGAGCAACTAGATATCGCAATATCGCGACCGTATTAAGCAGTGCTTGCGAACATGTGACTTCTAGCGGCACGAAGGAGAAAGACGCCAAGTGCCGTGTGATATTCCATCCTGACCAGAAGGGCTTGAGGGACAGAGTTACAAAAATCGCACGTAAAGAAACGCCTACTTGTTATATCGCAATATTGCACGTCGTAAACATATAAACAAATTATCAGCATTAAAAGTACGAGATTTGAAATGGAAATCAAAACATTCGAAATTATGTCAAGTTAGAAATTTAGTACTAGATGCTCCTCCTCTTCTCAACTTCAAAAGAAAACACCAAGTCATTTTATCAAGACTACGAATTGCCCATTACAATATGAGTCAGAGTTATTTATTTAAAAAGGCAAATCCAGATCCATGTCCCAATTGTAGTCAAATTATTTCTCTATTTAGTCAAGTCATTTATTAGTGGAATGTCCTTTCACTAACGACCTCGGGAAAACTTAAAATTTGATTCGGATATCCATTCTTTATTAAATTTCTCTTGGCAGTGCGACACGATTATTACATTTCTATGTATTGGAAAATTAGAAAAAGTATATAGTATTTCCTTTTTTTGTTAAAAAAATGAACATGCTTGTAATATTATATGTTCCTATTTGTGACTTTTAATTTGTTAAAAGACAATGTCCTGAAATGTTATTTAATCAAATATGTAAATTTTCATGAAATGTAAAATTGTAAAACAGTTTTAGATCGCTTATGACCATGCAGATGCAAAGCGATCTAAAATAAATTCATTAAAAAATGTCACTTATCCAATTAAAGTTGGAATTTGAATTTCATATTGTTCACCTAAATTACCAGAACATTCAATTCTATCCGTGCGGAAATCTAGCATCATATTTTGTTAGAAGAAATAATATTCGGCGAATTGTACCTCTTTTTTATTTCATTAATGAGGTTTTTAATAAATATTTTTAAAAAAGGCCCTCCCAGCATCTAGCTGCAAACTAACTAGGGGCTCACGGAAATTTTTAAAAATATTAGAAATTAAACTACAAAAATGTATCCCAATGGAAAAACAAATCAACTAAAATAACTCAAACTGAAAAAGCAGTTAAGAGAAACAAGAAACCAACAATTTCAAAAGAATGCCAACGAAATTATTTGAAGTTGAAAATTAACTTATGATTTCCAGAAACGCTATCAAATACCTCATTTAGAAATAATCAAAATATTCTGATAATTAATGTATTAAAAACTGACATTATTGAAAATAAATAACTGAGAAAAAATTGAAACGATTCGTTTGTTTGTTCAGTACAACAAAATATGAATTATATTGTTCCCCATTTATTATGCGTAATCAAACAGCAAAATGCCAGTCGGAATGCAACTCCTAAACCCTCTTACCATATCTGCAATTTACAATCAAGTAATATTCTCAGGGTCTTTTTGGACCCCAAGCTTTACTGATACTGGAAGTGGTAAACACGAATGTGTACGGCAGTATATTGAGCGTAAATAATTGTTTTTATATTATTATACATTTTATAAGTTATTTTCAATAACATAGTAAATATAATTTATTCTATAAAAAATAACCTCTTCCGTACGTAACCTCCATTGTTCATACATAATGCTTCAGAAATATTTATAATAGTATTTTAATGTTATTTCGAGATAAGTCGAATATTAACAGAATCAGACACATTTTTTGAAGTTCATGAAATATATTTGAAAGGAGAATGGGAAAATAGCAGGCTATGCCTAGGGTCAAACCAGCTACATATAACGAGAAAAAATAACTCTGTAATAAAGTTTGGAAAATATGTGAAAATGGTTTAGTACCTGCTTAATAAGTGCACGAAAGCATATCCAGAATACTGAAATTATCCTGCAAATATTTAGGAACATATTAACAAATTAATAGCAATGGGGTCCAAAAAAGATCCCAGATATGGTACGAGGGTAAAAAAGTAAACAACCCCACGACCAGCTCGGATTTCAATCAGAACAAATCATCATCTTCAACCAGAACGAATACTACTCGGTTGTACTCACCACAAGATCTGGCTAGCTCAGGGCACTCGTCGCCGCGGCGCGATCCACAAGCGAGGAGGAACTCACAGCGGGAAGCGTGCTCCGGCGTCCTCCCCGAAGCTGCTGCTGTTGCTGCTGCTCCTGTTCCCACTTGGCTCCGCGGCACCACTCAATACCACTGGCCAGCCACTGGCCGGGTCCACTGCAGATCTCCGCTCGGCAGCTTCCGCGCGCGCCCGCCGCGCGCGCTGCCGGCGCCGCTGGCTGCCCTCCGCGCGCGCCACGCAGGTGTGCCAACTGGACGCCCGACGCTTTTCAACTGTCTTTGCAGAAAGTCCCCTACGGAAGTATCAGGCGCAACGATAAAGCGAACAGTTAAAACTACTACTTTTTAATAAAAATAATAATATTAGTAATAATAGAAACAATAAAATAATAATTATAATAACAATAACAACAACAACAAAAACAACAACTCTATACCTCTATGGACGAAGAGAATTATGAAACGGCTAGCCGGACTCGGCGAGAAATATCACTCTTCGCCGAGGCATCTTCTAAATCAACCACCACTAAAGTTCAAGGAAAGATATTCAATGTTGAACAAAAATATCAAATTGAAAGTGACACAAGCAGGCTAATGGCAGTTGAAAAGCGAAAAAAGAAAACTCAGGCATGTGCTCAACGAATTAGACATTACAAACGTAGAATAAATTTCCGTGTGCAGAACCGGTTGTTTGAAACAGACGCGAAGAGATTCTATCGCAATCTGACTCAAAAACCGAATGGCAATGCTGTCACTCTTTCAAAAGATGACGTCGAAGCATTTTGGGTAGGAATCTGGGAGGAGAGCAGATCCTACAACAAAGATGCATCTTGGATTCAATCTGAAGTTAATGCTGTCGATGAACTTATGGAAACAGTGGAAGATGTTCACGAATTTTCGGAAGAGAACCTCTTCCAAGCAATGAAAAACATGGGAAACTGGAAATCCACCGGGATAGATAAAATCCATATTTATTGGATTAAGAAATTAACACCAATATATTATCATCTAGCAAAGGCTGTTAGTAAGCCTAGCTAAGATATTAGCGCATTATATGTAAGTAGCGCATAAAGTGCAATATTTCAGTACTACGTAGCTGTTTCCAATAATGCGGGAAAGTATGTGCTGTTGTAGCACCACTAGTTTTAATTTGATTTCGGCGCCAAAATTGGATGAAAAAACAGCGTTCAAATTCAACTATTTTTCTCCGTCTCTCCAATTTGTTTCATCCTCCTGCATGCAATAATAGCTGAAAAAAAATTAAACATAAAAAACACGTTTCTCATTGTATCTCTGTAACAGATCGCCCTAAGAAGCAAATTTTTATGGGAATCTATAACATTTTTACTTTCTCGCCTTACGAATACTTCGTAAGAAGAGAAAGTTATGTAATCGTGCGGCGGAAAACGGGGAATTTTCGCCCGAAAATCTCTTATAGCAGGGGTCTGGTGACAAAAAAGTGGATAAAACCTCTTGCTAAATTTAGAAAAAAAATCCTCTATCTCGTGGTGTAGTCAAAATCCATGATTTGTTGCTTCTTCATACTTCAAAATCGATTGACAGCATTCCGTCCGTCTGTCCGTCTGTGGTCAACGCTAGCGCCTAAACCGTTCGGTCGATTTTCTTCAAAATTGATATTCCCCGATGGTTTTTACTCGTCTCAAGGCCTCTTGAATTTGAAACCGATATCTTAGTATTTGAGGATACTTTACATGAAGCCCATTTTGAGATTTTGTAAATTAAAAAAAATGGCTCCAAATTTTTTTATTATATTTTGTTGTTGAATAGTGCAAAGAACGTTGAAGGGAATGACGTAGGCATCATTTTCGTTGATAGGCCCTATTTTTCGAAAATTGCAAAAAACTATTTAAAAACTGCAAAATTGAAGATAGAGATTTTCGCCTCAGACAAAGTCGGTTTTACAAAATTAGCACTTCAAATGAGGTCAATAAGTACAATTTTTTGGAAAAACGAACAGTTTTGAGTAAATTGCGATTCAAATTTACAAAACAAATTTTCTCATAAACCGGTCCAAGTTTTTTCTTTAAATTTTCTGCACGTGTGTAAGAAGGGAAGGTAAATATATAAATAAACTAGTGGTGCTATAGAATGGCACAAACTTTCTCGCAATAGTTATTTTCCAAATGCCGATCATCCGATAAATTGTGTGGAGTAAGCGGTTCACCGCTGCCTTTCTTGGTCATGTTTTTTGAAAGACATGTTTTTCGCATGTTGACAATTACCGGCTTCCTAATGATAGAACTGATACAAGTACGTTTTGACTGAAATATTAGCAGTTGTTCCGCAAGTGGGTCTCGTAGTGCGGTTGGTTAATGCACCTTCAGGATGAGATCTTCTATAAGGAAGGTACCGAGTTCGATCCCCCGAGGGGAATTTTAATTTGATGAATGTGATGTTGCAGGAAAAAAACATTGAAGAGTGTAGATACTTTATTGAAAATCATTTGAAGTACTTCTACTCACGAATAGATTCAATATAGATAAATAGACAGGACTTGTCTGTGTTTTCCCTAACTGCGTCTTTTAAACAATTTTTCAACTCTGACATGTCAAATCAACAGTTGTCTAGTATATATCTGTATGAACCAATTTAAGTAAAATTATGAGCATTTTAACGCTAAATTATAATACAATATAACCAGAAGGCATGCGATAAACTTACAATCCCTAACGGTTTAGAAATTATTATTATTTTCTAGGCTTACGAATACTTCGTAATGCGGTTTATCGCTGCCTTTCTTGGTCATGTTTGAAAGACATGTTTTTCGCATGTTGAAAATTACTGGCTCCTAATGATAAAATTGATAGAATTACGTTTTGACTAAAATATAATTGCGATGTCGTGGAAATGTCTGTATATATTTGTTCAAATTTTAACTTTTAACAGTTTTTTATCTCTCTTCTTATATTCGTAAAGCGTATTACTATCGTATAAATTGTTTCTTTGTCATGCATTTACCATTTTATAGGTCGATTCTATTCTTTTATGGCTCCGTTCGACAGAGGCGTTGTTGGTGTTGCGTAGTGGTATAAGTGCCGGTTCGTTGAATTTGAGTTTCGTTTGTCGGGTCTCGGTGCTGAAATGGTTTGCTGGTATAGTACACTTTTGCTTGTTTATGGAGTAGTGGAATAGCAATAAGGACCGTATATAAGCAGAGCGAGAAAGTATGTGCGTTGGAAGCACCACTAGTTTTTCATACGAGTATCGCTATTATTGATTTGGTTTGGAGCTACTTTTCATCACTTTATTTGGCTATATCCTTTACGTGTATTTTTGTGAGGTTGTGAGTTTCAGTTCACTAGCACTGAACTGTTTGAAAATGGGTTAAATAATCCCGTAAAGGAAGAGCAAGTTAACTGATCCTAAGACCACACGTGGCAATTGAACTACAGTATCTAACATCATTCGTACATTCAGATTTAGCAACAAAAAATTATATCTCGTCATAAAATAGTTTAAAATAATGTCCGACGAATGTAAAATAAACCTCTCAGTGTCAGATGGGATACGTCGGGAAGAATCGCCAATATAGGCGATTGTTTCATGAATACAATTCCCACGGTGAAGTATGGTGGTGGATCAGTTATCTTGTGCTGTTGTATGTCGTCTAAGGGGGGTGGTATGATCCATTTCATTGATGGAATTATGGATATCTACGTTTATCTCGACGATGAAAAATAGTCATGACATTTTGAGCGCTAGTAACAAAACTAAAGCAATGTGGGATATCGTAAAAAATACAACTACATCATCTCGATACCTTGTAGAGAATGTTATTTTAAAGGATAATGAAAGAGAAACGAGTAATCCGTAAAAAGTTGCCAATCTCTTCAACAAACACTTTTCTATAATTGCGTCTGATCTCACGAAGGGACTAAAACCACAAAATTCAACATCGTACACTCCCCAAAAAATTTCCGATACGATGTTTAATTCCGAAACTTATCCCAACTTGTTATCTTGATAACTTATCCCAATCTTGTTAACAACCACACCGTCATCAACGAAAATTGCAACATACACATGTTTCCCATCTCTCTTGCGGTAGAACAGACACGGATCAGCATTACTATTTTTAAATCCAGCATTCTTCATAAACTTCTCAAATCGTTTGTTCCAGCAGCGCGGTTGCAATTGCAACTGATATAGAAGAACTTGAGAAATTCATGGAAATGTTACAACAGGAATTTCATACAAGAGGATCTCTCAGAAACTTCTTGGGCATGAGAATGGAGCAAAATGAAGAAGGATGAATAACAACTGATCAAGAAGACTACACACGAAAGGTTTTGGAAAGATTTGGAATGATCGAGTCGAACAGAGTATCTACTCCAATTGGACGCGAGGACAACGATGTAGGGGAAAAGTCACAGCCAAGGTACCTTATCGTGAGGTAGCAGGTTCTTAAATGTACCTGACTACCGCTACACGTCTTGATGTTGCTTTCGCAGTTAATAAAGCAGCTCAGGCCTTGGAAAATCCTACAAATCATGATTGGAATCAAGTGAAAAGAATATTTCGATATTTGAAGAGCACTGTAAGCTATGGAATCGTCTTCAGGAACGGTCAAGGTTTGAAGGTCTACAGTGATGCTGACTACGCCGGTGACAAGAAGACAAGACGTTCAACGACAGGTGTCATTGCAACCTTCAATGATGGAGCAGTTTCGTGGACCAGTCAGTTACAGAAATCAGTGGCAACGTCGACTACAGAAGCTGAAATAATAGCAGCAAGTGAAGGAGCTAAGGATTTAATCTGGCTGAAAAGATTACTCTCTGAATTGCTGGAAACTGTGGAAAAATCTCCTACGCTCTACATCGATAATGTTGGTGCTCTAAAATTAGCTGAAAATCCAGAATATCATCGCAGATCAAAGCACATCGAAGTTCGCCATTTCTATGTAAACGAGAGATTCTTGGATGGAGATCTGGAATTGGAGCATATAGACGGAACCAATCAGCTCGCTGATCCATTGACTAAACCTCTGGAGAGGGTTAGATTTGAGATGCTACGTGAGAGGATTGGGATACAGAAGATTGCGTCCACGGACTGTTAAATATAGTTTATTTTGTGTAGTTTGTGTTCATTTGATCTTTTCTTTTGGAGGAAGTGTTAGTATGAAAAGAAAAATGCAGACAGCAACGCCATCTGCGTATGTTTCAGTGAACTCTTTGAACTGAGAGGAGAGCGAATCGTCTATAGAGGCAATGCAATGCCAGTGCGTGATCGGATTTGTTTTGATGCAGAAGTTTGTGAATTCTGTTACTTGTATATTTAAGATTAGTAATAAATAACGTTTATACAAATTAAATTAATAGAACCTAACAAATTACTTTACAAGGAACTCTAAATATATTATAATTTAATAATTTACAATACAAAAGGAATATAAAATTAGCACTGGTTCTTACAATTACTTTTTCTTAACAAAATGAGGATTAGTGTTGTGGATGGTAGGTGTAGATTTCTTCATGCCAGCTGATTTACATGAAGTCTTTAATTAGGTTGGACGGAATACATCTTTGGGAAATTTAGATTTAATTCTAGGGTTTGTTGGGCCATTTTTGTTGAGATTGAAAATGTTTGTGCTTGGGCATTGGCTTAGGTTGTTTAAAAAATTGTTTGAGAGTTTTAATATGAATTCAGAGAGAAGAGGTATTTTTAATTCATGATGAATTTCCTCGTTTATAATATACCAAGGCGCTTTAATAGGCAGTCGAAGGAATTTGTTTAGAATTATTTGCAGTTTTTTAAGTGATGTTTTGGAGGCTCCTCCCCAAAATCGCGCATGCATATTGTAATGCTTCCTACCCCTCTCAAAGAATTATATAACACTTTAAATTCGCTCCGAATTATGGACGCAATAATTTGGGTGGCTAGCTCAGTAATAAGTCTACAGGCGTTTTTGTGACTTATATACTTACTCTCAGGGTTCTCTTCCTGGTACCGTGGGCTGAAAAATACCGCTTATACAAGATTCCGATTGATAATTCCTATATTTAGATAGATATAAGGTTTATTCTACAATTGGGCTGATGTTGCCGGTGGCAGAATACAGAAACATTAAAGTACATTTACAATTACAAAACACAATTAAAAATAAAAACAATATATAAAAAATCAATATAAAAAAACATTACCTGGAATACGCAAATGCATTTACATACGTATACAACAAATGAAACTGCATGTATACTAACATTTAAGTAAATAAACTTACATATTACACCAACATTCATCTATATCCATTCTTTATCTATATCTATATCTATACTAATATATAAAGACAGAACTGCACTGACTTACAGCGCGATAATCTATTTATTTATTTATTTATTTTGTCAAAAAAAACAGTAAAAACTGTATATGACGTGTGGGGAAAGAAATTTATCTGCGCACATTTTCTTGAGGGCCTGGAAAAAAAACGAAAAAATGGATTTAGAAAATAATTATTTTAGAAAAATAAAAATATTTGAAAAATGTTTTTTCCCGAGTAAGAGAAAATCAATTTCAACAGTAAATGAACTACAAGCAAAAGGAGTGCTCAACAAAACGTGCGCACAGTGAAGCTACATTTACGTCCAGAAGCAAAACAAGGGGCCATCTCAGCATTTGCTCAATGGATCAGGGAAACTGGACAAAAACCTGATCGAGATCGGGGTCATTGACCCGGAAGCTGAAGTACATTACTTGTTACAGGCGTATTAAATATTTTTTTTAAATGTATACAATGCAAACACAAACTAATTCATTATATATCTTTGTTTTGTTACATTAAACTTTTTTTTCACGATCAGTATAGTCTCTAATTGTATAGAAACAGTTTTGCAGCAGAAAAGATTTTACTTTTAACTTAAATTTGTGTACCGACTTTAATTGTTTTATGTCATCTGGCAATGCGTTGTAAAGTAACGTACATGTATTGTATGTTGATTTCTTGTACTGAGCTGTTGATACTGACACTTGATGCACGTGATTTCTACGGCGTGTGTTGCAATTATAAATATCAATATTGCATGAAAATATGTTCCCTCCGTTAAGTAGGTCATTTTTGACAAATATTACAGATTCGTAAATAAATAGACAAGGCAATGGTAGGATTCCCAGCTCAATGAAAAGAGGCTTGCAGGAATCACGTGGAAGGCATTTTTTCGTTATTCGAATAATTTTCTTTTGCAATCTGAAGGTCTGAATACTACAGGATGAGCTTCCCCAGAATATTATGCCATATCTCAGGCGGGAATGCACATTTGCAAAATAAACGCAACGAGCTGCATGAAGGCTGACAGAATTTGAAAGAATTCTGAATGCGTAGCATAATGAACCTAATTTAGTGTTTAATTCTGTTATATGTACATTCCATTTGAGGTTTGATTGAATTGAAAGACCTAAAAATTTTGTTGCCTCAACATCAGCTAATTGCATATTGTTCATTTTCAATGGAACATTCGATTTCCCATTTGAGATGCAGAAATGCATTGAAACAGTTTTTCTTTCGTTAACAATTAATTTGTTATAATTAAACCAATTTGAAACTTCTGAAATTGTACTATTTACTGCTTCTATTTTGCAAAGAACATTCGTGTCATCAGCAAACAGAACCGTTCTTCCATTTTCAATAGACGAGGGCATATCGTTTACATATAACAAAAAGAGAATAGGACCTAAGATCGGACCTTGCGGCACCCCATGCTCAATTGGCAAAGAATTGGAAATATAAGTATGTAATGTCCTTTCCTGCCAGTATGGTATTTCTACTCGTTGAGTCCGATGTTTAAGGTAAGAAGTTATCCAATCTAGGGCAATACCACGAATTCCATACGAAGGTAATTTTGAGAGCAAGATGTTATGGTCAATAACGTCAAAAGCTTTTGAGAGATCTAAGAATATTCCAATGGGTACTCCATTTTGGTCTATTGGATGAAGCAACATCTTTGAGAAAAGAAAAAATGGCAGTTTCCGTAGATTTTGATTTTCTAAAACCGTGTTGTGAGAGATGTTTCCATTCGTAAGTAGAAAAGCCTTTCTAATATTTTTGAGAAAACTGACAAAAGAGAAATTGGCCGGTAATTTTGAATATCATTTTTGTTCCCTTTTTTAAAAAGTGGCTTAATTTTTGTTCTTTTGAAAATATCTGGAAATATTCCTGTACATAAAGAAGCATTGAAATTGTGAGTTAACGGATGAATAAAGGCAGGTGCACAAGTTTTTAATAGACAATCCGGAAATTCATCTAAACCAGATGAATATTTATTTTTTAGTTTACTGACTATTCTGAGGATTTCGTTGGGAGAAGTTTCGGAAATAAACACCGTATCTGAAATGTTTTGGGAAGTGTAAAATGTTGAATTTTGTGATTTTAGTCCCTTCGTGAGATCAGACGCAATTCTGGAAAAGTGTTTGTTGAAGAGATTGGCAACTTTTTCCGGATTACTCGTTTCTCTTTCATTATCTTTTAAAATAACATTCTCTACAAGGTATCGAGATGATGTAGTTGTATTTTTTACGATATCCCACATTGCTTTAGTTTTGTTACTAGCGCTGAAAATGTCCTGACTATTTTTCATTATTTTTGCCTGAACTATTACTTTTCTTAAAATTCTTTTATATTCTCGGAAGTATATATGGAAACCGGGTGATACATTATGATGTTTAGAAATAAAGTAAAGCGTACGTTTGTTTTTACACGATGTTCTAATTCCTTGTGTGATCCAAGTATTACTTTTGCTTGAAATGTTTAATTTTCTCTTTTTAAGAGGAAAGCACGCGTTAAAATGAATTGAAAGCTTGGAGAAAAATAAATTATATTTTTCATTTGTGTCAACAGCGTTATAAACTGCGTCCCATGATTCCTTCATCAAGAAGTCCGTAAATAATTTTATATTAACTTTAGTGAATGCTCTGCACATGCGTTTATTATTTATTGTGTCAGTGTTTATGTTCTTAGTAATTGTAAGAATTTGTGCATCGTGGTCACTGTATCCTAGATTATTCTTTATTATTTCATATGTAGTTGTGGTTTTGTTAATTATAATTTGATCTAATGCTTTTTGTGATTTAAGCGTATTCCGTGTAGGTACATTCACTGTAATGTCTAAATTAAAAGAATGAAGTAAATTGAGAAACTGCTCTTTTTCGTGGGATTCGTTCAGAAAATCAATATTGAAATCTTCACATATAACAATGGATTTAAAAGAGAGTTTACTAATTTTGTTCAGAATTATCTCTAGATTTTCCAAGAAGTGAAATAATCTGAAGCTCGCTTTGTTGGAGGTCTGTAAATGCAAAGTAAGATAATTTTGAGCGTAGTAAGATGTACTACTGTTGTTTCAAAAACTTTTTCAACTGCATATAAATTGAATTCTGACAAGAAAGTAGAATCAATATAATTTCTTATGTAAATGCACGAACCTCCGTAAGCAAGGCCCTTATTTGATTCCCTCGCTCTACAATACGATCCTGCTAAAATGTAAAAGCTAGGAATTTGGAGTGTGTTTATATCATTTTGAGACAACCAATGTTCTGTAAAGCAAAAAACATCCATTTGTCTTAGATCACATTGTAATGCTGCCTCGATAAATTCAATTTTATTTGAAAGAGATTACACATTATGATGCATTATTCGAATCTTTTGCATGTACCTACACGGATGTTTTTCTGCTGCATCTGACTGTAGTTGCTATTTATTTATTTCATTTTTACCTCGAGTGCGTGGTCGAAGGAAGTATCGTGTCCCAGCAGTGACAAGAGGTGAGGAAGGAGGGGTGACAGATGTAGAGGAATGAATAGTGGGAGAGGTAATACGCGGATTAGGTTCAGGGGATAAGGTAATTGGGTCCAAAGGGTTTCCAGAGGATGGAAGAGAACTAGGAGATGTGGGTGGGGATGGGTCTTGGGCAGGACACTGCCAAGTTTGTGAAATGATGTGTTTTGCAAGCTCACTACCGAGTGCATGTTTTCCGACAAGGTTCAGGTGAAGACCATGTCGGGTGAAGTGTTTTTCTGAGAGAAAGTTTAGCTCAAACAATTTAACATGTGTGCCTCTCAGATGCAGTTTCAATTGGTTGTTTGCGTGACTAATTTCTTTGCATAGTGTGGGCTTGTTGTACCAGAAGGGCAGAGTCGAGACTACAATGTTCGTGTTTTGGGCGGCACGTTGTAATTTGTCAACATATTCTTCAGGCGTAAAGTGACCACCCAAATTAATGTCATTCTGCTCTGCTATGATAATTACTGTATCCCGTTTGGTGAGGGTTTTTGTGTGCGTGTCCAACTCACTGGTCACGTCGGCAAACCTCCCGTTAGGTTTAAACACACACATGGCAGAGAAATTGGTTGGGAGTTTCTCACTGAGCAGGGAGGAGATTTGTCGCCCATGGCTATCTGGTAAAATGAGTACCTTTTTGATGGGCTCAGTGGGAATGTCCTTGTTTTCTGGTGAGCCAGTTTGCGCAACTCTACGTGTCTTTGTTACTTTGCGCTTGCTAGCCTGTTAGCGTTGGTTTGTGAATGGACGTGTCGATGATGGGTGGGGGGTGGTGAGGATTGGGAAGGCAAGGAAACTCATTGTAGTAGTCTAATACAGAAAATCTGTTTTGAGTCGTGATTGGTGGTGGTGATTGTGTTTTTGCTTCCGCGAATGGACGGTTGGAGGTTTTTGCGGTGTTGCCTATTGTTGTCCAACCGTCTGTGTTTTGAACGACCTCTTCGAGCCTTCGGATGTGTTCATCTAAATTACTGTTGATGTGTGTGAAGGCTTTCAGAAGATCGGCTTTGAGAGCGTAGAGAGTAGAGAGTGTATAACGATTAGTAGCCATGTCACGAATGCGTGTCAAGTGCGTGGTAAATATGAAAATAAGTAAATAGATAATTCAGAATACTACAAAAAAAACTACTCCCTAACTTATCTCTTAAATTTAATTGTATTAACTTATTTAAATTACGTTACGTATTTATTTAAAAATAACGGTAATCTGATTCTAATTAGTATTTAAATGTGATTAATTAGATTCAAAAAGCGTTCAGTGTGTTTAATAGATTGAAGCTGCAAACTAATAAATACAATTAGATTACTATACTTTACCTATTGAAAGGCCACGAAATTCACCACTTCCACAAATTTAAATATAAAGTTCAAGTCTTTCCGTTACTGTGGTAGACGAAACTTTGAATTTTTATGTTTTCACAATTTTCACAACACTTTCACTAATAGTTTAAAACTTTACGCAAATTTCAATTAATTTACAGAGAAAATGTAATATTAATGGTCTTTACACTGTTCAAATAAACGTTTGTCCGTTACGCCGTCTTTTAAACCAAATATTTGGATTACTTCTTTTTCACTGCTTCGGACAATATAAATCTCTTTCAGCTTATCTGTAACAAGTAAACAAGTAAAGAAGACAGTTTAACAGCAAAAGTCACCTGAAATATGTAGAAAAGTAGCTGAAAATTAGTAAAATATTGGAGCACAGCCACAGCACGTCAGTCACATAAGCAAGCCAGCCAGCCAGAATCTCCATCTCTGAATCAGCCATCTCTGAATCTACTGAACCAATACTGATGGAACTTTTGTATTAGCTTCCTTTAAAGGTCTGGAGTAACATAGGCTATGATTTACAATCGCAAACCTTACTATATTCACAAAATAGTTACTTTTCCGGACATTTTTCGCCTGGCTTTACATCACAGATTTAATTGTGTACCAATGTCAATAGTTTAGCTGCGCGCCACCAGAGGATGAGGTCTGGGATCTTCTACTGTTTTCATCAAGGTCCAGAATTATTATGAAATTCATTGAGGTTTGAACAACGCTATGTAAAGTCCGTGAGTGATCGTTGGTGATTTGTTTGTTTTCAACGTTGGTGGAACATTTGAACGAACTCTTCTACTGAAAGTAGTAAAGAACGTCAATGTACAAACATTCTCCTTAGTCCTTTTGGTACAAAAACTGTGGCAAGAAGAAAACATGTGAGTTTTAAAGTATTGAGAGTGTTAAAAGTTCAAAAATATACAGTACAAAATATACAGTAATGTACAATGTACAATATTGTAATGGGACGGTCGCGCACGTAACGATTTCGGCGTGTGCGAAAATAATATTTTATTTAACTGCGAGTGCTGGAAAGCCTGATGTCAAGAAACGCGCACTTTTTCGCTACCTGACAGGCGCGAGGGTGCAGGCAGGCCGCCGCTGGGCGCGATCTCCTTTGTTCAGAAACCGTTGGTCGCCCTGGGTATTTCCGCCGCTGCCGACGGAGCACCGCGACGCGCACACCCCGCGTCTTCTGGGAATTGCCGTGACGTAGAACCGCCCCCTCGAAGACGATTTTCAACCGTCGCTGCCACCACCGCAATTGTCCGGCACGCATCGCGCGATTCGGCTGCGCCAATAGATAAAAACTAGGCGGGGGCAAGACACGTGATCTCGCAATCGAGGGAGGTAGATGCGTGGGTGAGGTTCGGCCATTCTGATGTGGGCGACGCCAGCGAGAGGTTGAGCATTCCGATGGGAGAGACGCGAGCGACCAGTCGTTCCGGTGGGAGAGAGGCCAGCGTCTAGTCGCTTATTTCATCAAGGGACCGTTCATGGGGGACGTGCGGGCACGTTCGATGCCGCTGCTCAAATAGAGGCCACGCCATCGCCGCGAGATGCCAGACCGCCGCCGGCAACGCATCGCCGTCACTTCGCCACCCGCTCATAAGAAGGGAGAGCCGGAACGCTGTACGAGTGTGGGGGCCGAATGGACGAAGGAGTGTCCGGACTTGGCCTGAGAGCCGACCGCCGCTAAAGGACGCGGTCGTTGTCGCCGCATCAGGGCGGCGCTACCTCGCCGCCGCCGCCAACACCCGCAGGAGCCCGTCGCCAGCCGCCCGTCCGACCCGGTGAACGAGGAACACCAGCCGCGCGCGAGCCCCCTCACACCGCCTACATCGCTGCTGTTTTCCGCCGACCCGACTCACGGGCCGATGCCGCGTCTGGAGAGGCGGAACGCCTGGACAATGACCCAGAAGGGTCGACCTCTAAGATAAGTTAGTTGTAAGTTAGGTTAAGATATTGTAACTAGTTGTAGGAGGCTTCACTCCTTTGATTATTTTCTTTAATTAAATTCAGCAAATCAGAACGAGTGTTTCAATGCCTAATGCATGAAAATGCCCAGTCACGCATGCGTCCTGCCCAACTTTCAGTCGGGCGTATGAGGCAACATGTCGCCGACAGAAATCTGAAGGTGAGTCGGGCCACCCCTGAGGTCCATCCCGCCGACCTCGATGGGAGAGTGTGCGGGGTGTTACAATATGTAGATATCGTATACAGGTATCGTATATTTTCTAAACAACCTCTTCTTTTACAGAATTTGTGAAAATTGAATTGTTTGAATCAATGCCGAAACGAAAGTTACAGTTGTCAAAACCGAATACAAGGGCTAGGAGATGGACAACCTATTAAAATTCGGAATCGGCTACTCAGAGCAAGAGCGACTTGCAGTGGAACACGCACCATTGAAAACAATACAGTAAAGAAGAAAGCAAATGTGAATAATTCTCTAGGAAGCTGGGCAGCTTTTCGTTATGACTCGCGATTTGACTATTTATACATATCTCATGTTTAAATTGGTAAAATGGAAAATATTTGTATGTTTTGGTCAACTCTGTTGAACATTTTTCTTCAATATGGGCAGTGGTATGTAATTAAGTAATGGTCCTTTACGTATTAAGACTAATCATGCTGTTGTTTCGCATGTCAGTTGCTCCCAGTGAATTAATTCATCTATTTTTCTATAAACTGGCAAAAATAATTTATCTAAAATAGTTATGTCTAATCTAATAACTTGGGACTCCTTGGTTTCTATGATTCACATTTCAAAATCCATAGTATCTAGCACTTCAAATCAAATAACAAAGGTAATAGTGTTTTGTTAGGTGGTTCAGTACATTGTCAATTTATTGTGTATATATATAATGTACAGGTTGGTGGATCAGTATTGCTGTTATGTTGCGATGATATGATGAATTGATTTACCTAAACCAATAAGTTTTATACTACATGTTACTAGCACATAGATCTTTAAACATACATATTTCTGTCATCTTCAAAATAATTATAGAAACTGGCAATTACATTTCAGCATAGATATTTTCATTTACTTTTATGATTACGATTCAACAAATACGTTACGACATCTTTATCTATTTGTCCGGATCTGTCTACTAGCGTACCCATGCGAGAACCCTCGGATGTTTCGTATACTCTGCTTAAAACTCCTGAAGTCCCTTCAAGGTCACGAGTTGGCAGCAGATAAATTTTTAATCTTTCTTTATAAATACTATAGAAGAAAAAAATATAAAAATGAGTTAGTTTTAGAATTTGGCAATTTATTGAAAGTGTTGGTATAATACATAAAACTCGAAACGCGAAATTCGTTTACGTTCTCTTCCTACAAGTATTGTAGGCTCGTTTTAAGCGCTGTTTCGTCACTTTTTAAACTGCACAAATGCTTTTCATTTTATTACTATTCATTCCAAGGGCGAATCCAGACGATCATTTTTTTGCGGGGTGGCATCGTAGATTTTTGTTAAATAATAGACATATATTATATGTATTCATTGACACAGACGAATCAAGGATATTATTCTGTTCATGTCTCAATATTTGTAATGTGCCATTAAAATGTTTAGTTAGAGGGGAGAGTAAATAGGCAAAACCAGAGGAGGCTGAAGGGATTGATAGAAACAGAACGTTTTCTCAGTATTATTTCCAATTTTGATCAGAATTAAATTAAAATTAACTTAGGTTGCAAATTGAAAATTTTATTAAAATATCTACTGCACTTCCCATTTTATAAACATTTTTACATTATTATAGAATGTTATAATCTTATCGAAGGTAATTTGATTTATTTCAGGAAGATAAATAGGTTGTAATAGAAAGGGTTGTAGGTATTCACATTTCTCAATGGTTTTTGCCAACAACTAAGTTTTTTTTAAATTTTTCGATCGCATCTAAATTTATTTGAACACATTTATTAAAGACCGTTTTATAATGATTTTAGTGCCTGAAATTTTTAAAGTCTGCACATGTGCATAAAAGGAGGAAAATGTAATCAATTCATCATGTATTTCATACTACTGAACTGAATTAATTACATAACATAGAGAACACAGCCAAAAAGAAAAAACAGCAAAAAGACAGTAATGTAAATATGATACACAATGACTAACTATGAGACTTCACTTTGGTCTGACCTAGGCCCTAGGTATGATCATGTCAGTAGCGCACAGTTCTTTCTGTTGAATATGTACAACCACTGGCATAATCGTCTTCACAAATACCTTCAATATTTTCAAGAAGGGTCTGGTGATATTTGCATGATTCTGCAATACTCATTCCCGTTTTAAAATATTGAAGGAATGCTCCCCTTGTAGCCTTATCAGCTGACAGGAACCGCTGTTTCAACAGTTCTTACATCGTGATTATGAATTTTCTTTATTGTTATAACCCCACACAATCCTATCTGAAAATAAAAATTAATTATTTTAATTGGTTATTAGGCTTATGTTACATTTTTAATATTAAAATTAGTGTAATTACAGATTATAAATTACAGTCATTTAACAGCATTCTCAAGTTTTTGATTATACATTATAAGAAGCCATACAAGGTGTAGTATTATTAAAATGTTAATATTTAATTATTAATTGTTTAATTAATATAATATAAATAAATTCAACATTTAACATTTTTTTCATTTTTATTGATTTCTACTAAATTTTGTGTATTTACTTAAGTTTTATAACTTAAGTATTTATATTTATTTCACAATTGCTAAGTAGGATTTTTGAAAGGAAAATTTGTTTATTTATAATTTTATTTGCCTACGTCAGTTTTATACTTCTTATGATGTTTAGTTTGCTAGACAAAAAATAATTTTCTGTAAACTCAATTTTCTTGCTCTGGACTGAAAAAAAACAGGGTGTCCGGGGTTAAATGATCAGTCGAACTCACTGTTTCATTCTTTGTTTAGCTCCAAGAATTAGTTGATACGCCGGATGTTTGCAAACTGAAACGCCAGATTGGTGAGAGACGTTTCTACGAATACAGTGGCCCTAAACTCTTCGCACACGCGGTTTGATTCCGAGAATACTATGTGCCTATACTTGGGTTTTTATTTCTTGGAGAGAAAGGGCCTGTCTTCACGATGAAATATCTCAGGGCATTTCGCATCTTTCTCGGTCGTACCGCTAGATCTCGCATGATCACCAGCACTACTCGATACGATCGCGATAATGCGATATCTAGCGGCATGACCGAGAAAGACGAGAAATGCCGAGATATGTTCCATCGTGAAGAAAGGTCCTCACGTGACATGAAATAAAAATCCTAGTATAAACTACCAAACCAAGTTTCAGAAAAACTAAATGAATTCCTCTAGGGGACGATGCAAATTATGACAGTCACAAATAGCCCGAATTTTTAATGAATTAATCCTTTCATTAGTCCTTAGATAATCGCGTACATCAATTTTAGAACAACTATCGTAACTCGAAATTAATGTTCATGTGCTCACTAACACTTTGTGTGTCAAAGTTTTGTTTTGAAGCTGTTCACGACGAGTTCACGTCTGTAAACAAATTTAAAATCAATATAAATATACAAATTGAAAACCCTACGTATCTTAATAAAGGCATAATTTCTTCTTGTGTCTGCAGTGTTACGTTTTATTTTTACAGACAATGTAGCTAGACAGCCAAAATTTTTAGAAAGTCATCTATTTTTCGCCCCTACTACGGTACTTTTCTGTATGTACTATGATGGTATACACTTTTCTGAAAGTGAAAGGACAAAATTTACTATCTCTATAATAAAATTAAAACGTAAGATGTATTTCTATCAACTTACGAACAAGCAAATCATTTTCCTGAAGGTTTTGATGATGTGACATTCCATTTCGTTTGGATGATCTTCGCACATTTACACGAAAGTCTTCAACTGAACATATTGCAGTTCTTATGACAGTTTCTTCTTCATTATCCATTAAAATTTCATAGCTGTAATTCGTTTGGAAAGAAATATGATGCAATTTCCTAGTTGGCATTTATTTATATAAAACCAAAATATAAGTTTAGATACTGACAAAACATGTTGGATTGTTAAGATAGTTGCCATAATGGTAAAGACTAATAAAACAGCTGTCAGAGAAAAACGACCGAAAAAGCAGAGTCGATCGCTTTGTCCACGAATACAGTAGCCGATTTCACGTGCTCGCTGTGGCTTTGTTCACTCCTTAGAAAGAGATACGAATTTCGCGCGGTTTCGCGCTCATCGCCCGCTAGCCAATCAGGGAAGCCCGGTGCCGAATACATGTGCAGTTTGCTTATATGCGACCGGGCTAGCTTGGCGGGGCAGATATACAATGGGGGAGAAGTAGGCCCCATTGCACGGCATGAATAAATGGAATTCCTCTTCCTGGCTAAAAATTTACTGTAATAAATGCCTGGGCAACGCCGGGAAGTTCAGCTAGTACATACATACATGCTTACATACATATCATACAAAGACATAGGAACCCCCACATACACATCATCCTGAACGTATTCACTCACAATCATATTCAGATAAATATGGATAAACATTTTTACCTAACACTGCAATATAATAACATAAAATACTTACAATAATTTTTACATTTCTAACACTATACCAACTTTTGTCAGAATAGCTTATAAAAGACGCTTTAGATTAGCGAAATAAACAGAACGAAATTAAATCGCTTCACTGCACCTCATAACTCTTTACCGAAATACTAATAACTCAGTACTTGTTAGTAGACTACCCATAATCGCACCTTTCACTTCACTTTACTACAAGTTTTCACCCTATTGATTAATTTCCTATATTTTTTTTTCTAAAACCACGCGCCGAGCAAGGAAAGGGCCCAAAAACTGCCGCAGGTAAATCGTTCCAATCTACGATTGTTCTGTTTACAAAGGGGAGTTTGCCTACGTCCGTTCTTTGAATTCTAGTTCTAATTTTAGTTTTATAATCAAATCTATTAAAATAATCTGGTTTATCTAGCCTTCCCCGTATTTCCTGCCATGCAGAGCCACCAGTGTAAAATTTGTTCATTGCAAAGTCGTGCCCTTTTCCTCTGATGTTCTAATGATTCCCAATGTGCAGGTATGTTCCTCGGAAAAGTGTATTTTGCCGCTCTGTTTTGTATCCTCTCTAAGCTCTTTTTAAGTCCTATTCTGTATTTACCAGCACGTATAAAATGAAAGGGATGGGTTTATGAACTATTCCTTCTCCAATTTATTAACAACAATAGTATTCCTCTGTAATATCAGCGACATGAAGTGTCGACCGCGATCTTTATTTAATGATCTCCTTTCAAAATTGTTTAATTTACTTTTTCCTTTTTCCAAAATTCAGATTTTAGTTAATTCTTTTGAGATGGCCATCAACTAATTTGGATAATAATTTCTTACCGGAAAAATATGAACTATAACTCTATATGATTAAAGCATACTAGTTACCATGAACACAGCTGTTGAATTTTCTTCATTGATGGCATTTCCGACAGTACTTCCTCCTTTATAGTCAACACTTGACTTCAAGAATGTATCATCCATTAACAGCACAACCACAGTCTTGTCCTTATCATTCAACAAACTAAATCTCTTTCCTGTGTACCTTAACGCATGCTCTGTTGTTTTTAACTTTGGGGTTGAATTGTATGAAAAGCAGTTTCATTACGGAAAACACATAAATCGAACTTCTAAACGCTCTTATAAGTTGTCACGAAAATTTGCCTTCTGTGATGCAAAATTGCTCTTCTACAAATATCTTCGTCCTTTACGCTACCCAACAACAAAGTTCAATCAAAATCGATGGAGCCCTTTTTTGAAAATTTCGAAAATGTCCCAGGAACTTCATGTAAAGTAACCCCCCCCCCAAATCAAAATATCAGTTTATCAACTAGCGTTGTTCACAGACGGACGGACGTTACGCCATCATTCGACTTTTCGGTATCAACGACTCACAACACTGATTCTGGCTACACCACGTGTTAGAGTATTTTTTTTTCTGAATTAAGCAAGTAGATTTATCCATATTTTGTCACCAGGTTCCTGTAATAAAGAGTTTTTCTGCTGAAATTTCACCGTTTTTTCGCGCAGTATTACATATTCTCTCTGTTGCATTTGCGGCTGCGAGAAAGAATCTAGTGGTGCTACTGAACGGCACAGACTTTCCCGTATTAGTTTTCTATTTCCTTTGGTCTCGGCTCGCTATTCTGACTTGCCACATACTCTTGCCTCCTGCCATCTATCGCCGCCCGAAGTACATTTTTGACGTCTTAATTTTTCTGTTTCCTAATTAGTAGAACGGAAATATTATTTCATGAATATTAAAGAACAGTAAAATCCAGTCATAAATGGCAATTTTCTTTGAAAAATTTGGAACCGTTTTTGAGAAAATGGTGTTTAAACACTACTGTAAATTCGAAATTTGAAGCTCTTTTTCACAGCAAATTTTTGAGTTTTCGAAAAACTCTATTAAATAATTTAAAGCACTTTAACTCACAAATACAATTGCTGGAAATGTGCATTTAGCTGTGTGAGAAATCTTGCAAAAAATGAATGTGTAATTCCTTCAAAAACAACAAAATACTCCAAAATGAACTTTACGTCATATTAAAGAATGTACTTGGCACTATCCGTTCGAAAAGTATGAAGAAAAAATTTGGAGCCATTTATGAGAAAATGGCGTTTGAGCGTTTCTGAAAATGTGGAATTTTGAACTAGTTTTCACAGCAACGGTTGTTTTCGTGAAACTTTATATGGCATTATTTACAGCTCATGTACTCATAAATATAATGTGAACAACATCGGGAGAGATGGCTCAGTGCATCCATTTGCATTCCCTCTGACCAGGAGGTCCTAGGTTCAGGATTTTCGACATTAGCTTGTCAGCTAGGTCAAATTCAGTCGCTGTCTGGAGGAGAATTCTAGCGGCCGGCTGCTCCGATCAGTACTTTTCCGTGGTTTCTCCGATCAACACCAGGCGAAGGCCGGAGCAGTACCTAACAAACGGGCCACGGACCGCGCACGATCTTTCCTTCGTCTTCCTTGCCCTCTCCTCTTATACATACACACACACACACTAACATGCACCACACTACCACACATGCCGAAGCTTACAGCTTGTCCCGGCTGGGGCGGTGCCCAGCTGGTGGGAGATACCTGGTTGAGGGAAACCCCGTTAGTAGACGGTAGGTCGGCGCCAGATCTCGCCGTCCAACGGGGAAAAGATCATCGCGAGAAGATCCCGAGAAAAAACACGCACCACACTTACGGTAGTAATGGCCTAAGTAGTTGACGCGCCCGAAAACATCAATCAATAATGTTAACAAGCAACATGGTGGGCCATATTGACAGCTCCCCGGTGGTCCCCACCTTTTGGTCTCGGCAGTTTTGAAACGGGGAGAGGAGAAATGGAACCATGCATGATATCAGGCCGTACCTAGCACAACGCAGAAAACACGATGAGATGATTTTAAATTTACTAGTAAAAAGTTCTCATTCTATACTTAAATATTTTTACATCAAGGGGGTATTGTTCCCGACGGGGCAGTTGGCGCACAATGTTCTCGCCCGACCTGGATGCAAGGGACTTACACTTTTGACTTCCACGGACCACAATACATGGCACCGCGGGCCGCTAGGCGAACAGCCCTGATATAGGCGATATTGGTAGTATCAATAAGCGCTGGACCAGCAAAAATGTAACAATGTCTAAAACATCTCTTTCTGTAATTACGATGGGACGATCGTTTCTTAGAGATCTTTGGCCTCAAAATTCTAGGTTAGGACCTAGAACGCTTTATTTAAAAGTTATTCAATTATATAGATTTTAACAAGGCTGCCGAGTGTTGCGGGTTGCATTTGACACCAATATTTAGATGCGTTTTTTCTACAAATCCTTCATTTGTTTAATGTCAAAGTGCACTTAGTCATGTCTCTGTGAAATTCTCTTTCTTAAGAGACCTCATTCATACGAATTGGTTGCGTGAGAGAGCTGCAAAAGATATACTACTGAAATAATATATAACACTATTTAAAAAAATATTGTAGAGTATCATATTTACACTACAAAAATAATATAAATATAATAAAAATATGTTTATTATTTAACAAAAGCCATGATGTCGAATTAAACAGACCAATTGGTCTGGAGTGATACACGTTTAATTTTATAAAGCAGGACTTTTCCTACTTTTTAATATATTCCCTACCAACATTTATGCATGTGTTCCAATGGTTTACTAACTTTTTTATAACAGTTATAAAGAACAATTTTTCTTGGTGTTTGAACCAATTCCCTAACCACAGTCAACATAACTTTTCCTGCTGATGCAGTGAGAACAATGTTTGTCAGTCACTGAGCCTCGACCACTTTTGAATTGTTCTACCCACTTGTGAAAATTCTCACGGTTCTTACAACTTTCATCATACACTTTAGTTGTTCCAGAGTATATATTAGCTGGTTTTTCACCTTCACCAAGTTCAAAACGAATCGCGGAACATTGTTCAACCAATGTGGGACCTTCAAGTGGACTTTCCATCGTTCAACTTAATTTTCAGGTTATGAACACAACAATGCTAATCCTCCAGATGGTCCTACACACTGTTTTTCCTCCAGACCAATTTGTCTGTTTAATTATTGAATGGCCTATGTATAAATATCATCATTTGTAATGAATTTAAATGAGTGTTCTCAAAAATATATTGCGTAAAAAAAGGGAACAAATTTATTAAACATAATTATTTACACACATCTCATCCTTCATCATCGGAACTCACAAGAAACACTTTCTTTTTTTTTAAAGGTACAAAATCAAAATCTTCATCATCACAGAGATTTACAACCTTGACGGAGCCAAGTTTTTCCTTTGAGGAACTTGGAGTACTAGAATGTAAAACATCAGAACTCAGTGTAGAAGATGGTGAGTTTGAGAGCTTTTTGCTAGTCATATTGTTTGTGGACTCTGTAAGTGCATTGTTCTCAACTTTTGCTTTCTTTTCACCCTTCGTAGAATTTTCTGCTTTAGTAGTTCCAGATTTTGTACGGGTATTGTTCTCAACTTTTGCTCTCTTTTCACTGCTGGCGGCGTTGTTTGCTTTCACGCTTTCTTTCTTCATGTCAGTCTTCCTCGCTCCTTGGACACACATCTTCACAGAAGCTTTTTCCGAAAGGGCAGCAGCAGCCCTGGGCCCTGGAAAAAAATGTAAATTCAGCTAGTTGTCAAGTTAATTTAAATCTTAAATACAGGTGTCTGACCAATCACAGGCCACCACCATAACTTCTAAATGATTCACAATATTAAACTACAGTTTTCGCTCAACAATACGGAATCATGGGGCAAGTAATATGCTGTAGATATTGTTCGTAAGATTTTCCATTTTTCAGAAACTAATCATCTTTGATTTTTTAAATAAAACTACATACCTATTTTTCTTATCAGCAATGGATAGATCATAAAAAGAATACAATGATGAATCATGTGTTAATATTTTGCAAGTAATTTAAGTATAAAATTACACTTTCTGACACGTGATTTTAAATTAAATCTAACAGTCACGATGCTGCGAAGGCTACCTTCCCCAAAGCCATCGGTTGCGAGTGCTCCTACAAGAAATATGGTCCGTTTAATTTAAAATCACATGTCCGGAAATCTAATTTTATACTCAAATTACTGTCAAATACTAACTTTCGGTACACCCTTTCTATGTCATATCCTTGCTATTGAGAACTACTGGTGCTAAATGAATAAATTGCATTTGTTGAATGATGAATGAAAAAAAAAGTATTAAGTGAATTGAAATGTTGAAGTTTATACTAAAGAGAAATTATATGATGAACAAACAGGGGTGGCCATACAGGGAAAGTGGATAACATGACACTTCACCATTATTTTTATAAGAATTGTATTTTAAATTTGTTTTCTTATAGCGTATTAAATTGGTTTAAATAGGTTAAATTGGTTAAAATGATTTTTCATTTTCATTAATTTACAATTCCTAATTAATTTACAATCCCCCTCTCGCTCCAACTCGTGATCTTGAAGGGACATTGTTTAAATTGGAGTGTAGGGAATAGTTTTTCACATACTAACATCATACTTTATCCATTTATTATAGTTTGAAATCATAAAATGAGAAAAATACCATAATTATACCATTTTAGTACATTTCCATTGTATATTGGTTTTGTGGTGAAATGTCGTTGGCATTTAAAATTAAATGATCACAGGTGTTGTCATTGCCAACAATGTTTTTTATTTCAACAATAGCAGCTTTCGATAGCTTGTATTACAATTTCATCTCCTCCATTTCCTACTTTTAGCCACTGCATTTGGCAACCCAACAAACTGGCTACAGCAGTGATATATCATATTTAATTGAATTAAGAGAGATGTGCAAATTATTAGAGTAAAGATGCAGAGTTTGAATTTATGAATTTATTTTCATAGATAGGAATTATTTTTAATATTAAGTGAACATTCCTTTTTTATTGTTGAGCATTCTGATCCTCTCTGGCATTTTTCTTATCAGTGCCATACACAGTTTCTTTTTAACTATTCCCCAAATATTTTCAATTCTGTTCATATCTGGACTGTTCTGCTGCGGCACAGATTGTCCAATTGTTCAATGGCAGGAACTGAGACACTTTCCACACTTGGAGTAAACAAATTAAATAACTGTTCTGCCAACATTAGTTGTACTTGAAACACAATCAAAAAGTAGCAAACATTGCTATGCATAGTTTTGCAAAGAACAGGAGTGCTATCAGACGAGTTTAACTGGAATTTACCGAAAAAATCTTTAGTCTAATAATTTGCACACCTCTGTAAGTCCTTTATTAAAATTCCTCTTCCTATTTATGATTTTATATTTGTATTTCATGATTATATCTTTTTATGTCTTAAAAAAAAAAGTAACAATTTTATTATTACTTCTAGGACTAACCTCTTTTGATATAACTTATAGTGTTGTATGGAGTAAAGTGGAAGTCTTCAGCCAGATACCCTTCTATAAGTAAATGTCCAACAATGTCCTCAGCCATCTCTCTCAACAAAGAAGGCGCTTTCACAGAGGAAACACGTAGATTTGCTTTGCCTTTCCCAAACCACGCATCAACCAACATTTGAGCTGTAAAGAATCAGTGTTCAAATCCTTTCACATATGCAATTTGGAACCACAATTAAAATATACTAAATTCTACATTAACCCTTTGCACTCGTAGAGCATGTGTGACATGCCACCCATGAATGCTCTCAGTGGTTGGAGGTTTCTCAGCACTGCAAGGTCCTACAACTCCTAAGGCAAGTCTAGGATGACAATGGAAAAAAGCGGCACAATTCGGAGCCGATTCTCGGCATTCTCCCTTTCCAGCTCATTTTCACATCATAGCATCAACATTGTTTAAAAATACAAGAGTAGCCAGGATCTACTCAACAATGAAAACTTTATTTTTCTTACCAGGAAAATATGTGTTGATCTGTGGCATGTCCTAGAAGTTATTTAGGGATTTTGGTGTGGCATCCGAGACGCGTCCCACTAGTTATAGTAATGTGACATGTCCTACGAATAGTAGGATGTGTCACATTACATTCTGCTATGAGCCAGCAGCCAATAGCCATTATTCTCATGGCATCTCCAACATGCTGTACGAGCTGTAGGAGGTGTATTATGCGCATTGCTTATGAGTGCAAAGGGTTAAACAGGAGTATTGTAAGATACCTGTGAGTTTCACATCATTCCCAGCTGCATTTTGAATGAGTTTGTATAAGGATCGACAATATTCTACAATTTCAATTTCTTTCTTTTCCCTAGGCCTGCGGCAATGATCACACATCTCATTGCAATCTGATGTGTCCCAACCCTCATTGAAATGCGAAGCAATGATGGATCGACGACATCTGCAACACATGTGAGTAACCGTAAATTGATGCATTTCTCATAGCATTCCGTATCAATACCAACAATGTCAAAAGGGGAATGTTTACCTTGTCTTGTCCAAACAATAGGCAACAATACCATACAAACACTCTAAACCAGTTTGCTGTGTAAATACCATTGTACTTAACCTAAAAACATCAGCAAATCGATAATATAAAATACAATCAGCTGGTTTATTATCCCGACCAGCTCTTCCACTTTCCTAGAAAAAAAAAAAAGCAACTTAATTTACTTGACTTGAAGACAAAAGAGTGGAAATTTACTTTCCAGGCTACATCAAGGACTGTACCTGATAAAAATTTTCCATTGATTTTGACAAGGAATGGTGGATGACAAAACGCACATCAGGTTTGTCTATTCCCATTCCGAAAGCTATTGTCGCCACAACCGCCTAAGCAAAGAGTACACAAAAAGTGATAAGAAGAAAATCAAACCATTATACCAAAATATATTATATATTATATTAAACCAAATATACAACAGCCAAGAAAGAATTTCTCATCTCACAAATCAAAACATTTTTTGTACCAACTCGTAGTAATAAGAGAATGCAGTATATAAAAAGTGTACACTTTGCCTTTGCTGAAGAAACATCAATGGTTTTTAATTATTTTTAAAATTTTGTTAATTTTGTTGTAGGTGTTGAGTTAATAATATGATGCACTAAAAAATCCATTTCTTACAATGAATCCATAATTATCTTCCCAATGAAGAAAGTCCCTTTATAAGGAGAAATGAAAATATGTTCATTTACAATGCACTTCTGAAACTATATGGTATCAGGAAAATATAGGAATAGGAAAAGTACTTTATTTGAAACTATTGGACCTGGCAATACTTTGCTATTGCAGTATATTATACAACACATTACTGGTCATGTGATTGTTAATCACGTTTTACGCTATGCTGTGCTAAAATCCTTATAGATGATTTTCTTTTACACAAGCAAATTCTAATAGATGAAGACTTTCTCACAAGTATAGGTTGGCATGTGGTAGTCAAGTAGCCTCTTGTTAAAATATTCTCTCTCAAATTTGGGCACGCTTTCGCTATGACACTATCCTGGAGAAATTTGATTTATTTTCCGAGATTCAAGTAATAATTCTGGTTGATATTTCACAATCGCAGGGGCAACATCTTGCATACAAAATACTTGTACAAGTAGTGAAGAAGTGTTTAATCCTTGACCGTAAGGTGGGCTACGTATAGTTCAGAGACGCTTGAGTGATTGTAAAGAATACATCATCAGCAAGAACGCCCCGACTTGCAGATTTAATTGAAACCACTTTTTAAACACTCCCATTACCAATAAAAAAAGGTGTGAATATTTCAGCGAAATTGTTCGAGTACTTTTTGCGTTTATGTGCAACACACATATGCACATTCCCTTTTATTTATACAGAGTGTCCTGAAGCATTGTTACAAAAAAATACCCCAAATTCTGAGTTGCATGTCATGAAGAATGGCAGGTCCAGTTCTTACGGGGAGGGGGGAGGGAGAGAAATGTTTTTGATAAAATTGAGTTTAAAAATCACTTCCAGGCCTGAAATTCAAACTGGCTGCTATGAAACTGCAGACAGCGGCGTCTCCTTCTGCGTGGAGCATTTCCTCATTTCTCCGCGTAAAACGGTGAAACATTCGAGTAATATTCTGGGAAGCATCACGTGGCTTTTACACTAGAATATGTGAATAGTATCAAATGTAAGTTCTGTTCAATAAATATTTTAAACATACTTATTGAAAATCCCATTTTGTTCAAAATGATAGCCACGGTACACGAAAATGATGAACACATCCAACATTTATGAAATATATTTAATCTCCTGGAATGCTCGAATTGTTATTTTTAGCATATATTCGTATGAACTAGTGCCTAGGTCTTGACATTACCACATACGTGAAAATTATTCTAAATATCGTGATAAACTAAAATGCGTTTCAGAAATGAAATATTTCTTCATGAAAATACTAAGTTTATTGTTTATCTCTGAAATTTGAATTGATTCTCCCGGCTGTCATTTTCTGAATTCTCAGACTAACAATAGCCAGATTTATACTTCTCGATAAATGACTGCACGATTTATCTCAGATGACATCGATAGATATCAATATTTTCCCCTTCAAAAATATTGTATCTTTCCTAAATAAAACTAACTGTCGGTACAGTTAAAGATCCATGACTTGCTTAATACTACCCATCAAATTATTTTCACTTTTGCAGTATGTGGTACAGAAAGATGCACATTCTGCTGCCGAAAGGAATGCATTCCGAAGTAACTGTTATTGCAAAATATACTACACTGTTGTGTAGCATGTGTAACATTGAAGTTGCGACAAACAAACGGCCCCGACTACCCATTTCACTAAGTTGAATGAACATTCTATCTGTCGTTTTCCTTTTACACATAAAAGACGAGAGCATGTCTCAGTCCCAAATCTTGGGAGTTTCTTTGTGAAATCACTTCATGAGGCTACATGGGAAATGTTTTATTTCTTTATGTGTTTCGCTTGCAATGTAGTTAGCAAATACATACATAAATGAGTGACGGCCATTTCTTCGATTTAATAGCGTATCGATGCCTATGCCAAATTTCCTCTAATACCTGTTCAGTAGAACGATGATATTCAGTTCTCTTTGCAAGCAAATAATCGACTACAGTACTGAATTATTTACTTTCTTAACGTTTTCTAATTTAAAGGAAGGATGAGTTCTCAAGGTTACTACATTGTACACAATGTGAGGGAGTAGAAACAGTTTACTTCAGGGACACTGTAGTAACTTTCAATATTTTTCTTTGATATACCCTTAGTGAACCTCGGTCAAACTTTTGTGTGCGAGAATGTTCAAGTTCTTTTGAAACATTTGTATACCACGGAATGCAAATCACAGTCTTTCTCAGTTTTTAACCCTTTCATGCCAGTAATATAGTAGTTTTCTAATTTTTATTCATTGGCGCATGGCACGAAAAGCAACGCCAATTTATCTGTTATTATTGATATGTGGCAGTGGTCAATTGCCCACCTGCCTCCTACAAAGATTCTTCAATACACTGTTCGGCCTGTATCTCCACAAAATGTTTGCCAGAAGAATCAATTCAAATGCTGCACCCGGAGATAATCAATAAACTCAGTATTTGCATGAACGAATATTTCATTTCCAAAACGCTTAGTTGATCATAACATTTAGAATAATCTTCACAAATGTGGCAATCTTAAGCCAAAAGCACTAGTTCTTATGAATATGTGCTACAAATAACAATTCGAGCATTCCAGGATATTCAATACTTTTCATAAATGTTGGATGTTTTCATCATTTACGTTTACGCCACCGTGTACCATGGCTATCGTTTTGAACAAAACTGGATTTTCAATAAGTACATTGGTACTTCCAACAAGTCCAACAAGGTGACGGGAATGGTGACAATTATAAATAAGTACATTTACAATATTTATAGAACAGAACCTATAAACATTTGATACTATTCACATATTCTAGTGCAAGCCACACGATGCTTTCCAGAATATTACTTAACTGTTTCACTGTTTACGTGGAGAAACCAGGAAATGCTCTGCGCAGAAGTAGACGCTGCTCTCTGCAGTGTCCTAGCGGCCAGTTTAAATTTCACGCCCGGATGCGATTTTTAAACTCAATTTTCTCAAAGACTAAATTTTTTTCGGAAAAACTGGACCTGCCATTCTTCATGACATGCAACACAGAATTTGGGGTATTTTTTTGGAACAGGAGCTTCTTGACACGCTGTATATAGATATGAATCCTTTTCTTTCACCTGGTATTCCCCTGAAAGCCATTTCTGGTGCACTTTGCTTCTGAGAGCAGCGTCCAGAGTGGCATGGTAGCACCCGGCTCGAATGCCTCGCTTCCTTAGCTCCTGCATCAACTCCTCACAATCTTTAATTGAAGTAGCATATATAATCCCTGATTGTCCAGTGTACTTGGTTTTCATGAGCTCCACCAAGCTGTCAAAACACTCCTTTTGGTTAGCAGGTTTCTCTCTCACCTGGAAGAAACAGACAGACAATTAACATGTAGTTCATGATTACAGAATTAACAAATTATCAAATAATACAATTATCAGATAATGAAAATGATAATTCCAGTCATCTTGAAAATTGTATGTATTTTACAGACGTTTTGACCTTACTTAGGAGGTCCTCTTCAGTATTCTACAGAGACAAGGTTAAAACAATACATTAAAAGATAACAACAGGTTAAAGGTCTAATTTACATCAATTGTTAATTTATAGTGGCTAATTAAATACATTAGTGAGAAAGAGGAAGGGTACCCGTTGACTCGTGAGATTATGTTACATACAAATGTCTAGAGATCAACACCAGGTTGCGGTAAACAGTTGAGATTAACATTATCAGCATTGATAAACATTAGGGTCAATGGATTACCCATGCTGGGAGTAGATTTGGTTGATTCCAAGAATTTAATACATGTCTCAATGAAGTCTGTTAACGTATGGCTTTCACCTTGTCTCTGTGGAAAACTGAAGAGGACCTCACAAATGAGATCGAAACTTCTGTAAAACACATATAATTTACAACATGACTAGAATCATGGTTTTTGTTATTTGATTGTTTGTATCATCCAGTGTTCCTTGAACTATTTAAAATAATTATCATTCGTTCGTAATAAAATTCCAACAAAACAAAAGTGAAGTTTATTTCCACTGTAAAAACCAGCATTCCCACAACTTTCTCACAACACACATTTTTTTCCCCCCCCACTATAAAATCAGCCTTTTTAGGTGCTATCGGAACAACTTGCAGTACAATTTGGTAGTTTTTGCAGCATGCAATTTAGAAGTTGAAGTGAATTTGAAAATAGAGGACTTAAGGAGTTTGAAAATAGGTACTTGGAGTGAGTCACAAGTTTGGGGAATTTGCCAAATACAGCATCACCTGAGAGGCAGCCCTGAATTGATCAATTGCGACTCTTTGGATTTTGTGCAGCACAATTAAATTTACTATTAAATAAATTAAATTATGTTCTACTCTTCACAATAATGAGTATTCACAATAATTAATATGAGAGTTTGATTTCTTCCCACCATCTTTAATTGGTAACCCCATGTTTTTTAGTATTTCCTGTCTCTACAGAAAGAGTAAATCAGCGGGGCTACAGTATGGCAAAGACTTTTCTCGTACTAGTTAGTTTTCTAGTTTATTTGATCTGGGATTGTTTTCGGTGTTACCCCATCCACTTGCCAGCTGCCATATATCACTGTCTAAAGTATGGTTTTTTGAAATTTTTCATTTGCCTATTGGTACAACCAAAATGTTACTTCGCCGATCCCCAATGGCCAAGATCGCTAAGTCAGTAGTGACGTAGCAATCTCATCCCAAAGGCTCATGGGTTCGAGTCCAGCCTGGGGTATGGTTGTACTTGTGTTCGTCCTTTCACCCCCTATAATCACCATATTGTTTCATCCTCATAGGATAATGTTAAACCCAATAGTGGTTGCTAATGACCTAGATGTTGATGCGACCTTAAATAACAAAAACCAGAACAAAAAAGTTACTTTAAGAATATTATAGAAGAGTAAAGCCTCATCCTACATGGAAATGTTCATTGACAAATTTTTTGCCGTTATGAAGAAAATGTCATTTAAGCATTGCTGTAAATGTGAAACTTGAAGCTCCTTTTCACAAAAAACTCTTGAGATTTTGAGAAACTTCATTGGAAGTTGTTGGAAATATTTCCACTACAAATGAAATCATTTATTGAAAACACTCAAAATCAGCATATGAACGCTGCGAGAGATATCTTAAAAAAATATTTTTGAGTACTATCTGTACAAAATGTTTGAAGAAAAAATTTGGAGCAGTCTTTTGAGAAAATCTTGTTTTTCTATTTTTTATATTTCAAATATTTCACACAATATGCACAAAAACTACTACAATTTTCAAGAGAACATACATTACATTAATGAAAGAACTTTTTATGGAGAACAAATTACATTTGAAGGAAAAATCTCTATCTTCAATTTTGTTGTTGTAGGAAGAAGCCAAACAAATTTCAACATGTTGCAATTTCTAAAAACTCAGTTAACAGTGAAAATCGGACCTATGCAGCCTTTACAAGTGTATTTCACTCAATTCTTACAAGAAAGTTAAAGAAAAAATGGAGCCATTTTTGAGGAAATTTTGAAAATGTCTAGGGGACTTTTAAAGTACACCAAAAAATTAATGTGTTTCTCACAATTGAGGGAGAGCTATTGCTTCCCCACCCACTCCTACAAGACTTTGACAAAGAATCAAATGTTTAGGTTCAGATTTTTAGATGTATATTTTAAATACAATGGTTAAATAATTATGTTACAACATTGATTTTTTGACTTCGCGAATCTAATATAATTTAAGGTAACGATAGAATATCTTGATGCAAAAACCGGGACAGATGGCTCAGTGCATCAACTGATGTTACTGCAGTCCCTCTGACCGGGAGGTCCTAGGTTCGAGTCCCGATGGCGACAGGATTTTTGACACTACCTAGTCAGCTAGGTCGAATTCAGTCGCTGTCTGGAGGAGAATGTTAGTGGCCAGCTGCTCTGATCAGTAGTTTTCTGTGGTTTCTCCAATCAACAACAGGTGAATGCTGAAGCAGTATCCTAACAAACGGGTCACAGACTGCATGAGATCTTTCCTTCCCATTCCTTGTCCTATCCTCACCCCTTACACACACACACACACACTAACATGCATTACACTACCACACATGGCGGGAGACTGGCCAGGAGCTGGGAGCTTGTCCCGGCTGGGGCGGTGCCCCGCTGGAGGGAGATACCTGGTTGTGGGAAACCCGCCCGCTAGTCGACGGTGGGTCGGCGGGGCTGGATCTGTTTGGAGTCTGTCCAAATAGTCTGCAAGTTTGGAATCTGAAATTTGTTTGGAGTCTAGAGATTTTTCCTTCAAATGTAATTTGTTCTCCATAAATATTTCTTTCATTAATATAATGTATATTTTCTTGAAAATTGTAGTAGTTTTCGGGTATTTTGCGTGAAATATTTGAAATATGAAAAAATATCAAAAACGAGAATTTCCCAAAAATGGCTCCAAATTTTATCTTCAAACATTTTGTACATGTAGTACTAAATGCACAGTATAAGATGACACCAAACTCGTTTCAAGAAATACACAAACACAACCAACTTACTTCATAAAACAAATTAGGCCGGTTAAATGAAGCCCTGAAAACTAAACACCCAGAAATATTGAGCATTTTTTGAACATCTACGATCACTTTTGAAGTAGCGGTTGCAGTGAGACCCAGCAGGGGGACATCTGGAAACATTCCTTTGAGGACACCAAGGAACTTGTAATCTGAAACACACATCAAATCCTTGTATCAAAAATGTGTTTGTTGTATTACATCTTTGTATAATAGTCTATATCAAGAATAAAGTTAATATAATCTTTCACATGAAGTACACTATGTGATCAGAAGTACCCGGACATGGAGGCAGTGGTGTTATGGTGTGGTTGTGTTTTTCATGAAGGGGGCTTGCACCCCTTGTTGTTTTGCGTGCTACTATCACAGCACAGACCTATGTTGATGTTTTAAACACCTTCTTGCTTACTGTTGAAGAGCAGGGAGGGCGACTGCATCTTTCAACACGATCCTCTTCATACTTCACAGCACCTCTTCATACTGCATGGCCTGTGGTGGAGTGGCGACATGACAATAACATCCCTGTCATGGACTGGCCTGCACAGAGTACTGACTTAAACCCCATCGAACACCTTTGGGATGTTTTGGAACTCCAACTTTGTGCCAGGCCTCACCGACCTACATTGATACCTCTGCTCAGGGCAGCCCTCCATGAAGAATGGGCTGCCATTCCCCGAGAAACCTGATTGAAACCAGCACCTGACTGAAAGCATGCCTGCAAGAGTGGAAGCTGCCATCAAGGCTGAGGGTGGGCCAACACCCTACTGAATTCCAGCATGACCGATAGAGGGCGCCATGAACTAGTAGGTCATTTTCAGCCACGTGTCCGGATACTTTTGATCACTTAGTGTAGAAGAAAACTTCTCAGTAAGAACGTGATTTACGCCAAAATAAATTCTCATACATCTGATGAGGTTACAAATCTAAAAGCAGTGTATGAAATTGGATGAATACAAAAATTGATCTACTCATCACATCAATTGATCTGCTCATCTACTCACAGGGTATAAATCTATGGTAACATGAAAATGATATGAAGCATCATTATCTATGAAAGAAACATATTTTGAAAATACAAAAAAAAAAAAGAAAATACATTGTTTCACCATTTTCACAAAGTTTTGAGTACACAAATAACTTAAGAGCAACTTAACTGCATTGCAAATACATTAAAATTTAGTGTAACTATTTTCTGGAAAAAAAAAAACAAGTTGAGTAAAAGTAATACATTGTGAAGGAATTAGGGTCCAATTTTATAGACAGATAAATTCTGTAACCCTTACTTATTTCATTTTGTTAAAGCTTAATGTGCAACGATTCCGGGAATTGTTGTCCCCATCATCAAGCTGCAAAGTCAAATGATTAAAATATATAGTAAAATGTTTAAAATTATATTCAATACAGTAAAGAAATAGAGGACGGACAAAGACAAGTTCATTGCGTTGGTGAGAGTGGTTGAAGGAATGAGATCTGAGAGTCGGGGTAATTTAACCCTTTTGCATTCGTAAGCAACAAGCATAATACACCACCTACAGCTCGTAAGGCATGTCAGAGATGCCACAAAAATAATGGCTACTAGCTCATAGCAGTATGTAATGTGATCCGAGCTACAACTACTACAACATGTCTCGGATGCCACACCAAAATCGCTAATAAATCCGTAGGGCATGTCACAGATCCCCAAGTATTTTCCTGGTATGTAAAATAAAGTTTTTGTTCTTGAATAAATCATGTTCAATAATCTATTTTTAAACAATGTTGATGCAATAATGTGAAAACGTGCTGGAAGTGGGAATGCAGAGTATTAGCTTCAAGCTGTGCAGCCTTTTTCCATTGTCATCCTACACATGCCTAGCAAGTTGAAGGACCTCACACTGCTCAGAAACTTCTGACCGCAGAGAGGATTAATGGGTGGCATGTCACACATGCCCTATAAGTGCAAAGGGTTAAGGCAAGAAAAGGGAGGGGCAGGGTATGAAAGCAGCAGAGAGATTTCTTTCAATCGCTCTCACCAATGTAATGAACTTGTGACACTTTACTGTATCAAAATGTTATTTAACAATTTGTTTTTGTCTTTTGAGCTCTAATAAGTCTGGTAAGTTCTTACCTGTCATAATTTCTCCATTTCTCTACTGTTCAAATTTCTTTCGTTCCAATTTTGTACTTACAAGTTCCCTAGGAAAACAGGTGATATTGTATGCCGAGTCTAGCGGAACCTGGCAGATTTTGTTCTGCCCTTCATCTCCCTCTTTTGCCTTCCCTCTCTGTTTCTCTTTCCGTCTCCCACTCTGCCTCTGTGTGTCTCTCTCTGTCTATCTCTGCCTCTCTCTCTGTCCCTTTGAGGCCGATGGCTGAATGCTCGGACAACACCAGGAACTTCAGCTAGTAAAATAAACGATGAGGCTTCAATGACACCCCAAATCACTTGCACTCAAGTCTGGATTGATTATTGCCACCCAACTGCCTCCAAATTATAAAATGAATTATATATTGAATCTGTGGGAGCAAGGTCAGCAAGTCCTATCTCTCTCCTCCGTGCGGCGGCCTCTGGATACTCTGCGGTGAGAGCTCAGAGTATCAAATGGAGAAGGGCGGAAGGCGAGTCTCTGGTGCCTTAAAATGAGAGCATTGGGCTAAGGGAAGGAAAACACAGATAGGAAACCAAGGGGGAGGGTGGCCTCCATAGGTGGGAAAAATCGCCCTAAGGAAAGGACATTCTGAAATCAAACCCAGTCCTCCAGAGTGGGGTTGAGCATGGCGTTGGCAACCCGATCTTAGAAAGAAAAAACATTGTCACAAATCCAAGTGATATGCCTAGGAACAGGAATCCCCTAGTAAAACAAACTGGCAAGGAAAAACGTACAAAATGAAAATGGAAATTTGGAACACGGAATGTTAGAACAATGAAGCACCCAGGAAAAATGATGGAAATTGTGGGAGAATTCAAGAAGTATCGGTTTAACCTTATTGCCCTTCAAGAAATAAGAGGAATGGACATGGGATAATAGATAAAAGGGATTTTACATTGTACTATTCTGGAGCAGAAAAAAGGGCAAGTTTATATGGAACTGGATTTATGGTTAACCCAGAAATAAGGAAAAGTATTTTCTATTTTGTACCAATCGAAGAAAGATTATGTAAAATTGTACTGAAAAGAAGGTTCCATAATATTACTATATTTTCTGCACTTGCCCCAATGGAAGAAAGACCAGAGGAAGAGAAATTGGTATTCTATGACATGTTAGAGAAAGAATGTAGTAAAATCCCTAAATACTATGTGGTATTGTTAATGGGAGGTTTTAGTGCTAAGATAGGGACTAAAAAATCATTATCTAAGGTTGCTGGGAAATACTCGCTTTTGAAAACTTTTGGGAAATCTAGCATTGTCAACAAACATGAATTTATGAGCACGAGTTTTGAACATAAGCTCATACATTGACATTCTTGGAGGATTCCTGGAACAACATCATACAAATTGACCAAGTTTTGGTAAATAGGAGACATTACATGTCAGTAATAGAGGTCAGATCAGCTAGAGGACCCAACTGTGACTCAGACCACTATCTGGTGCAAGTGTTATTGAAGGGGAAGCTGTCAATTGTTGGAAGAGTTCAAGGGATTAAAATTGTGAAATGGAATATGGAATCATTTAAAAAGGATTGTGTAGACACTTATAAAAAAAATAATTGAAAGTACAGTGAAACCCCGCTATAAGAGACCCCGTTATAAGAGAATCCCGCTTACAGGAGACAAAATTCACGGTCCCGAGGTCAGTTGTATATAAACAATGCATTTATTTCCCGCTTTTAAGAGACCCCGTTATAAGAGATTCCCGCGTATAATAGTGGACAAGATTTTATTCTCCGCCATGCGTTTCTTCTCGCTTGTAAGGGACAAAGCGTGGAATTTTCCTCCAGGTGACTTAGGAATTTCCTCAGCGTGTTAAGGGTCGGGACACGTGCTTCAAATAGGCTGGAGCAGGGGTTCGCAACACCAGTGCCACCGGCGGGGGGGGGGGAGATGTGCGAAGTTCTCGGGAAGACAGCTCATTCAGTAAGCTTTGTGTCTTTTGGCAAGGAAGACGCCTATAGTGCGACTTTTGTAACCGTGCCCCTAGAAGGAATCAGCTGTTACGGTTTCATCCAATCAGAAGCTTCTGTGTCTCCAGTGACGTCACGATGGTGACTTCCAAGCTCCCGATTGGATGAAACCGTCAGCAGCTGATACCTATCAGAGGCAGAGTTGAATAAATCACAGTATTTTGCTTTTAGTGTTTTGACCAGTGTTTCCAATTGTTACTTTCTCGTATACGTACATATATACGTAATATAGATAAACTAATGTAATGCTGCAGAAAATCGACTTAGAGATTTAAAAAGAATGCATGTTTTGGGGTCCTCTGATACCGAAAACTTCCCTTCGTCCGTCTGTGAATAACACTAGCGCCTAAACTATTCGTACATTTTTTTCCAAAATGAATATTCCGCGATCAATCTGTTTCCGCTCGGAACTCTGCGGTTTTGAAAAACAAATTTTTGTGGGCACTGTACATGAAGCCCGTGGGGCATTTTCAAAATTTCCCCAAAAATAGCTCCAATTTTTTTCTTTAAATTTCTTGTAAGAATAGAGTGAAATCCACTTATAGTGGTGACAATGTTAGGATTTTCACTGTTAACTCTAAATTTTCGAAAATTGAAAAAGTTTGCAGTTTTTTCAGTGTTTTTTCTATAGCTACAAAATTAAAGATAGAAATTTTTTCTCTATAATTAGGTCTTTCATTAACGTTGTGTACTAAAAAAAAAGGTTTTCACATAATATCGAGTGAAGTAATAAACATTTACACAAACAAGATTTTCCCAAAAACAGCTCCAAATTTTTTCTTTAAACTTTTGATATGATGTTACAAATGTACTTTATAAGACTCTTAACATCATTTTACTCTATTCATTTGTTTTTTCAAAAATTACACAAATGTAACTTTTTTATAACTCTCGTGCCAATATTTACATTAGAGGTGGTTTGTTCACATAATGTTTCTTCACATATGAGCACATGTGCTTTAAGTGTCATAAAGTTCACTCAATAGATCTGGTTAAAGGGGCTCTGGAATCAACTAATTTATGTTTCCTCCAGTTTAAAATAAGTGTACAAATCATACTAATCCACTAAAAATATGGTAACACCTCATTAAACAAGTCAAAAACGCATTTCCCACTTATAAGAGTTCCCGCTTATAAGAGACAAAATTCCATTCCCCCAGGTGTCTCTTATAAAGGGGTTTTACTGTAATCCGAAGGGATTTAAGGAGAAAGAATCAGTAGAAGAACAATGGGGATGCATTAAGGAATCCATAACTGATGCTGTAGAAAATGCTATCAGCAAGGTAAAATATAAATGAAATAGTGGATGGTTTGATAAACAGTGTGAAGATACATTAGAAGAAAGAAATAAAAATAAGAAAATAATGATGCAAAGAGAAACAAGAATAGCAAAGGAAAAGTATATCCAAAGTAGAAAACAGGCTAGTAAGATAATTCGAAAAAAGAATTTCTTAAATTTAAAATAGAGGAAATTGAACAACTTAATAATAGGAATGAAAGTAGAAAATTCTATCAAGCAGTAAAAACTATGTCTAAAAGATATCATCCTAAAAGTAGTTTATGTAAAAATAAAAATGGCAAAATAATTGAGGATGAAAACAGAGTAATGAGAAGATGGGCTGAATTTCATAGAGAATAAATAGCATAGATGAAGATGAGCCTCAAGTGGAAGATGAAATGCTACAGGACTGTAATAAAGAAATTGAATTGATAACACCAACACTGGAGGAAATAAGAGACGCTGTGCAACTGATCAGGAATGGTAAAGTACCAGGCGAAGATGGATTAATAGGAGCATTATTTAAAGAAGGAGGGAATGAATTAATGAAAGAATTACATATTATGGTATGTAAAATTTGGAATTTAAAGAAAATACCAAGAGAATGGAGAAATGGGCCTGTATGCCCAATTTTTAAAAAAGGTGATAAGCTTGAGTGTAACAATTACAGGGGCATTACATTATTAAATAGAGCTCATAAAATATATTCAAGTTAAGTGCAAAATAGAGTGAATAATTTTGCAGAAAAAAATACTAGATGACTACAAATGTGGATTCAGAATAAGGAGAGGAACCACTGATCAAATATTCACTATCAGGCAAATAATGGAAAAATGTTAAGAATACAATATAGATCCACATAAGCTCTTTATCGATTTCAAGCAAGCCTTTGATAGTATAAGATGGAAGCTGTTTTGAGGAAAGATGGAATGCCCAGTGCACTAATTAAACTCATTAAAATTGCAATGGTCCAATCAGAGTCCAAAGTATATGTAGGAGGTAGGGTGAGCGAGTGTTTTAAACTGACATCAGGGGTTAAACAGGGAGATTCGCTCTCTGCAACTCCTTTTAACCTAGCACTTCATCGTGCTATGTTAAATTTGTAAGAATTTTAATTTAAAAATATCTACTCAAAAGACGAAAGCTATCACAATTGCTAAGAATCTGATTAGGTGTAAATTGGTGGTGGATAATCAAATAACAGAACAAGTTCTAGAGATGAAGTATTTGGGAATAACTTTAACAAGCTCAGGGCAAACGGCGAAAGAAATCGAAGAGCAAATAATGAAGGGTAATAGGATCGCTGGCTGTCTCAACTACTCAATACGGTACAATAACAATCTAAAACAGGACTCAAAGGTTAGAATATATAAATCAATAATTAGAGCAATACTAACATATGCAGTACAAACAAGAAGCGAAACAAAACGTACCCAACAACTTGAGGTCGCTGAACTGAGAGTTCTGACGAAAATTACAAATTACACTCTACCATATAAGGAAAGAAACAGAAACATTAGGGAAGTGTGTAAAATTAAGCCAATTATGGAACGGGTAGCAGACCGAAGAAAGGAATGGAACAATCATATTGATAGAATGGAGGAGAAAAGAATCGTGAGGATTGCTAGAGACGAAAGGCCGAGGGAAAGAAGAGAAGTTGGTAGACCAAGGAGAAGATGGAAAGACTTGTTATAATTCTTGGAAAGGAACAATTCTTAGACTTTTTAAGAAGATGAAGAAGAAGACTTTATAGTGCAAGAAGAGAATTTTATATTAGAGGAAGCATAATATACAAATCCATACAATGTCTTGCATATGCTGATGAAGTGGTGCTGATAGCAAGAAATAGAGATATCCTAGAAGACACGTTTAAAAATTGGAAAAACAGAAAGAAAATTGACCTATATATAAACGAGGATAAAACGAAGTATTTGAGAATATCAGCATGAGTCTAGAAGGAGGTTGCAGAGTATAAGAATAAATGGATATCATTTTGAAGGAGTTGGTGAATTTACATATCTTGGAGTAAGCCTCAATCATACAAATAACACAGATGAAGAAATTAATCAGAGAGATACGCATGACAATCAAGCCTACTATGCAAATGTGAAACTCTTAAAATCTGAACTTTTAACTATGAAAACTAAAGTCAAACTATACAAAACAATGATCAGACCAGTAGTCACCCATGGAGCAAAGGCATGGACTTCAACCAATAATGATATGGAGACCCTATAAGGATTGAAAGAAAAGTGATCAGAAAAATTTATGGCACACCTAAAGAGGGAGATAGATGGAGAATAAGATACAATGAGGAAATTAATCAAATTTTGAAAGGGAAGGACATAGTTAGGTTTGTGAAATCATGTAGACTGGCCTGGCTGGGTCATGTGCAAAGAATGGGAGCAGATAGAATGCCAAAAATTATTCTACATAGTAAAATAATTGGAGTAGGAATTCGAGGCAGATCAAGAACAAGGTGGATCCAGGATGTGGGCGGAGATATGAAAAAGGTGAAGATTACTGGATGGTGGGGAGAGGCGGAGAGAAGAGGAAAATGGGCGCATATCGTGAAGGCAGCTCAGGCCCATACGCTATTGGAAGAAGAAATTATCTCATTTAACCCTAACATACTTGTCTGTAATATTTATTTTTCGTTTCATTAGAGAAATTATTCTAGAAATAATCTCTGATACCTGGGCGAAAATCATGACCCCACTGGGAGCAGCAGTGCACTTCGTCAATAGCCATTAGCGACAGCCGCTTCAGTTCATACATCTTCTGAAGTTTTGTCATGAAACGTTTGCTCTTAGCCAACTTTTCAGGAGTCACATAAATCATTTTCAGTTTTGCATTTTTATCAACCATCGCCTGTTGAAAAGTATTAACAAGTTAGGGAAAAAAAAAGAAGAAAAACAAATAAAACATCTGAATGTTGGATTTAAGTTCTCTTAATCTACTTGGTGTGAATCACACACACATGTAATCACACAGAAATAAATTGCAACAAACTATCACCTGTTGAATTGAATTGACTTCCTCTCGGGTAGCAGACGCGCTCATCATAGCAGCATTAACATTCAAAGCCTTTAAAGCAAATAGCTGGTCCTCCATAAGTGATACAAGTGGTGAAATAACCAAAGTTATTCCTAGAAATCAACAGAAATTCCTCTGGAGTCACTATATTAGCACAAACATAAAAAATACCATAATCACACTTTCAACAACATAATCACCTTTTAACAAATAAAATAATATTCAAGAAATGTATAAGTCTACAATTTTGAAATGCTGTTGTTTTAATACATTCATTTATTCACCTAATGTCAAGAAATATTAAGAACTGTATACAAGACACTTGGGAGACACGCCTGTCCGTCCTATTTTATTATGTGCGTCACCAGCCTGGTCTCCCTTTTATCAAGTTCATTTAAATAGGATTGAAACTGTCCAGTACAAGTTTTTTAACTTTGATTCTTATAAAATGAATTTGCCATCACCATATGTTTTACATGATTATAATGAAATTGCAACTATTCTGGGTCTTAGCTCATTGAATTCTCACAAATGTATTGTGATTGTTTATTTTTGTATAATTTGCGCAACAGCCGTACTGATTGTAACAGTTTATTAAAATTATTGTCATAGAAGGTTCCTGTCTTCAGGCTTCAAAATGTTGACCAGACTATATTTAGTACTCCCTTTTGTAAAACTAATGCTTATGCCTTTTGCTTATGTGTAAAGTAGCAAATAGTACAAATACTGATTTGTCTAGTTCTGTTCACGAATTTAAGTATTTGGCGAAAGAGAGATTATTGTGCGATTTCAACTAATTTGGATTTTGTTTTGTTTGTTCAATTATATATTTGTAATTAGGCACTTCCTGTATCAAATAAATAAAGATGACACAATAAGCTTTTCTGATCTTCATGCAAGCACTCAAGACATAAGCCAGCGTAAATAACAGGAAGGCGAGTAGATGAAATAATCTTGTGCGTAAGAAAATATCTAATATGACACACCACAACTATCAGTGCCTTCTCATATTGTTTGTCTTTGCAGAAGTAATAAGAATGATGAATGGATGCAGATTTGAATCCTGAAGGAAGTCATTACTCACGCGCTATCTCAGTGTGTTGAAAAATATCATTGCTACTGACACGAATCCAGAATTGTTAAATTTTTGTCTAACAGCGGGTTAACAGCTTACGCCCTCTTTGAATTAATTGGTTTACTAATTTATACCAAATATGAAAAGTCTATTAATACATTTAACCCCTATATCAGCAAGCAAAAATTTGCAGAAATACAAGACAACTCATAATTTTAATAGGAATGTTTGAACAAAGACAAAGCAAGCTTGTAAACTTCTGAACTACAGTCTGACACTTTGTAAGGAGCATACCGGGTAAAACGAGAGCAGGAAGTTGATAACACAGACTTTTCCCTCCACCAGTGGGCATAATCAAAATTGTATCTTCTTTGGAAAGAACTGCATTTATAGTCTGCAACTGATGTGGTCGAAATCCAGGGAGTTTGAATGTTGTTTCCAGAACTTCCATCACCTTCTTGAACCATGGAAAGTCTATAAAGAAACAAATATACAATTACTGAGGAGTTTCGAAGATTTTATTTTTCTTCTTATTATTATTATTACTACTACTATTTTCTAATAGTTATGTAATGGAACAGTTTAATAAAGTGTGTACAGGGTTGGGCAAAATACTTTAAATTTAGTATTTAAATACTTCGCCAAAATACTTTGTATTTAAATACATAAACACTACATATATAAGTATTTAAATACATTCTCAAAATACATTAGGTTTTGAATTGTTAAATACATATGTATTTAAAATACTTCAAACACAGTTAATACAATAATTTTGCATTAGAACGTTTTTATTGCATTAATATTTTGTAATTGTCAATTACAATAAATTACTAAATGACAGTCAAGCATTTCTGAACACTAACTAAAAACTTTCAAATATAACACACTTTCACAAAAACACTTTCAAATATAAAATGAGAAAAATATGTGTAACTCAAATAAATGTAATTTTCTTTAAAATGCCTAGATTTTTAAACAAATTATCAAACCCCAAGTTGAGAAATGTATAAAACTCACAAAGTAAAACAATTGTTTGTTGAACTGGCACTGATGAACATAAACTAGTGTTAAGGAATAAATGCATTTTTATTGTCAGATAATCATCCAGCATTTTTAATGATTTAGATTTATCATTTAAAAATGAAGAGAATTCAAGTTCTACAGCTAAATGGAGCTTTTATTTTTGTTTCATTGAGGTCCATTCACTAGCAGAATCAAACAAAAAGGAACTATCCTCGTTATCTTCTTCATCTGTATTTAAAGTATTTCTATTTTAAATACCACTACTTTATGTATTTAAAAAAATCTCTGAAATACTTAATAATAATAATAATAATAATAACAATAATAATTTATTGAGTCACATATACAATTACAATCGTATATGACGAGTCAAAGTGCTGTCTTGGGTGGAGAGAGGGAAGTTACATTTACTGTCCAGAAGCAAAGCAAGGGGCCATCTCAGCATTTGCTCAAAGGACCAGGGAAACTGGACAGAAAAACCTGATCGAGATGGAGTCATTGCCGTAAGAATTATACTACAATACTTTTTACAGGTAGATTAAGATATTATACAGTATATAATTATTTTTAGTAGCAAGATATTTAACATTTTAGGATTGTAGTTTTATGTTTAATGTAAAAGTAAAATTTACTTGTTACTGTCATTTTACTGCTACTACTTACAATATAATAATAGTAATAGTAATAATAGTAGTAAAAATAACACATAAAATAGTACATAATATTAATTATCGTAACAGCTACATATAATGTAATAATATTAGTATATTCAATTGTCCAATCTTGAAATGGTGAGGAGCAGGAGGCAGGTTTTGGACAGGTTTTTTTCTATTCCTACACCTAGTCTTATTGCAGCACCTGAAATCAGTTTGTACATATTAGTTACTGATGTATTCCTGAACATTATAAATAGTTTTTCGCCAAGGAAGTGTTTAAGTTTATTCTTGAAGTTGTATATTCCTGTTATGTTTCTCAGATATAAAGGTAATTTATTGAAGAATTGTATTTCTGTAGAGAAAGTACCCTTTTGGCATAGTGTACTTGTGCACAATGGTTGATGAAGGTTATATGCTTGTCTTGTGTTGTATGAGTGTAAATTTGAGTAAAATTTGTAAGGTGTGTTGGTGTTTATTAGATTTTTCTTTACAAACATGAGAACTTCATAAATGTATATACAAGGCAGTGGAAGTATGTTAAGTTTTTTAATTGAGGTCTACAGGACTCTGTTCTTTTTGTATTTGTTATTGTTCGGATGATTCTCTTTTGTAATTTGAATGTCTCCTTAGCCTCTGGTGCTTGGCCCCACATTATTATTCCGTATTTGAGAAGAGAGTGCACATTCGCAAAGTACACTGTTCAGACTGTTTCGATGGTGCTGTTTCTAGTTATTATTCTAAGAGCATAATTAAGTTTGCTCAATTTTAAATTAATATCTTGTAGGTGTGAATTCCATTTGAGGTTGGATTGTAAGGTGATTCCAAGAAATTTTGTATTCTGTGCTTGTGTTATGCTGTTGCCTTCTAACGTTAAATTTGGTGAGTATTGTTGTGAGTGAGAGTTGTGGAAATGCATTGGGATTGTTTTGTCTTTGTTTAGGACTAGTTTGTTTTGGTGAATCCATTGAGTTAGTTTGTCAATGGCAGAAATGACTTTGTCTTGTAGGGATTTTGTTGTTCTTTCTTTGAATATTATATTCGTGTCATCAGCGAAAAGTACTGTTTTGTTGTTTTCCATTATTAATGGCAGGTCATTTACAAATATGAGAAATCAAATCAGGCCTACTGTAGATCCTTACGGGACCCCATAGGTCACATCTCTTGGTTCGGAGTAATAATTGTTTATTTTGTTATCTTTTAGGTAAGGTAACACTACTATTTGTTTTCTGTCTGTTAAATATGATTTTATCCAGTTATAAGCAATTCCCCGGATTCCTAAGATCCTAATTTTGACAATAGAATTTTATGGTCTATTGTGTCAAATGCTTTTGACAAGTCAAGGAAAAGACCAACAGGAATTTCTTTTCTTTCTAGTGCCATTAGGATTTCATTTATAAAGGCGAATATTGCAGTTTCAGTTAATCGATTTTCCGTGAATCCATGTTGTGAGTCAGTGATAATGTTACAGTGTATCAGGTAGCTTTTTAATCTTTCATAGAAGAGTTTTTCTAATATTTTTGAAAATCCTGACAAGAGTGAAATTGGTCTATAATTCATTACATCTTGTTTGCTATCTTTCTTGTAAATAGGTTTAATTACTGCAGTTTTGAATGTTTGGGAAGGAGCCCTGAGTTAGTGATTGGTTGTATAAATATGTTAGTGGTTTGATGATGCATGGAGCAATCTTTTTTATTAAGGAGTCTGGAATGTTGTCTATCCCAGCAGATTGTTTATTTTGCATTTTATTTATAATTTGAAGTATTTCCTTCTGTTGTTTCTGTGATATACATACTAGAAATCGAGTTTTTAAAGAAAGGTGGTGGTTGTTGAGATGTAGTGTTTGATTTGCTTGTTTGCAGAAGTTTGCCAGCTATTTCAGAGAAATGTTTATTGAATATATTGGCTGTTTCATTAGGGTTTGTTATTCTTTTGTGTTCATGAACTAGTTCAATATTTTGTGTTGTTTTGTCATTTGCTGTTAAGGTTTTTTTTACAACGTTCCACATGCTTTTGTTTTATTTTTAGATTTTTTTTATGTACTCATCATTTGACAGTTGTTTGGCCTTTATTATAACTTTTTTAAGTATGGCTGAGTATCGCTTATAGTAGCTGACTATTTGTTGATTGCAAGAGTGTTGTTTTGTGAGTGTATGAAGCTCTCTTTTTCTTTCACAAGAAATTTTTATACCTTTGGTTATCCATGCTTTACTGTATTACTTATGTTACCATGTTACTAATCTAAAAAACTCAAAAATACAGTTTTTCAAATATAAAATGTATTTAAAGTACATATTTCAAACACAAATATTTAAATATTGCCCAATCCTGAGTGTGTATTGCAGTACCTCTGGAAGACCAATTTCGATTAGCCAATGTCAAACTTTTCTTAAGTGTCATTTCATCTTTTAAGCTCTGCTTCTGTCTCAGCAAGAACTCTTTGCGTTCTTGAAGACTCAAAATTTGCGTTTCCACTGTCTGTAATTCATAGTCTATTTCAGCTAACTTGTCTTGCAAGGTAACTGCAAAATGTAACCAATTAATTTATGTTAAGGACATACAGACTTTCACACTCCAAAAATGTCTATGTACAAATTTACTTTAGCACGACCGCAAATTAAAATATTAAATCAGATTAACACAAAACGAATAAAATAGGCAAACATGGAGATCATTACATACCTTCCTCGTCCGACATTTTAATGTACTTGTGTAAATTTAATTCATTCACATAATATTCAATAATACTGAATTGTGTTATTCAAAACAAAACTGAATACGCTACTTTCCTTAACCGGCAACGTCGGTCAAACATTTGGATTTGAAATTAATTATCAACTCAATTAAAAAAGCAAGATTAATAGCTACGAAATCGAAAAGGAAGACACACTATAAATAAAATTAATTACTAGATGCTGTCATGAACGAAAATGAACTCAACCACTCTGTCACATGCCGCATGTGCTCACAACTTGTTTACCACGGACGTCTCCATTTTAAATTTCGAAATCCTCAGCGCTTCCAGCAATTCAGTGACAGGAACTATAACTAATTATAGTACAATTATTACCCACTAGATATCGCCTGCGTAAATAATCTCAAGACTCAATTTCACAAAAAGAGCGTGATTTCTAAAACAAACAGTAAAGGATTTTCACCATTTGACAATTGTTTACGTAGTGCATTAAGGCAAAATGTACTGAAAAATACTTGTAGGAAAATTAATAGATCGCAGCACTATTGGGGAATTTACGTTACCGATAACTTCTACACAAATGGCCTGTTTTTCTATCTAAACGGCATTTCGTGTCTCTGTCAAGCCCGCCCCCCCCCCAACAAAAATCCAAACCTCATTTTTACTTTCCCACATACATACGTATACACGAAGTAATATACGCAGTACAGGGAAAGTGATGTAATTCTGCGCGAAAAAAATGATTACATATAATATCAATCTTAAGCCATTTATCATTATCTTTAAGCTGCGGATTTGTGCCTATTTGCGTATTTTTTCCCTTCAATGGAAAACGCAATATTTTAGGTTGTTTATTCATTTTGGGGCATTAGGAGCATTATAGGAGAATTTTATAGTGTCTAAAAATGCCTATTTCACTAATAAATGCCTATTTTGTGTTTAAATGCCTAAATGTTACCTATTCTCGTATTTAATGATCAAAAAGCAATTATCTTTAATCATAAATTTAAAAAATTGTGCGTTTTTTTCATTTTCGTCCTGCAGAGTAGAGAATCGAACAACTATCAATAAATCTATGTTCCGTTTTACTAACACAATAGTGCGGGTATTTCATATTATGAAACACGTGCAAAATTGTTAGTGGTAGTCTTTCTTTTTTCAAAATTTTAAACAGTTTTTTACTAAAAAGATAGCTCCAAATTTTTCATACAATTTTCATAAAAATAAAATAAAAATTTCTTTTCTTGACAGTATAAAAATTGGCGCCGGTTTAATTTTTTGCGAACAGTCTGTATTTTCGAAAATTGCAAAAAGTTCACATTGCAAAAGTGCAATATTGAATAGAGATATTTTTGTCCTGAATGAAATATGTTTTAAAAAATCAGATCTTTAAAAAAAAGTTAATTTATAGCTGTGTTTAAAAAATGAGTGATTTTTGCGAAATTTCTGCTTGAAATTAATAAGTTAAAGTTAATAAATAATCTAAAACCCACTACAAAGTTTTTCTTCAATTTTTTCTCAGGGATAGAGCAAGGGACGGTTAAAAGAATGGCGTAGGCCTAATTTTCGTTGAACTCTTTGAATTTTTGAAAATTGCTATTATTTTACTTTCCCCTATAGGTACGTTTACATGGAGTGATATACGTAGTATAGGGAAAGTTATGTAATGCTGCGCGAAAAAATGGCCAATTTTCGGCGGAAAAAAAATTAATTGCCGGGCCGTGAAAACGAATTAGTGGATGGAACCAATTGGTAAATTAAGAAAAAAAAATCCCCTAACACGTGGTGTAGCCAGAAACCCTGTTTTCTAGGTCCTTGATACCGAAGACCCAATTGAAAGGAAAATGTCCGTCTGTCCGTCCGTCCGTCTGTCTGTCTGTCCGTCTGTGAACACTGCTAGCGCCTAAACCATACGTACGATTTCTTCCAAAATGGAAATTTCCCAGTCTATCTGATTCTAGTCGAAGCTTTGAGATTTTGGAAAAGATTCTTTAAAATTTGGGGGTACTTTATATGAAGCCCCCCGGGGATTTTCAAAATTGTCTCAAAAACGGCTCCAAATTTTTTCTTTAAATTTCTTGTATGAATAGAGTAAAATACACGTATTAACATGGCATAGGTCCGATTTCCACGGATAACTCTGAATTTTCGAAAATTGTGAAAGTTTGAATTTTTTTCGGCGTCTTTCTCCAACGATAAAATTGAAGATCGAGATTTTTCCTGCAAATACATTTTTTTCTTCATAGTGAGTTCTTTCTTTAAGGTCATCTACATTTTTTTGAAGATTTTAGTGTTTTTCGCGCAATGTTGCGTGCAATATGAGCAATTTTAAAGAATTACAAAAACAAGATTTTCTCAAAAACGGCTCCAAATTTTTTCTTTAAACTTTTGGTAGGGATAGTGGTAAATGTACTCTATCAGATGACATTAAAGCTATATTGCACTATAGATTTTTTTTGAAAAGTACAAAAATGTAATTTTTTTCACATGTTTCTCACGTCGTTAATATTTACACTATCGGCGATTTTTTCACATTACTATGTTTACGAGTATATATGCTTTAAATAATGTCAAGTAAAGTTTCTCGAAAACACAACCGTTTTCTGTGAAAAGTAGCTCAAATTTCGGCATTTTCAGAAATGCTCAAACGCCATTTTCTCGTATATGGCTGCAATTTGTTTCTTGAAACTTTTGTAACGGATAGTGCTAATTACACTCTTTAGTATATCGTAAAGTTTATTTTGAGTTATTTTTTTGTTTTTTCAAAAATTACATAATTGTAATTTTTTTGAAAGATCTCTCACATCTTTAATATGCACATTACGAGCAATTTATAAACATTATTATATTTGTGAGTGTAAGTGCTTCAAATAACTTAAAATAAAGTATTTTGAAAACTCAATCATTTTCTGTGAAAATGAGCTTCAAATTTCGCATTTTTAGTAGTGCTAAAACGTCATTTTCTCTTAAACGGCACATAATTTTTAAAAGAAAATTGCCATTTACGGCTAGGTTTTTGTGTTCTTTAATATTCTATAATTAATACTTCCGTTCTATCAATAGGAAACCGAAATATTAAGAAAATGACAATAGCGTATTATACAATTATTTTAAAACGTTTTCCTTTTTTGCACGAATAAGAAGATATTACCGAACGAACGACGTTAGAAGAGCGTTCTGTAATTTCTTCTTATGAGTGCAAAACAGAAACATTATAAACGAGTTTCATACACTATTTTTTGTGTAACAGTATTATAAGGATTTAAGGAAGCGAAATTAATTGTGTTAAGTTGTAATTCGTAGTTGTAGAAGATTTCAAATTCATGTTTTGACGTCACGAATCCTACCTAAGCGACAAATTTGTTTACAAATGGCAATTAGTTTGAAAGTCGTGATTCAAGCATAATGGATTTGTCTAGAGAAATTGTGGAAGAAGCTGCAAAAGCAGAAAATGCTATGATACCGAAAAAGCCTTGCAAACTTTATGAGAAAGAGTACTTTAAGTTAAGGAAATTTATGGATAAAAATATGCAAATTTATTATGCAAAGCTGCCGTTCTTTCGTATCTATAGGAGCAGTTTGGTTAAGTAAGTATAATGCACATGCTAGAATAAAGACGTTTGTTAATTTAATGCATGCTTCTTTAAACATTAAGTCCACAGCATTTAAAGCGTCGACACTATGGTGCACTTATTCCAAATTAAAGGAAATGCTAAAGATCAAAGAGAACATTGATATTGGAACTTTTCATAAAGTAAGTTTTCTTGTGAAACACGTAAATGTGGGATATCAACCTATAAAGGCAATGGTATTTTCCCAACAAGATGTAAACACACTTCTTACAAAAGCTGATGATGAAACTTTTCTTTAATGAAGGTATAATAATGACAGTGGCAATAATAGTTAAGTTTTATTTATTAACTGGTGTATTGTATTAATAACTGGTATGATTTTCAGGTTGTTGTTATTTTTGGCATATTTGGTGCTTGTAGACGTGTCGAATTGTACAATTTGTGCATCAACGATGTGAAAGAAGGTTCTGTTTTGATAGTGAACAAAATATGACAAGCCCGGAATATTTACTATCGTATCCTATGAAGAATTTAATTATGTTGAGGTCTGTAAAAAATACATTTCCTTAAGACCCTTACATGTTAAACACAAAAAACTTTTTGTTTTACAATCATGGTAAATGCAGCTGCAATCCAATTGCTATCAATACATTTGCGAAAATACCAAAAAATATTGTAAATTTTTTAAAATTACCAAATGCATAAAAGTACTCTGGTCATTCGTTTAGGAGAAAATCAGCGACGTTTCTCGCAGATAATGGTGGTGATATCACTACACTTAAACGTCATGGAGGATGGCGGACTACAAGTGTAGCCGAGTCATACATCGAAGAATCGGCGAATAACAAGATTCAAATAGCTAACAAGATATTGGTTAGTGCAGAAAGCAAAGAAAAAACAAGCATTTTAGATATAAATGCATGTTCTGGAGTGTCACTGACCAATTTATCAAATTGTACACTTAATGTACATGTTCACAAGAATTAATTTGATGATTTTCGGTTGTTCTTATTATGTTGTTCTTGTTATATTACCAAATAAAAACAAAATATAATTTTAAAGGAGTAATAAATTAATAAATCAGTTTTTAAAAGTAAGTTTTTTCAAAACGTATTTGATTTTACTGCGAACACTGCAATCTATTTACATGGTACCACTGCCTTCTTTAAACTCCATAACTGAAAATATATAGGGGCCGTGACTATTACGTCAGTGATGGCTCATATTTTGTGCAGAAATAGCAATCACTTAATGTTTCGTGCAATAATATGCCATACTATGAACGATTTTGTTAATGTAAAAGGGTTGTTTATAATACTGGTATAGAAAAAAATGTACTTTTGGCGGTGATAGATGGCAGCTGGCAAGAAAGAGTATGTGGCAATTCCATAAAGCTAGCGAAAACCCAAGGAAATAGAAAACTAATACGGGAAAGTCTGTCCCATTCTGTAGCACCACTAGTTTTAGGTATTATGCGAGAATGTATGTGCCGATGTAAAACCATTACTTACAATATGCGTTATGCATGGCAATTAAAACAAACCATGCAATATTTTCAATTATATTTAAATTAAATATGAGAAAAATATATGACTGTGAAGAATCAGCTTGCATTTAATAATAAAAAAATATAGCTACTGCGATTCAACCTTTTTGTCCGAATTGCTCGACAATGTAAGAAAAGATTTCAATGAGGTTTTGTGAGAACAATGAAGAAAGCAAACATTCTATAAAGGTAACTATATTATAAGTACTTCAGAAACTTTCTACACAAGTATTAAAAAATTGTAAAAGGCTACCCATGTCGCTCTTTGCGATACCTAATATCCGGTAAAAGCAAATTTAGTGAACTTTGTGACAATTTAAGATTTTAATACTATAACCATGAATCTAGATCAATTTTCTTACCAGTTTTACCAGTCTGAAATTTTATTGACCTAATACATTTTCTTTTTATAGATCTATTAATTTTAACGTTAAAACTATTTAAGACTCAAATTCGACAAAAGGAAAACAGAAAGTGGCTGGATGACAGAGCGGGAGGTGGGGGCAGAGGTGAATAGGTGAAAGGGGAGAACGGCAAAGAGTTAAGGCCTTATTTTACGTGGCGAGACTCGGGCCATCAGGACAGCTCTTCCACGCAAATTTCCCCGACGCTCTTTTCACCTAGCGGAGAGAGAAGAGATGGTCTCGGGCGGCGAAACAGGAGATTTGAATTTAGCTCAGAGGCTTCTTTTAGGCTTGAGGATTGTTTGTACGTAAATCTCCTACATGGGACAGCCGGCTTTACTTCCCCTCCGAAGGAAGGCGTACGAAGGATTTTTTCGCCCTTAAAATCCCACGGCACGAGTGCAACACAACCCGCAATCTTGGGATACGCTGACTGTTATAGCATCGAATCCGGAATGATAAAAAGAGACCGGATTTTTATGTAATTACATATTTTTTGTATTCCTTCTTACCGTTCTTAAAATTGTAATCCTGGCGAATGATCGCCCTCCTAACACAATATCCAATTTTTTCGTTACACATTTTTACATATTTAAAACTATTTTACGTATTTTGCTGTTTTCACAACATATTTTCTTATTCTATTTATTTTCTTAAAGTTTATTACATATTTTTTAATGAAAAGAAGTATTTTCAAAAAATTAGCATTTTCCCCTACGTTATTGGTGAAATCTAGGTGTCAAAATTATTATTGACACCGTGTTTTGTGACTTGTAATCTTAATTTCGGAGAAAAATTTGCGAAGTTCTGGATTAGCCTTTACTACTAATGAGAAAGTTGTACGATGCAAAATGTGCAGCAACTTGTGCTATCCAAAATGTTTTTAAAACGTTTGTATTAATTTTAAAATTTATTTAGGGCATTTTGCTAATTGTAATTTCCTTTTATGTACATGATATTTGAATGAGTGGTTTTTTAATATTACATATGATATCTGATTTACATATTTATTACATATTTTTACTGTTTTCATTACATATTTTTGTACCTACCAGGAAAACCCGGCAGACGTTTTTCGCCCTTAGTCTCCCTCTTTCCCCTCCCATCTTCCTCCCTCCCTCCCTCACCCTGTCCCTGTCTGTCTGCCTGTCTGTGTGTGTCCGTGTCGCTCTCGGTCCCTCTCATTCACATTTACTTGCAGATTCTGCACGTCTCTGAGCAGATGAGGTAGTACTGAGAAGCGCCGTACCAGCAAAAATGTAGATTCATGTACATCCTGTAAATTACGGTGGGAGAAACGTTTCTTTTAGGCCTCAAAATTTTAGTTTTTAAGGCCCTAGAACGCATCGTTTACCAATTATTTAACGATATAGATTCAAAATCCTACCGCATGTGTTGCGGGTTGCATTTGACGTGAATATTTAGTTTTGTTCTACAGCGCCATGTAATGGAGTTACATCAAAATTAACAGCACATAAGCCTTCTGGGTGAAAAAAACAAAAACGTTTATACGTGCCAAGTTTCACAGAGATCAGTTATACGGTGTCGGAGTTTGGTTCTTATATATATACACTAACACCCACTTTTGACGTTTAATACTACATATTTTTCTGTTCTGTAGTGATGAAGTAGAGGAACGGAGTGGAGGGGTCTGGGCAGGTATGGGCAACTCAAATAGGGCGTGCGGGGCGGGCGAGCGAAGAGTGATCAGATGGGGGATGAGTGGAAGGAGTGGGGGGCGGGAGGATGAGGGGAAAGAAGGAGAGGGGAGGGCAGTTCAGCCATTGCAGGACGGATGACGCCTGCAGGGGAGGCAGGCAAATCGTGGACAAGGACAAGGTTGCTCGATAGATAATGATTTGGGCAATGGCGAGTAATGAATTATATTTACAAGAATAAAAACTATACATTTTTCATTTTATATATTTTTGTTTGACGAAGGGAGCAAGCTAAGTTACTGTCCATCACAGACAAGGGGCATCTTAGCATTCGCTCCACGGATGGTTGGGAACTGGACGAAAACCACTATAGAGATGGGGTCTACACCCACGAGTTCTTTACATACTAGAAGTCAAGTTACAATTTAGTTGAAGTTACATTAAATTTCACATAGATAATGCGATGAGCCGCAGGGTCCATTCGCGCGCCCTGACTCCCCTTCTGTCACGCGCATTTAGCCACCAGGCCCGCAGCGCTGCCAACCCCCGATTTGACACGCAAAGCTGAGGAATCTCGCACGCCCGCGCCTTTCCTCCCCCCCCCCACACACACACCTCACAATAGGACACTCTGACCCTCGGGAGGATTCCGACCCTCCCTGTACCACTGTTCATCTCGCTTTGTATGTAGAAAAGCACCGGCACAAGCCATTTTAGAATCTTCACGGCTCCCGTCCGATAATCCAGCGTAACACGATAAAAATCTCAAACTGACAGAACAGGGAGTCGCTTTATCTTCTCACTGGAGCCTGCGCCATGTGTGCACGCAACAAAAGCAACCAATTAGACGCTCAGAAAAATAGAACAGCTAGGGAAGGGGTTGTTAAACGCCTATCCGCTTCCGAATTCCGTGGAAATTTCCAGAACTTTCAAAAGAAGCCAATAAGATGCGAAATTCCGATCACGTGATGAGATCATGCATAAATCCAGTGGTAGGGTGGAGAGACAGGAAAGCAAGCGGAGGAAAAGACGAAAACTTGGACACTGCGACAAAAGTTTTAGTAAGAAGCGTTTCGGTAAAAGCATTATTAAGAGACGGCTGTCGGCGAGATTTGTCAGTGCCGGCAGACTTTGGAATTTCGACCGCCCAGTATCACCATTGAGTTGAAATTAATTCCATTCAACGGGCGAATCGTGCCATAGTAAAAAATAGCACTCACGGCAGTGCTCAGCCAAGTAACAGTGGCTGATAGAATGCGATGGGGTGTCGTGCGACGGCCCCATTTGCAAATGATTGGTGACTCAATTCGTCAAAATCATGACCGTGGGCGGCCGGACTCCTCGGCGAGCGACACGCAGGCTGCTGTTCCCACTAGCCACGACGTCATCTGACGCGGCGAGGCTTCGCTGAGGACGCAACGAGCGGAGGCGCTGATCAGACTGCAGGCGTGTGTAATTCACGAACCGAGGTACCGAAGGCCAGCCAACAAGTATGTTTAGGTAAATTCATCAAAAGGATTTGGCTCAAAATCAGAGTACTAATTAATGTAGGATGAGGTAGCACGGTAAACTCTCACTTCCTGTAAATTATAGGCAATAAACGTGTTCTCGCCATTCAAGCGATCAACATTTTAAACAGAATTCGGCCAACAGTTTTTTTGTGTTTTCTTCTCTGTAGAAAACACAGACAACCTCCATGCATCCTCTCATTAACAGAGTGCCCATCCCTGTGATTCTCATTGCCGGCCAGGCGACAGGTGAGTGGCGCTTGGTGCCCCTCAAATAAATTCAGCGCGCTCACGTGACACCTGCTCACCGACACACTCCCGTGACGGTATTTTCCCTCCCTCCACGTGTGTTCCATCACAATAACGTTTCAAAACCCAGAACACAATTTACAAGAAAATTATACAACAATTTGCCATTAACAAAAAAATACACAAGATGCACATTACACAATTTGAAACATGCAACATAAAATTAACAATAACCTGGTATACAAACAATTTAAAACTTCATTTTTTTAAAATTACACAATTTGCAGAAACGTGTTTACTGTAAGACATTGTTTTTTTACATCTGCCAGAGCAACGTTCCTTCATTCTCGAAACATCGCACCGTATCTTACCAGTTATTCCAGACTTATTACAAAACTTCATTTATTGTAACCTTTCTTCTCCTTTCAAAAATTACAACAGGTAGTTCCCAGTAGTGGTGGAGGTGGTACAGTTAAAGGAATTGCTAAAACTAACTGTAATAGGTGGGAAAGAGAGAAGGTAGGAAAAGTTGTCCATTTTCCCAATATTCTTATTTATTATCACAACAATCCCAAGCGTTTAAATATATAGTAACCAAACGGAAAATACGCTATGCGATCAAAAGTATCCGGACACGAACACGGTGGTGTTATGGTGTGGGGATGGTTTTCATGGAGGGGGCGTGCACCCCTTGTTTTGGGTGGCACTATCACGGCACAGGCCTACGTTGAGGTTTCTAACACCATCTTGCTTCTCACTCTTGAAGAGCAATTCGGGGAAGGCGATTGCATCTTTCAACACGATCGAGCATCTGTTCACACTGCACGTACTGTGGCGAAGTGGTGACACGACAATAATATCCCTGTCAAGGACTGGCCTGCACAAACTCAAAGAACTTACCAGTTCGTGGTGCCCTCCATCGGCCATGCTGGAATTCAATAAGGTGTTGGCCCACCCTCAGCCTTGATGACAGCTTCCACTCTTGCAGGCATATTTTCAATCAGGTGCTGGAAGGTTTCTTAGGGAATGGCAGCCCACACTTCACGGAGTGCTGCACTGAGGAGAGGTACTCATATCGATGGAGGTCGGTGAGGCCTGGCACGAAGTCGGCGTTCCAAAACATCCCAAAGGTGTTCAATAGGATTCAAGTCAGGACTTCGTGCAGGCCAGTCCATGACAGGGATGTTATTGTCGTGTCACCACTCCGCCACGGGCCGTGCAGTGTGAAGAGGTGGTCGATCGTGTTGAAAGATGTTATTTCCATCCCCGAATTGCTCTTCAACAGTGGAAGCAAGAAAGTGTTTAAAACATCAACGTAGGCCTGTGCCATGATAGTGCCACGCAAAACAAGAAGGGGTGCAAGCCCCCTCCATGAAAAACACCACCACACCATAACACCATCGCCTGCGTGTCCGGATACTTTTGATCACACAGTGAATATCTAACTCCCTATGTATATTCTCGTATAGGGAGCGTGTGTAGAGGCAGAGCGGTGGGTGCCCAGGCGCCTGCGGCCCGCGGGGCTTCTGAGGCGCATGGGCGGCGACCGCTTCCGGGAAAGGCAGCGGCGGGCGCTGCTCATGACTGGGGCGGTGAAGCTGGTGCTGATGGCGACTGAAACGGTGATTGGGTGACTGCGTCTGGGTGACGAACGGACGGAAAGATGGACGGACAGGCAGACGACTGTGAGCGTGAAGCTGGTTATGGCGACTGAGACTGTGACTGGGTGACTGTGACTGGGTGACTGCGACTGGGTGACTGCGACTGGGTGACTGCGACTGGGTGACTGCGACTGGGTGACTGCGACTGGGTGACTGCGACTGGGTGACTGCGACTGGGTGACTGCGACTGGGTGACTGCGACTGGGTGACTGCGACTGGGTGACTGCGACTGGGTGACTGCGACTGGGTGACTGCGACTGGGTGACTGCGACTGGGTGACTGCGACTGGGTGACTGCGACTGGGTGACTGCGACTGGGTGACTGCGACTGGGTGACTGTGACTGGGTGACAAACAGACGGAAGGATGGCCGTACAGACATTTCGCTATCAATGGATTTTTCGGTATAATGATTCCGCAAAACATAGATTCTGGCTACAGCAGGTGTTCGAGAAAGTAATTTATTATATTAAGGAAGATTTATCCACTTTTTCGTTACCAGACTCGAACTTTCTGACGACTTTTTTGCCGTTTTCTCACCCACCATTACAATACTTTCTCTACGAAGTAAGGTCACGAAAGTAAACGAATGTTTTTTCTCCCGTTATTGGAAATCGCACATACTTTCTCCCGATATTGGAAACTGTTACATAACTGTGAAATATTGCATTTTCTGCGCTACTAACACATCGTTTATTACTTAAAAACGTCAATTTCAACCAATTCAAAGTGCCTGTGACACATATCCGCATTCATTTCGATTGTCAGGAGTAGCAATTATTTCTAACTTTGACAACTGAAACAAGCGTGAATATATTTGACTGTTGCAGTATTTGCAGCCAATTATATAGAAGCGATCAACGCACTGATGCCACCAACGCGAATATTCATAATTCTTACCAAGAAATAATTCCGTGAAGAAAATGCGGTTGAAGTGTAAATCGTGAAAGCAGAAGAGAAGGAAAAGTTATTGCTTAAACGAAAATCAAATGTAGTTAAGGGTCAACAGGGTAATGTGTGACGCAGAGGGTGGAACAAAATGCAAAGTTAGTACTAGTTGTCAACGTCGATAGCTGAAATGCGTATCAAGGTTGCATGTGATCAGCGGCGTTAATCAAGTCCGACGACTCTGGGGTTCCTGAATCGGTAACCGTCTGGAAAGCCAGACATTAACGGCACGTACCATCTGACTGATCAGATATAAGTAGCACAAAACATAAAATAACGAAAATTAACATTGATCGAAAGTGACTCTCAGTTTGTTCATTGTATCAGAATTCGTTGGTACGTAGTATGTGAAGGTCGAGAGAGCTTAACCATTAACTGGTGACGTGCAGTCTCTGAGACCACTGAGGAAAATTAACGCGTAGCCCTCCTTTCTGATGCGTCGCCATACGTTTTTCTTTACTGCACCTTCCTATCTCTTTGTAAACTACACTCGCACGTGGGGCAGCGCATCCAGTGACAGCCGTTCGCCTTTGAGGGCCAGTTGAAGTTTCGGAGCGGTCTCGCAGACCTCACATCACCAGTAGTGGCACTTTTCTTCCCACAGTGCATGTGGATTGCAGATTTTTTTTATTAAAGGGATAATTTTCGTATAACAATCCATTATTGTATTCAAATGAAGGTTTTGAATGTTGTGAATAATATTTCAAACCTTTCTACGAGTTCTTTGATTATTAATAATGAAAAAAACAGTATGGAACAAATTATAACCAAACATTTACTCGGCAAGTAATAAATAATTATATTTTTTTTCATTTTACATATTAACAAACAAATTCTTTCTTGTTTATTACAGTATTGTTAACGTGAAAAAAATTGTCAATTCAACGTGAAATGGAGCACCGAAAATAGTCTGCCTAAAACTTTTGGGATGCCACAGACTGCACGTCGCCTTAAAGAGAAGTTTGAAGGCACGTCACCAGTTAGCGGTTGACAGCCACAACAGAAAGCAGTGGCGGCGGCGGCGGCGGCGGCGGCGATCGCGCGCGGTCCGTGGCCCGTTTGTTAGGGTACTGCTCCCGCATTCGCTTGGTGCTGATAGGAGAAACCACGGAAAACTACTGATCAGGGCAGCCGGCCGGTAGAATTCTCCTCCAGACAGCGACTGAATTCGACCTAGCTGACAAGCTAGTGTGTAAAATCCTGCCTCCGTGGGGAGTGGAGTCCTAGGAGCTCCCGGTCAGAGGGACTGCAGTGACATCAGTTGATGCACTGAGCCATCTCTCCCGGCTTGAATGATGTGCATGAGAATAATTTTAATTAGAGTGTGGACGGGCTCCCGCCTGCCGTCTTGGCCATCCCCTGGGCCGCCCTCCCGCGGGGCAGAAGCCTGCAGCTGAAGAGCGCCGGCCAGGGTAATTGGATCGCCCGCCCTTCATTGAATGCACTTCGCCTTCATTAGCCCGAAGCCCTGCAAACGAAGTCTATTGATTTGCCTCCCAGCGGCAATTTCCGAAAGGATTTTGGGCGGATGGAGAAATGAAAATTAGAATAACACTCTTTTCATTAGCATGCTCTCTCAATGCATTTTTCTCTTTTTCTTCGAAGAAATTAAGCTTAATCAGATTTTCTATAGTAATATTCTATTATTGTATTACTACGATGAGACTACTTTACTACTAGTACGGATGAGGCACTATACTACTACATTACTACTATGCACGAGGCAAAATATGTTAAAAGTTGTATTAAGAGCTTGGACGTTTCGACGTTTCCTCCCCGGACAGCCTTTATATATCCACCAAGAACCAGTACATCCATATATCCATAATGGATAGAGCATTCTCTGCCTATCCATTAATTATAATTAAAAGATAATTATAAGACGAATAATTATTCGCGGAGAAAACATCTGTTGTTCCACAATCTTGGAGAATGATTGTAGTTTGTTATGTATGCACAAAACTGTACAAAACATTCCTGCATAGCATTTGAGTAAATTCCTCGTGTGCGTGCGTGTGGGAATCTCGGTTCTGTGCTTCAAGGCTAGACCACTTCCTGTGCACCAATCGAGACATACGAGGTGTCATTCGACGCGTGGCGGTGTTCTGGCGGGGAACTGGTCATTTGTTTTCAGATTCGGCCATAATATTCTAAGAAACTTCCAAAAAGGTGTTTTGGCACTGCGATCTTAGTGAGTATGCCGGGAACTAAATCAACGTCACCTAATTAGATGTAGGTGACGTTGATTAAACTCCAGTACGAATATCGACGAAGAGGATGAGAGACGACGACGAGGAAGACGACGACGGAGAAGAAGAAGACGATGAAGAGGACCAAGACGAAGAAAGAAAAACAAAGAAGTCAAACAACTGAAGGAAGTTTAAAGCGTCGCCGACGTCACTTTCAGCTAGTATTAAGAATACGATGACGATTGCCCAGCACAAATTCCTCTCGGGAGTCAGCGCGTCTGGAGTTACAGGGTCTCCAGGTGGCGCCGACCGCTGTGAGGCCTGCTCAGCCCCCGTTCCTCAAGCTGGTTGAGTCAGCCGCATCTCGGAGCCCCATTACTCACACTAGGCGCTGTCTGCGGAGACCAGGCGCCGCGCCCTCGCCCTCGCCCGCCCGCTCACGGAACTGCATCCGAGCGACAAGACGCGACGCGACGCGACATGTTCTGGGAAGAGCGGCGCAGTGCGCCTCAATCGCTCGTATTTGGGCAAAAGGGTACATGTCTGAAAAATTCAGTATTAAGTTAAGTGTAGTAATTTTTCTTTTATATCAAAACTATTTACTTTAATTGTTTGAAAGTAACTTTAAACTAACCTAATATTATTTACCTATGTATATCTTTGTATCTGAAAATTAATTATTCAACAATATCTACACTAAATGTATTTCTTTTTGTAAAATTATGAAACATGACTTATACCCTTTGTCAACTGCTAAGATCATTATCCCCGAAGTGTAGTGCATGTTTATATCGCAGGAGGGGGAGTGATCTTCTCACGCTGCCTGGCTAGTCGATCAACGAATGATTACGCTGTGCATGTAAGTTTGTATCTAAGTAAAAGATGTGAAGAGCGCAAGGAAGAGAAAGGAATGATCGCGCGCGGCCCGTGGCCCGTTTGTTAGGGTGCTGCTCCGGCATTCGCATGGTGTTGATGGGAGAAACCACGGAAAACTACCGATCAGAGCGGCCGGCCGTTAGAATTCTCCTCCACACAGCGACTGAATTCGACCTAGCTGACAGCTAGTGTCGAAAATCCTGCCACCGTCGGGACTCGAACCTAAGATCTCCCGGTCAGAGACATCCCGGTCATATGTTCCCCTCACATGGACAGATCCTAACATATCCATATCATAGCTTGTAGTCCTACCGAACACCCGCCTAACCTGGAAAGCCTACATCCGTTCGCGCCTAATCCTAGCCTATTCCTCCCTTCGCCAACTCCATCCTCTTATTAATACAAAGTCACCATTTAACCCTAAACTTACATAAAACTCTAAACACTTCACCATTCACTAAACATTTTAAACTAATTAGAATTGGCCGGTGTTTAAGGACAACCACACGGCAGCAACATATAAAACCAAAATGACTTGCGTTCAGATCTTAATGTCACCCAAATGTTCTATCCACTCAAATGTTCTACCACTGCGCTAGTCAAATGGGATCAAAGCTAAATTACGATCCAATTTATTTTAAATAATATTGCACGAAAAAGTACTAATAATAAAACAAATTAAAACTGAGAAACATAATCTAACATCAAATTCAATTTTAATATACACACTGGAACGAAACATTTACTACAACGATTCTCAATGATTTAAGTAGTGCCAATACTTACTTTGTAAGATTCTCTGGTCAAGAAGATTGTAAGATTGGTCAAGAACTACTTTATAAGATTGGTCAAGAACCTGTATCATAATGAAATCTGTATCGTAATGGCTATCATAATGCAACGGGTTGCAGCCATCAAATGACAGAATTATACAATGATAGTAGAAAAACACTTATATAAAATGCACTATCTGTCATCGACATGAATTAATACAACGTCGTGTCTAACATCTATTACGACGTGGTCTCAGACAGAACAGGAAGTTTTATTCATAACTTCCCGGTCAAAATTTATGACCATTTTAACTGACTGAAATTAATGACTGGTTTGACAAAATAACACGAAGTATGGTCATACAGTTTTAGCATCTGAGAGGCTAAAGACATGTTATAAAAGATTTTGGTAAAGAATATTATAGTAATTGTCTGTGAAATAATTTAAGAACTTACTGTAAATGATTTATTTTAAAATGCATTAATTTGGATATAATTTTCAATAGAGCAGGAAGCTAGGAAGGTTTGGAATATATTTTGGATAGTGTGACTTCATTCTGTTCGGTTGAAAATATTTTTGAAAACTGAAATGTTCCTGCCGAGTGTGAATTGGGAATATTTGTAAAAAGAGAAACATGCTTGAAACTTTTGATTAAATATTCATGAATGCGATCGAAGTTTAATTCTTTATAGATCTGCTTATTAGTGGTAAACAATTTGTTGGGTTTTAAGAGTTTTACCTTGGTTATTTAAAACTAGCGGAACCCGGCAGACGTAGTTCTGCCCTTCATCTCCCTCTTTCCCCTTCTCTCTGTCTCTCCCTCCCTCCCTCCCTCTCTCTCTGCCTCGTCTCTCTCTGTCCCTGTCTGACTGTCTTTGTGTGTCTCTGTCTCTCTCTTTGTGTTCTCTCTCTCTCTCTGTCCCTGTGTGTCTGACTGTCTCTGTGTGCCTCTGTCTGTCTGTCTGTCTCTCTCTCTCATTCACATTTACTTGCAGGTTCTGCACGTCTATGAGCAGGTGAGGAAATATCGGGAAGCGCCGGAACAGCAAAACTGTAATAGAATGTTCATGAAGGTGTTATTCTGTAGATTACGGCGTGAGGAAGATTTCTTGTAGTTTTTAATGCTCTAAAATGCGTCTTTTAGAAGTTATTTAAAATGCTGCCAAGTGTTGCAGGTTGCATATTTAGTTTTCTTCTATAGCGCCATGTAGTGGAGTGACAACAGCATTAACAGCACATAAACATTCATATACATAAACATACATAACAAACATAAACATACATATATTACTCCAAGAGAGAGAGATATTTCACAGCTTGATATGCCGGCAGGTGGAAAAGTGTAGAGAATAAAGCTGCTCTCTGTTTCATGACTTGTTAAGCCTTGCTGAAAATTGTGCTTCTAACTCTTACTTTAATGCGAACGCCACTTTCTCCGCCCGCCGCGCCGTGCCGCCTCGCAGTCTGCTGGACCGCCGCGCCGCCTGCATCGCCTCGCCTCCCCACCCGCCACGCCCCGCCCTCCCCGCCACGCCCCCCTTCCTTCGCCTCCGCCGCCACGCGTCCCGACGGTGACTCACGCGCGTGCGAAGGAGGAGGCAGAAGGCGGACGCGGTGCGTCGCAGCGCCGGCGAAGCGGACACACCAGTGGGTAGCTTCAGGTGGTGTCACCTGGGCGAAGCTAATGGTGTCAGCCCCCCATAAATTAAGTATAAAAATATCTAGTGCTGCATTGATTGTACATTATTTTATTAAAAATACACATATATTTGCACACGATAGTTATTTATAACATATTAAAAAATCATATGTAATTAAGAATAATTGCAATTAAATCATAATTTATCCTTATGATTTAAATGTATACTTATTAAATTAATATAAATAATGTTTAACTAAACCATACAAATTATATAATTCCAAGAATAAAATTTTCAAACTACTAAAACTAAGAAAACTATTAATATATAATTTATTTAAGCAAATTATTTAAATTATATAATTCCAACTATACAATAATTTAAATAGTGTCACCCGGGGCGCGCCGCCCCCCCCTGCCTCCCCCCCTCCCAGCTACGCTACTGGGACACACACAACGCACCGTGGTTTATAAGAAGTGAAAAATTACACAAAGAACTCTCAGTTCACAACATAAAAACATGGAGACTTTTCAAAAGATTTACTTTCTCCATAATTTGATTACTGTATGTAAATACTACATTCTATTTCATTGTTTTAACACTAACCGGTGGTGCTTCCAAAGCACATACTTTCTCGCATTCTCCCTAAATGCTCCGCAATATTATACAACCACATAAACCATCAAATATTTTTCCGCTCCGAGACGCGATCCCAAATCCACAGATTTAACTTCCAAACATTCATGCCACTACGCAACATACGCGCGCATCGACAGAACTCGGGCAAAGGCATAAACACGTAAATGTCTGATTGTCCATGTAAAATATAACAACAAATAATTAAGGACAAAGTATAAAAAAATTCCACCGTAGATACATATTTTTCATTTCCCATTCATATTCAAAACGTCAAATTCAACACGGAGTGCTACCAAAGCATATACATTTTTGAATTATTTACAATGCTCCGCAATAACATACACATACATAAAACAGAAAATGTATTTTCAACGAGCAAGTTATTTTTCCATTCCGACACCCGAACACAGTTCCTCAGAGTTAACAGGCTGGCGCTGATACTACTACCCCACACAAGCGAAGGGCTCTGTAAAGATCGTTTCCCGGCGCACAATTACACAACATTCTCTTCTTACGAAGTATTTGTAAGGCGAGAAAGTAGTAATAATTCCGGAACCGTTAGGGATATGTAAGTTGATCGCATGCGTTCTGGTTATATTGTATTTCAATTTAATGTTGAAATACTCATAATTTTACGTAACTCTCCGGCGGGAGCGTAGCGGCACACAGTAGCACATTCTTACATTTTTGTTGATTTCGTGTCAATAATAGTGTCGCACTATTGAACTCATAGTTATTCTTAATTCATTATCTTTTCAAGCGGATGACACTCAAATCACGACTTTAGACACCGATCGACCGTCATTTATTAGTAATTCGACCTCTGCGACGGTTGCGGCACTCCGTACCGCACACACTTTGTCATGTAAGTATAATATTTGGGAAATTTATCCATTAGAAAATTCTTATTGCTGTTTTGTTATTGACCCGCAGGGTCGTGGCTGCGTAGGTGGACACGACTTCTGGTGGAGCTCAGACGACCAACCGTACCTCTAGTCTTGCGGCCCCACTCAGGTCGTTAGCCTTACGTGTAGGCAGTGAGCAGGCGATGCTAAGCTCCTGGTTGACGGTTCAACCCGGCAACCCAGCAGTTGGGCCCCTGGCGCGTCGACCTCAAGGCAGGATCGGGTGAAGGATTCCCTTCGGGGTACTCTGGAATTCACGTATAGAAGTCCAGCGGACAAATGACCAACCGTCAGGTTGCCTTGGTTACGGTCCGAGCCAGATTGAGAGCCCGAAGGTGCAAGCAGTGGGGAGAAGGGATGGGGGCCCCGAGCCGCCCGGACCTTAGTTCAGGTGGCCCCCAGTTGGGTTCTTGGCTTCGTCGTGGCAGTTGCCCGATACTCTGGCAAAGAGGAGGGACTTCTTGTCCCGGCGCATGTGAGTGGCGCGTCGTCATAAAGGCGAGATTGACTCCGGTACTAGCCCGGAGAGCTAGTAGCTCTGAGCTGGCAGGGCGGCCTTAGACCCAAGCATTGTATGAGGAGGTTGCCGCGACGGCTAACTGCGTTCCGGAGGGACCCGGATGTTGGTCGGAAGGTGTCCTTGTACACCCGACGAAGGTGCGGATAGAGGCTAACGCCTAGATGCCCACCCTGTGGCTTCGGCCCCCTAATAAAGTACAAGTACTGCGGTAATAAAAGCACGCATATACTGTGACCGTACACAAAAAGCTATACGTTCACAACGCCGGCACGGAACGCCTAGCGCGATAGTAATCGAACGAGACGCTCCGCAATCGATACGGGGAATCGATGGACTACTGCCTGGTCGGAGCGAGCGAGCACTTCTTCGCCAGCTGCCGTGCCGTCAGGAGCAACCGAATGGAGAACGCCGCCGCTGCACTGAGTAACGCGGAGTGAACAGAATCCTTCACGAAGAAAAACAAATACGCCAGCTCAATAGAGGTAAGCGATAGTTGTAATAGTACGATAAAACGTTTATTCTTCTAAAATAAGAAGAGAGCGCGTGGCGAAACAAATGGGAATATAATTACGGTGATATTATACCACGTAATGGCGCCACGTGGCCACGGGTATGTGTAAGAGGCATAGAGGGAAGAATAACAAGTCTTATCAAATTTTCAGCCCTCTATCTTTCCTGCTAACTGCCATCCTGCAACTGAGGGGCAGAATCTTTCGTCCGAGACGAGGCCGGACGAAACTCAGCCAGCAGCTGGGCGGGCTGCATCGCGAGGTGCTGCGACTCGCCTGCCGCGTGTAAGGTCACGCTGCTGCCGGCATCGCAAAGGGAAGTCGGACGAATTTCGTTCATGAACTTTGTATATAATCTTTTGCTAACTCCCAGTGGAATCTGTGTGAACTACATTTTGAGTCACTTCTTGTTATTTGTGAAGCAGACAATATAATTTATTGACGAAAGCATAAGCTTTACGTTAGAAAGGAAAAGGTTTCTAAATTTTGTCATTTTTTGCATTTTTTTGTTAATAAGAATTAGTAAATTAAGAGAGTATAGAACCAAACGAAATTGTGCTTTTTCATCTTTACCATTTTCGATTTTGTAACAGTGCACTGCGCGGTAGCATGTAAATTAAGGCAGAATGAGATATTCTTTTTTATGTTTCTGATGAGATAGGTCTAAGGTTTGTGTTATTTTATGTACGTGCCCGTACAACACTGTGGTATCTGCTATAATATGATAAACTCACATCCTGAGGGGAATCAAGGACAATTGATTATAAACAGTTTAAAATAATTTATTCTATGAAGGTGTATGCAAGTAGTTCAATCAGTGCTTTATCATGTAATTGTGTTTATTTCTATAGGTAATTATATTGTTGATTCGTTATACATAAAAGGTGTATTTTTCTGTTAGTCACAAATCCGAGAATTGCCCAGTCCCCACGAGCAAGTAAGATTTATTGCAACCCTGAAGAACCAGGGCCTATCCCATCCTAAATTTGAGGATAAGATCCCGTATATTGGTTACAATACATATATATGTTTTGTTATTGAGCTTTATGACATTTTGGAGTACTAACTCCGAATTAAAATTTAAATGCGTTGTTTCCGAAGAAACGTTAGAAGGCACGTTTGCACCGTATTCATTCCCCGACTTATAACTCGTATTAAGACACGGAAGGAGCGAGTGATGAATCAGATTCTTATTAATATTCTTATTTCGTTTGGTATTTAGTTATTATGAAATAAAACGTATAAAACATAAATAAAGAATATTTCACATTCCATAGCAAAAGTAATAACCATTGACGCGAAAATCGAAGATGATAAATGCGGTACGGAGTGCAGCACGCGTCTGCTGGTGGGAAGTGCTGGGGCGCGCCCGCCGGAGGGTTACATAGGTTCCATACAGAGATACGAAAGACAAAGATTGATTTGACATGACGTACAATTCAGAAATCGAATAACAGAGTTGAAAAAATATTGCTTAATTGGTTCAGTAAAGATCTTGAAGCAATTTTCTCTCGATGTTCAACCTACATTTTACGAACGGATGAAAAGATTGTGAGTTACTAACTTAAATGAGAAAATTATTGCATTACATGTTGAAATAGAAATTTGTCGTTAGTACTTTGTAATATACAAATTAGGTATTTTTTCACCTTATTAGGCTTTTTCCATCTTCAGGGGATATCCATTTCGACTATCTGCGCCTGATACCCACCTACGCCCCTCATGGGGACACATCTTAAACTTTTCCACTAGACTCACTTGCCAGCTCCTTGGTCTGCAGATTCTCAAGGCCTTCCGCGCCAACACACGTATGTGAGAGGCAAGGGACAAACAACCGTGCGCAGGGCGGGACTCGAACCCGCAACCTTTCGGACCGAGGCGTTGAGACTCCACACGCTCTAAACATCTCGGTCATCTAGTTCGGCGATATCAAACTTACACTAAATGATCAAAAATATGCGGACACGTGGCTGAAAATGATTTACCAGATCGTGACACCCACCATCAGTAATGCTGGAATTCAATAGGGTGTGGCCTGTCCTTAGCCTTGATGACAGCTTCCACTCTCGCAGGCATACTTTCAATCAGGTGCTGAAAGGTTTCTTGGGCAATGGCAGCCCATTCTTCACGGAGTGCTGCACTGAGGATAGATATCGATGGAGGTTGGTGAGGCTTGGCACGAAGTTGGCGTTCAAAAACATCCCAAAGGTGTTCAATAGGATTCAAGTCTGGACTCTGTGCAGCTCAGTCCATGACAGGGATGTTATTGTTGTGTCACCACTCCGCCACAGGCCGTGCAGTATGAAAAGGTGGTCGATCGTGTTGAAAGATGTAATTTCCATCCCCTAATTGCTCTTCAACAGTGGAAGCAAGAAAGTGTTTAAAACATCAACGTAGGCCTTTGCCGTGATAGTGCCACGCAAAACAAGAAAGGGTGCAATCCCCCTCCATGAAAAACACGACCACACCATAACACCACCGCCTGCGTATCCGAATACTTTTGATCACAGTTTATAATGTACTGATGCATTATGTAGTTCTGAAGTTTTATATTCGAAAAAAAATAATGTGTTAAAGAACTATAACACGTACATATTCTTCGAATTTGTTGCTTGTTGCACTCTTTTATCTCTTTTTCCTCTATTAGATATCTTCGTCTAAAAAGTACACACAACAAAATTTTTCATAAGTCAACCAGACGCTTCATCTGGAAGATTATACGTAAGACGACGCAATTCAGGCTACCCACCAACACTTTTCCACATTTCATGGCCCGGCGCAAATCCGGGAGCCCGAAGTTTTCCAACCATGGCTTCACTTGGTTTTCATTTTTCCATGCAGGTACTTCCAGATGTCATTCGTCTTATAAGCTATATTATGCACATTTTGATGTTGGCACATGATTTCCTGGTGCAGCTAGTGAATGTATTTCTTGATGAGGGAGAATCCAGAAGATAACACGATTTTTACAAAGACTTTGATGGTGTAGTTCGTGAATCGTGACAGCCATTTAGGGGCCATCCATAAATTACGTATTTTCAATACCCCCTCCCCTTGAAACGCATTTTTCTATCTCTATGTAACGCAGCGCAACGCTGCCTCAGCCCCCTTTCGTCCTCCTTTAGCGTTACGCAATTTATGGATGACCCCTTAGCCTCAGAGAGGTGGCGCGGGGTCTCTGTGAACCCACGTACTTTTGCTTAGCTGCAGTTGCCTAATTTTGCGAGTCACAAGCTTTACATTTCACATACCTTTCACCACATTCGTTAGCTTTTGTCTGAAAGATTTTCAAAATTTTATATGTAATAATTCATTTATAAATATTTGTGAAACCAATACAAACATCCTAAATTTCGTAATTTTTCTAACTTGTGTTGGTTGGCTTTGAAGCATTTTCAATAAATTGTTTTTATCTGAGACAATGTTAGAAAATGAAACACTGAATTTTCTGATACCCTTTGTCGTTGAAATATTCAAGAAAATGTAAATGGAGACACTACATAAAATGAAAGATAAATGATAATTTTGCCATTTTATTGGTTTCAATTTCTCATTTGCCTGTTTGTTTACAATAGTGCATTAAGTTAATACGACCTTATAAATGATTGATTATTATTAAAATAACAAATTTCGCACTTATTTCTTCCTAAATATAATTTTATCAAGAAATAACTTAAAGGGGTCAGAAATGACCGGCATGACATAACTCCGGCAACCGCCACCTCTCCAGGGTTAAGTGTTTGAATTTTTGTTGTATCGGCCGATCCGAGATGCGAACCCGGAGCCGGGCGGCTGGCCGCCTCGCTGCGACGCGGGAATGTAAAAACGCGTCGCTTCCGATAACCGCAACCGCGGAGCGGAGCCGAGCCGAGGCGAGCGCGCCGCGCGCCGCTTCGTGGAACTGCGACCGCAGGAGCCCTCGAGGCTTTTTGCTCGCGACCGCCGATTCCATTCCCCGTCCCCTCCCCTCCCCACACCACCCCAATTTGCGCGCTAATAACGCTTCTGCGTCAGAAGCCAGGGCTACCGCGCGCGCCCGCGAACGCCGAGCCAGGGCCCTGCAACTCTCCATCGGAACCGGGGACAAAGCTCCAAGGTGCTACTATAGGAAGTGCTAGTGTCGCCGGGTACAGGCTCGCCAACATCCGCACCTAAAAATTGGCTAAATTGTGAGAAATACGAAAAGTGTCTTCTAAATGTTCAATTATTCATAATATATACACATAAGGAACCGCTGAAGAAAGCGCGAACATCGACGCTATCTTTTGTAGCATTACGCGCCTGCTTGAGCGTGATGCGAACCTATCTAGCAGCCACGCACGTTTGAAGTATCATTGGCAGCAGGTGGTAATTTAATCCCTGTAAGAAGGTGCTAGAGGAGAATGTGCCATTGTAATGGTCTCCACCTGGGCCGAGCCCTCGACGGGGTTAAAAACGACCCGCGCGCCGCCAAGGAGAAGGTGCTTGCATTGCACAGGCGCTGTGCGAACATTTGAGTGTGAAGCGAAGACAGTGAAAACTTTCCCGGCACTGAAGAGATGAAAATTTATTTAATAAACATTCTCTTTTTTATTTATTACTTCAAGCTGAAATATTGTGTAATATAATGTGAAAAATATCCGCTATTTTGTAATATTATTTTTTACAAATGTGATACATAAGTAATATTTATACATAATGTTTATTATATACATTCAATATATTAAAATATTTTTAACAGTTTTATTACTTTGTAATAGTTTCAGTAAATATAATAACGTTAATTCTTTTTGCTTTCCCGTATACGTACGTATACACGGAGTGATATACGTAGTATAGGGAATGTTATGTAATGCTGCGCGAAAAAACAGCGAATTTTCGGCGGAAAAAATTCATTGCCGGGCCCTGATATCGAAAAAGTGGATAAAACCAGTTGCTAAATAAACAAAAAATCCCCTAACACGTGGTGTAGCCAGAAACCCTATTTTGTGAGTCCTTGATATCGAAATACCAATTGAAAGGAAAACGTCCGTCTGTCCGTCTATCTGTCCGTCCGTCTGTGAACACAGCTAGAGCCTAAACTATACGCACGATTTCTTCCAAAATGGATAGTCCCGGTCGATATGGTTCTAGTCGAAGCTTTGAGATATTGAAAAAGATTCTTCAAATTTCGGGGGTACTTTACATGAAGCCCTCCGGACATTTTCAAGCTTTTCTCAAAAACGGCTCCAAATTTTTTTCTTTAAATTTCTTGTATGAATAGAGTAAAATACACTAATTAACATGGAATAGGTCCGATTTTCACAGATAACACTGAATTTTCGAAAACTGTGAAATGTGAATTTTTTTCGGCGTCTTTTTCCAACTACAAAATTGAAGATAGAGATTTTTCCTTCAAATAAAATGTGTTCTCCAAAGTAAGTTCTTTGTTTAAGATCATGTACATTGTTTTGAAAATTTTAATAGTTTTCGCGTAACGTTGCGTTCAATACGTGCAATTTTAAAACACTACAAGAAAACTAGATTTTCTCAAAAACTGCTCCAAATTTTTTCTTTAAACTTTTGGTAGGGATAGTGCTAAATGTACCCTATGAGATGACATAAACGCCATATTGCTGTTTTTTTCAAAAATTGCAAAAATGTAATATTTTTGACTTGTCTCTCACGTCGTTAATATTTACACTAGCGGCAAATTGTTCACATTATTATATTAATGAGTACATGTGCTTCAAATAATGTCAAGCAAAGTTTATCGAAAACACAAACCTTTTCTGTGAAAACTAACTCAAATTTGTGCATTTTCAGAAACGCTCAAACGCCATTTTCTCATAAATGGCTAAAAAAATTCTTCAAACTTTTCGATCGGATAGTGCTAATTGCACTCTTTAATATGACGTAAAGTTTATTTTGAGGTATTTTTTTGTTTTTTCAAAAATGGCAAAAATGTAATTTGTTTGATTTGTCTCTCACGTCGTTAATATTTACATTAGCGGCAAATTGTTCACGTTATTATATTTATGAATACATGTGCTTTAAATAATGTCAAGTAAAGTTTATCGAAAACACAGCTGTTTTATGTGAAAACTAGCTCGAATTTCCGCATTTTCAGAAACGCTCAAACGCCATTTTCTCATAAATGGCAAAAACCAATTTTTCAAACTTTTCGATCAGATAGTGCTAATTGCACTCTTCAATGTGACGTAAAGTTTATTTTGAGGATTTTTTTTGTTTTTTCAAAAATTACATATATGTAATTTTTTTAAAGGATCTCTCACATCTTTAATATTCACATTACCAGCAATTTGTAAACATTATTATATTTGTGAGTGTAAGTGCTTCGTATAACTTCAAACAAAGTATTTTGAAAACTCAAAAATTTTCTGTGAAAATGAGCTTCAAATTTCGCATTTTTAGTAGCGCTAAAACGCAATTTTCTTTAAAACGGCACATAATTTTTAAAAGAATATTGCCATTTAGGGCTAGGTTTTTGTTTTCTTTAATACTCTAAAATTAATTTTTTCGTTCTGCCAGTAGGATAAGCGAAAAATTAAGAAAATGACACAAAAATGTGCGTTTAGCGGTGATAGATGGTAGCTGGCAAGAAAGAGTATGTGGCACTTCCGAATAGCTATCGAAGACCCAAAGAAATAGAAAACTAATACGAGAAAGTCTGTGATATTCTTTAGCACCACTAGTTTAAGATATGGTCTTACTAAAATCAATTTTTTTTTCAATTTTTATGAACTAGTATGGTTGTTTTCGAAATTGATATTTGTATATTTCACTACTGCTATTCTAATATCCTCCAATCAGACTGTATACAACTTGCGAGGAAATTCATTGAGGTTGAATCTGAATGAATTTTACTTTCGCTGGAATGCGACGGCCATTAGCGCTCGTAGAATCGTTGACGCCCCCCTAGTATCTCGCACACGCGTCATTTTATTTGCTAATGAACCAATGCATTTATGCAATTGCAATGCATAATTGTTGTTCCAATGCATATGAGCAGCTGTGCCATAAGATTGAATGTGTATCCCAGTACCAACCTTCAAAAATCCTGGTACTTCCACTGAAATTCCTGGTACCAATGACAATTGATTCTGACGTTGATTGTGTTATAACTATTATGTTTTTAATGCGCATAGAAAGTTTGTTAAATTTAACACGATATCGAGTCATTTTATATCAATAAGCTAAATGGAAACGTGTTGGAAAGAAAAAAATCTTCCAACTATAAATGGAAGACTAAGACTTTGTATTATTAAGATATACTATAGGTGTACGTGCACCGGTCGAAATCGCAATTTCAAAATTGCTCTTACTTGGATGAACATGGTGACAAACAAATGCAATAATATAAACATAACTGACCACAAATTTCTTATATCAGGGCGCTCATTTATGTAAGATTCTCCAAAATGACTGCAAATGGATTTTGGAAATAGAGCAAACTGGCAAAACAATTCATTATGTTCCCTTCTACTGGTATAATACCATCCGTTCATCTCGAAAGACGAACAGCACGTGAAACGGCCCAAGCAAATTTCAAGTCTACTTTGCAGCTTCGAAAAGCAATTGTGAAAGAGATTAATAGTGGAGGAGCCAAAGCAAATTGGCTGCAAAGACAGTAGATGCGGTTCCTTGTGTTAGAGAAGACACAAACTGTAGCCAAAAAATACATAATTGAACTTCTTCAATACATACCTTCAATGCACCACAATTACTTCAACTCAGTAAAATCATTCCTAGATGAGGAAGATACCGGACCATTAATCCTTTGCACTCGTAAGCATAATACACCATCTACAGCGCACACGGCATATCAGAGATGCCATGAAAATAATGGCTACTAGCTTGTATCACTATGTAACGTGACACGTCTTTCAACTCGCAGGGCATGTCTCAGATGCCACTTCAAAATCTCTAACTCGTGGGACATGCCACAGATGCCCACGTATTTTCTTGGTATGTATAATAAAGTTTTCATTCTTTAATAGATCCTGGCTACTATTCTATTTTTAAACAATGCTGACGTAATAATGTGAGAACGAGCTGGAACAGGGGAATGGTGACTATCTTGCTCGAGCTGTGCAGCCTTTCTCCATTATCATCTTAAACATGCCTTGCGAGTTGTTGGACCTCGCAGTACTCAGAAACCTCCGACCGCAGAGTGCATTCATGGATGGCATGTCCCACATGCCCACGAGTGCAAAGAGTTCAATCAAGATCAAGATGAGGAGCAGCGACAGCCTTACAACATATGATTATCTTATTAAAAATATTAAATACAATTTCCGTAAATGATTTTGGCATGTTCTAAACAAACATATTTTACTTACTTACTTACTTTACTTAATGTCTGATTTTACATGGTGAGACTCGAGCCATCAGGCCCACTCTTCCGTCTGACCATGCAAATTTCCCTACGCTCCTTTCAGCACCTAGTGGAGAAAGAGGGTATTATCTCGGGCGAAGAAAGAGGCGATTTGAATTTAGCTCAGAGGCTTCATTTAGGCTTGAGGATTTTTAACATGCAGTATACCTACTACATGGAACAGCCGGCTTTCTTCCCCTCCGAAGGAAGGCGTACGAAGGATTTTTTCGCCCTTAAAAATCCACGGTTTGGATCGGGTTTGAATCCGCAATCCTAGGTACAACGTTCGATGCGGTGACCATTATACCACCGAATCCGGAATATTTTAAATCTTTTCACAAAAATATTTAGAAAGTCTTCGTCTTTTTTTCATTTTCCAAGGTTCGCATTTCTTTTTAATTTCCCTACAGACGTCTCATGCACATCTTTCTCTTTGGGAAGCAATTATGACAGTCGATTCTAGATAAGACAAATGATTACATTTTCTGAATAGACCCTCGTCATAGACACGGCTGAGAATGCCGTTTACGTCAGGAGCACACAATACACTAGCGTCAGTGCACGCAACGTATCTGACAGATATCGCGCAGCGCAGCGTTCAATTGTCAACATGCTCACGGGAAACGATTTATCGAATGAATGAAAATAGAAGGCTAGGCATTCTCAGAAAATTACACTGAAGGAATGGCCCGAAATATCAGACGACTAATGCATCCCAATAACGCACGAACATACAGTTGCTGTGGCTTGGATCTCACAGATCTATCGCGACTACTCCCGGGTTCATCCACTTTGCAACTTTGACCAAAGAGCGCCACGCCATTTTCTAAAAGCACTTTCCCCCATCAGCGATTGTCGCGTCAACGTCGTCCACAAATACTGCATCAGAGGCACTTCCTTGTAGCAGGTTCGATACCTGGAACGTTTTGGTTGTGTAGCGCTGCTTGATGAGCTGCGTTCGTGGAAGGGCCCTGCAAAGGGCGCTTTTGAAAGTTCTCGTCTGGCGGCGGATCCCAAGAAGGCGCGACGCCGCGTTCGATATCACCTTCCAGGAAAAGCTCATTTGGGGAAGGGACGCCAGCACACGTGCCCAGACGCATGAGCTATCTGCTCGCAATGGCCCTCGCCCGACTTTTTTTGTTTTTTTGAACTTTGCTATTTCTCTTTCCGCCTCGGTCTTTCCTTCTTAAGTTGTTTTTTTTTTCGTTATTTAAGGTCGCGAAATTGTTTTCGAAATTGATATTTGTATATTTCACTACTGCTATTCTAATATCCTCCAATCTGACTGTATACAACTTGCGAGGAAATTCATTGAGGTTGAATCTGAATGAATTTTACTTTCGCTGGAATGCGACGGCCATTAGCGCTCGTAGAATCGTTGACGCCCCCTAGTATCTCGCACACGCGTCATTTTATTTGCTAATGAACCAATGCATTTATGCAATTGCAATGCATGATTGTTGTTCCAATGCATATGAGCAGCTGTGCCATATGATTGAATGTGTATCCCAGTACCAAGCTTCAAAAATCCTGGTACTTCCACTGAAATTTCTAATACCAATGGCAGTTGAATCTGACATTGATTATATTATAACTCTTATGTTTTTAATGCGCATAGATAGTTTGTTAAATTTAACACGATATCGAGTCATTTTATATCAATAAACTAAATGGAAACGTGTTGGAAAGAAAAAAAATCTTCCAACTATAGATGGAAGACTAAGACTTTGCATTATTAAGAAATACCATAGGGGTACGTCCACCGGTCAAAATCAAGGATGAAACGATATGGCGATTATAAAAGGGGACGAAAGAAACAACACATACAACCATGCCCGAGGCGGGACACTAACCCGCGACCCCTCGGTCCGAGATCAGTACGGCAGTACTGTCATATCGATCTCGTCCAGGGGCCGACCTTCCTTCTTACGTTTTTGTTCGTCCCCACATTTTGAATTTCGCTTGTGTTTAGATTTCTTTACATTTTTGGTTTTCTCGTCTTGTCTTTATCTTCTTTTTTGGTTTCGTGTTTATTTTCTCCCCTTTTCCACTTTTGCTATTTTCTGTTGGAACCATCGGTTTTCTTTTTCCTCCTCTATTTCTGTTATGACCTCTGGTTATCTTTGACCTTTCTGTTTTTACGTTTGTCCTCTTTTCCTTTTCATTTTAATTTTTTTTCTGCCTCGATTTCTTAAACATTCTCGGTTTTCTTGAACACATCGTTTTCTTGTTCTTTCTTTCTTTCTTTTCCACGTTTGACGCTTCGCTTTCTTTCGGAATGCCTGACTGCTGATTTTTTCGTTTTGTCTACATGGACCTCCCCTTCCCATCTGTTGATTCTCTTAGCTTTAAACTTTTACACTTTCCCTTAAATCTTTCCAGCACTCTTTAACTTTGTTATCTCTTCTTTTAGTGCATGACGGATATACTTCGAGACAAACAGTATACGGACACAAGGGTAATAGTAGTTCATACCGATAAACTTAGAGACAAACAGTATGCAGTTTTCCAGAAATTCGCCTGAAAGTTGACCGTAGTTTGAAAGGCGTCATTATCGTGGAAATGGCTCTCAGGGACGATTTCTCGTTCAAATGTAGTAACAAAGACATTTTCTTTGTATGCAATTTTGAAAGAGGGTTCTGCTTCCTGAAAAGAAATATTTTGGATAGTTTTGCAGTAAAGAGCATTTTCTGCCCATTCGTTTGTGCGAGCCAAAAACGCGATAATTCCATGACGTGTTCAATTTGGCCATTTTGGAAGGTAACTGGAATCTTCTGAGAATCAGCGTCCTAACCTGAAATTGAACGGCGAATATACTGGTTATAAGCATTTTTCCAACAGATGGTTCGTTTATCAGAACTTCGCGTCAAAGTTGACCACAATTTGGCCTGCTCAAAAAGCCGCTCTTTTTGTGGAAATGCCTCTCAGGGCTCTTTTCTCGTTCAAGTGCGGTAAATAATGGCATTTTCCAACCCGATATTAAAATTTGAAAGTGGAATTTGCTTCCTGATTTGAAATAGTTTGCATAGTTTGTCAGAAACCAGCATTTTCTTCCCATTCTTTTGTGCGAGCAAAAAAAGAAAAGAAAATTTTGGATCAAATTTAATGCAAGCTTCTTGTTTATTTTAGCATTGTTAGTGTGAAAAAAATTGCCAAATGAACATAAAACGGAAGACCGAAAATAACCTACCATAATATTTTGGGGTCTGACAGACCGCACGTCTGTGTTAAGAGAAGTCTGTGGGCACGTCACCAGGTGATGGTTAAAGGGCAAGCGCGGGTCACCACATCACAGGGATCTGAGGTCTGAGGTCGGCGGCAGCGGCGGCCAGGCAGGACCACCCGAGCGCCGGCTCTCTGCGACCACACGGAGCAACGGGATCTGACAGACGACAATCACTTGCCAGGGTTCGGCAAAAGACTTCAAATTTAGTATTTCACTAAAATACTTTGTTAATACGTATTTAAATACTCAAAATTCATTCGGTTTTCAGTTGCTAAATACATTCGTATTTAAAATACTTCAAATAGTCAAAAAGACAGTAAATACAATAACTTTGCATTTGAACTTTTTTATTGCAACTGTATTTTGTAATTGTCAACTACAAAAAATTACTAATTGACAGTCATGCGTTTTTGAACAATAACTAAAAACTTTCAAATATAAAACACTTTCATTTATACATTCATAAAAATACTTTCAAATATAAAATGATATCAAAAATATGTCCAAATCAAATAAACGGAATTTTCTTTAAAATGCTATTTTTTTCAAAAACATCATCAGACAAAATCCCCTAGTGTGGTAATTTATAAAACTCGCAGAGGAAAAGTTGTTGAACTGGCGCCGATGAATATAGTGTTACAAGGTATAAACTTTTTTTATTGTCGGATAATTGTGCAGCATTTTTAATGATTTAGATTTATTATTTAAAAATGAAGAGAATTCAAGTTCAACAACTGAAAAGAGCTATTATTTTTGTTTCAAAGAGGTCCATTCACTAGCGGAATCAATCAAAAAGAAACTATTCTCGTTATCTTCATCTGTACTTAAAGTATTTTAAGTACTTTTTTAAATACACCTATTTTATGCATTTAATATATCTCTAAAATACATGTCAAATCAAATAAAGGATTCGCTCAAGCAAGTCGTTCAAGTGGAGGAACCGCTCAAGCAGATCGATCAAGTAGGAGATCCTTTCGAGCAATTCGATCAAGTGGAAGATCCGCTCATGCTATTCGATCAAGTGTGGGATCCGCACAAACAAGTCGAACAAGTAGGCGATCCGCTCAGCATGTCGATCAAGTAGGGGATCCGCTCAAGCAAGTCGATTAAACTGGAAATCCGAAAGCAAGTCGATCAAGTAAGGAATCAGCTCAGCAAGTAGATCAAATGGAGGAACCGCGCAGCAAATCGATGAAGTGGGGAATCCGCTCAAGCAAGTCGATCAAGTAGGCGGTCCGGTCAATCAAGTCGATCTAGTGGAGGATCCGCTCAGCAAGTCGATCAAGTAGGGGATCCGCTCAGCAGGTCGATCAAGTGGATGAACCGCTCAGCAAGTCGATCAAGTGGGGAATCCGCTGAGCAAGTCGATCAAGTAGGGGATCCGCTCAGCAAGTCGATCGAGTGAAATATTTGTTCAAGCAAGTCGATTTAGTAGGAGATCCACTCAATAAAGTCGATCATATGGGGCATCCAATCAAGCAGGTCGATCCGCTCAAGCAAGTCGCCCAATCAAGATCAGCCCAAGCAAGTCGATTAATATGGGATCCGCCCAACCAAGTCGATCAAGTAGAAGACCCACTCAAGAGAGTCGATCAAGTAGGGGATCTCATCAAGATCCGCCCAAGCAAGTCGATTAAGTAAGGGATCCGCCCATGAGTGTCGATTAAATAGGGATCCGCTTAAGCAAGCCGATTAAGAAGGGAAGCAACTGAAAGTCGATCAAGTAGGGGATCCAATCAAGCAAGTCGATTAAGTAGGGTATCCGCTCAAGCATTTCGATCAAAGAGGGGATCCACTCAAGCAGGTCGATTAAGTAGGGGATCCGCTCAAGCAAGTAGATTTAGTAGAAGATCCGCTCAATTAAGTCGATCTAGTAGGGTATTTGCTCAAGCAAGGTCGATCTAGTGGGTGAACTGCTCGTTCATGTCAAATTAGGAGATCCGCCTAAGCAAGTCGATTAAGTAGGGGATCCACCCAAGCAAGTCTATCTAGTAGGGTATCCACTCAAGCAAGTCGATTAAGTAGGGGATCTGCTCAAGCAAGTTGATCAAGTAGGGGATCCACTTAAGCAGGTCGATTTAGTAGGGGATCCCCTCAAACAAGTTAAAGTATTGGATACACCTAAACAAGTCGATGAAGAACGGGGTTCCGATTAAGCAAGTAGATTAAGTAGATCATCTTAAGCACGTCGATCTAGTAGGGTATCCGCTCAAGCAAGTCGATTAAGTATGGGATTCGCTAAAACAGTTGATCAAGTGGAGGACCTTTTTTATATGTAAGATGATGTAAAATGAATATTGGGAGAAAAAATGTATAAAGATTCAAACATATGGGAAGTAAGAAAACAAGCAAAATTTGGGGAAAACGTATGAACACATGAAAATAATAAATTGATAATTAATAGAGTTAATATGGTGAAATGGGAACGTTTTAATTCCTTATTACAAGAAAACAGAAAATAATGTGAAGATATTTCTCCCACTCTCTCATTATTCTGTCCTTGGCACCTTCTTTCAAACAATTTTAGGTACTGATGGAACCTTTCACCCTATTCTTTTGAATATGCACCCATACGAGACTTAAAAATATCCAGATATGAATAGAGTACATACAACTTTAGAGACATTCTGCACTCCCTTGATTTGTAATTATTCAAAAGACTTCTTACCACATTCTTGTAATTATCCACTCTGTGATTACCCTAAAAGTCATTCACATCTCCGAGGCTCTTCCAGACCTTACTTTGAACTGGTAGAATCTTGCTGATAAATGTGTCACCACGAAGAAATATTTTCACTGGGGAGCCCACAAAAAATCCACCATTTATCTTAGCTGCTGATAGTTTGGGGAACAGATTCTGGAAGTACTTCATTGCGTCTGGTGTTGTATCTAATGCCTACAAACTGCTAGATGAGTCCAAGCTTAATATGGAGGAGAGGCATTAGAATCTTTTCCTGCTCATCAAGAGGTTTCCACCTCACGTTTTTCTGCCCAACCACAAATTCCGATCTCAATGGCCACTCAACACTCTAAAAATGTCTTCATGTATCTCGGCTATCCCAAAGTAATAGCCTCCTTGTAATCCCACCAGAAATGCTATCATTTTGAAATAACCTGTTACATCCCACTGCTGTTCAGAATATTTTACCATCTGAAGAGGATATTGAACACTTGAGTATTCTTCCTTTAGGTGAGTCGAATGAGCGATTGGAATTGAGGGATACTTGTTTCTATTATGGAGGAGAACAGCTTTCAGACACTTGCAGGAGCTATTAATGAAGAGTCGCCAGTCCTTTGGATCATATATAAACCCTATTTCTTTAAAAAAGTCTAACACATTGTGGCAATAGCCCAAATTGTCTGTCAAGGTGAAATATTGTGAGACAGTTTCATGGCGCTTCTTCTGGCTAGATATTTTGCAACTCATACTCAAAAGGTTCCACTGCTTTGGTCTCGATGTTAGAATTTCTGCTTTGGATTTTGTAAGACCTAGATACTTGATCAAGTCATTTAACTCATTTTACATTAAGTAGCATCTTCGTAATTTGGGAAGTCCTCTTCATGTTCGATTTGATTCACACCTACTACCATCACACTCTTTCAAATCTGAAGGAGGAGAAGGCATAGGAAGCTCCTCACCATGTGTCAAGTCTGCATATGCAAAAACATTGGTTTTATTACACCTATTATAATGAGACAAGTCGATAACCGAGAAATAACAGTTGGAGAGGTGATCTGTTAGTTCTCGCCAGATTATAGGTACACCAAATTTTTTTTTGTTTTCTCCTCTACACCAGGCTTCGTGAGTGGATCAGCATGAGTGTGGACATACATGTGGTGTCCAGTTCTTATCTTGATCTCTCACAAGCGTACCAAAATATGAACTGCATGCTATGCAGAAGATAAAATCATCCTTTATTCTATGCTTTATTCCAGAATCAAGGCATTCTTTATTCTATGCTTTGCTGATTTCGATCCTAGGAAGATGCCACACTTATAATAAAAACACTCTGGATTACGCTTACAACAACGGGAAGATGCCATTATTCATCAATTATGTGAATCTTAAAGAGATAACGTACATTTGAACAGTTTATTCATCTCGTAGATAAAGTTTTTTTAGTTAATATAATTTTAGCCTCTTAATTTCATATAATTGAACATAAAAAGCACAGCAAAGTTTATATAAAAGTACGAATATTCAGTGTGGCTTTTTTTGTGACCCAATTCATCCAAAACAAACAAAATTCACTTAAACAAGCAAAAGGTTATTTTTTGTTACATGGTGTTATAGAGGTATCATTGTTTTGGACATTTTTACAAGATTGTGTAGTAGAATAATTAAATATTTTTTTTAGAAAATGAAGACAATAGTCAAGAATAAGAAACTCAAATGGGTTTTTGAGTGGGACGTTCAACTATGGATAATATATTTAATTTAAAACAATCCATTGAGAAAGTTAATGCTTATGGACAACCACTTCACATTATTTTTATACATCTAGAAAAGGCATATGATAACATTATACTGAAAAAAATAAGGGAAATACTGAAAGCATATAATATTAATACAAGATTAAATATTCAATTAGACAATTATATGATGGAGCTTATTCTCAAGTTCAAATTGGAAAGTTTTTCCCCCCAAAAAAATCTTTCAAAAGGATTAAGACAAGAACGTAGTTTGTCGCCGATATTATTCAAAATGTACCTACAACAATCTATAATGAAATGGAAAAAGAATTGTTCAACTATCGTAATTCCTATAAATGATGGGTTTATATACACCCTATTCTGTGCGGATGATCAAATATTATTAGCACAGGATATGGATGATATTGAATTTATGTACAAAAAATAAGGAATATGAACAATTTGGACTCAAAATTAATATAAATAAAATACCTTATATGTCATGTGGGTCTCTTTAAATAAATCTAAGTTTAGAAGATAATCTTGACATAATTAACCATTATAAGGATTTTGTTTATTTAGGTGGTAATATTTCAAATAATGCAACACAAGATTTGTATATTTGTAAAAGAAGAAATAAAGAAAAGGGTTTAATAAATATGTTTAACAAAATATAATGGAACAAAAATATTTCTATACTGAGTAAATTAAAAAATGTTTAAGGTAATACATCAGAGTACAGTTACATACAGAGCAGAAGTATGGAAATTCAATCAATCCTTAAAATCTGCGTTATTATCCATGAAAATGGAAAGGAGGGAAAAAATTAAAAACAGTATTGTAAGGGAAAGAATGAAAAACTAGTGGTGCTACAACAGCACTTACTTTCCCGTATTAGAGGAAACAGCTAAGTAGTACTGTAGTATTGCACTTTATGCGCTACTAACATCTTCGCTTGGAACTCACTATTTCCATTGCAGTGTTGTCAGAACTATGTGAATTCTACAACTTCACAAAAATAGAATGCAAAAGGTTTGTAACCCTGTATTGGAAAAAGAAGCCTGATACCCGGAAATATAGAAATGCCTTCTATTGGGCCATGATTAGGGAAGAGTATTTTAAAACCATGCAACAAATTCTCTACTCACTACAAATGGTACAGCATTTGGTGCAAAACTAAATATTTGCCTGCAAATATCAACATAAATTAGACAATTATAACTCCTTTTCATACAGCTCCAGTAGGTCACAACAGTGACACTAATTCACAGATATTCGCGAGCCCAAAGTGAATTCCATTGTTGATAGCTATTAATTCTTTTTACTTATTTCAAATATTTCAAAATAAACAATTTCTAAAATATTAATGTGTAAGTCTATAACAAAGTTCGAATGTAAGAAACGAAGAAAGAAATAATATACAAAATTGCACATTCTAATTTACGACGCATCCAGCTGTCCAAAGCGCAGTAAATTTACAGCGGCCTATTACGTTTGTCACAAAATTAAAGAAAAACTACTCGTATTTTGAAAAAATTAAGCATGACCGTATTTATTTTATTTATTTATTTGTCAATATTCGGAATTGCCACATACTCTTTCTTGCCAGCTACCATCTATCATCGCCAAAAGTACATTTTTTTGTCATTTTCTTAATTTTTCGGTTTCCTATTAGTAGAACAGAAACATTATTTTTAGAATATTAAAGAACACAAAAACCTAGCCGTAAATGGCAATTTTCTTTTAAAAATTATGTGCCATTTAAGAGAAAATAGCGTTTTAGCGCTACTAAAAATGCGAAATTTGAAGCTCATTTTCACAGAAAATTTTTGAGTTTTCAAAATACTTTATTTGAAGTTATTTGAAGCACTTACACTCACAAATATAATCATATTTACAAATTGCGGATAATGTGCATATTAAAGATGTGAGAGATCTTTCAAAAAATTTACATTTATATAATTTTTGAAAAAAACAAAAAAAAACTCAAAATAAACTTCACGCTATACTAATAAGTGTAATTAGCACTATCCGTTACAAAAGCTTCAAGAAAAAAATTGCAGCCATATACGAGAAAATGACGTTTGAGCATTTCTGAAAATGCCGAAATTTGAGCTACTTTTCACAGAAAACGGTAGTGTTTTCGAGAAACTTTACTTGACATTATTTAAAGCATATATACTCGTAAATATAATAATGTGAAAAAATCGCCGATAATGTAAATATTAACGACGTGAGAAACAAGTAAAATATTTACATTTTGGTAATTTTTGAAAAAACCAACCGATAGACCAAAATGGCTTTTATGTCATTGATAGAGTACATTTACCACTATCCCTACCAAAAGTTTAAAGAAAAAAATTGGAGCCGTTTTTGAGAAAATTTTGTTTTTGTAATTTTTTAAAATTGCACATATTGCACGCAATATTGCACGAAAACTACCAAAATTGTGAAAAACATTTACATGACCTTTATTAAAGAACTTAATATGCAGAACAAATTTTATTTGAAGAAAAAATCTCTATCTTCAATTTTGTAGTTGGAGAAAGACGCCGAAAAAAATTCAAACTTTCACAATTTTCGAAAATTCAGAGCTGTACGTGAAAATCGGACCTATGCCATGTTAAAAAGTGTATTTTCCTCTATTCATACAAGAAATTTAAAGAAAAAATTTGGAGGCGTTTTTGAGAAAATGTTGAAAATCCCCGGGGGGCTTCCTATAAAGTACCCCCAAATTTTAAAGAATCTTTTTCAAAATCACAAAGCTTCGACTAGAATCAGATCGACTGGGGAATATCAATTTTGAAGAAAATCGACCGAACGGTTTAGGCGCTAGCGTTGACCACAGACGGACAGACGGACAGACGGACAGACGGACAGACGGACAGACGGACAGACGGACAGACGGACAGACGGACAGACGGACAGACGGACAGACGGACGGACGGACGGATAGACGGACAGACGGACAGACGGACGGAATGCCGTCAATCGATTTTTAAGTATAAAGAAGCAACAAATCATGGATTTTGACAACACCACGTGTTAGGCGATTTTTTTTCTAAATTTAGCAACTGGTTTTATCCACTTATTCGTTTTCACGGCCCGGCAATTAATTTTTTTCCGCCGAAAATTGGCCATTTTTTCGCGCAGCATTACATAACTTTCCCTACACTACGTATATCACTCCGTGTATACGTACGTATACGGGAAAGTAAAAAGAAATCAATTTTAGATTACGTACATTCTAAGCAATTAGGATGGTTTGGTCACATAAATCATATGGAAGTGAATAGTATGCCCAAACAAATCTATAACTGGACTTCACCAGGAAGAAGGAAAAAAGGAAGACCAAAAAATACTTTGGATCAAGAAATTTACAAATAGAAACAAACAGTTTAAAAGAAGTGGATTTTTATGATAGAGAAAAATTGAAAACCGATTAAAATCAGTATTCACATAATAATAATAATAATAATAATAATAATAATAATAATAATAATAACTCCACCTAGGGAGTACACGACCTTGCAGTTGGTGGTGGGGCTTGAGTACCCCCATGAGCCTTAAAGCTATGTCAGTGGTAGCCTAGCTACCGGTAGGGCCTCCCTTGCTGAATAGGTTGAAGGTGAGGGGTCAGACGAAGAAGTACTCCATTTTGAGGAGAGTGGGAAGTAAGTAGAGAGAGAAGGGTCATGAACCTTTGGACTTCCTGTTGTCGGCACATAGAGGGTACAGAAGAGGAACTGGATTGGCACACCAGACCACTGATTAGAGTGGAGGCCCGAACCTTGCATTAGCCAGCGAACGAGGCTGCCTTCAGCAGTCAATGAAAATCCCGTAGGGTTTAGTAATGCCGACTGGCGATCGGAGGGACCCCTTGCTGGACCCTGCGGGGGGATGCACCGATGGCAACTGCGGGTCGCAGTAACGGATGGCAGGAAACAACCCGAAGGTTAAGTGTGATCTGTGAACTCGAACTTACGTCCTGCGAATCTTCAATTCAAACCAATGAGCAAAATGGATAGAACAAGCAATGTAATGAACCTTAACGTGCCTTGTTCTTACAATGTCCCTTACCTGCTCAGAAACCGAGCTAATGTCACCTTGTCGACGTCTGGCCATCCCACGGATGTTAGTCCCAAGGACCCAGAGCCGGCAGTAGCTCGAAGCCATCGTCAGAGATGGACCCGGGATGAATTAAAGGAGGTGATGTGGTGCTTTTACTATACAAAAGCGAAAAATGGGGGCTCAGAAATAGAAGTTTTCAAGGTATGGAGAGAGCGGAACCCAGATACCAGACCTACCCTAGACTCAAAGAAGCTTGCCAGTCAACGACGATACATACTCAGTAGTGAAAAATTCACAGCAGAACAACTTGCTGACATTGAGAGAGATGCGGAGTATGTATTTCGCTCGAACAATCCACATGACGAACATGTAGAACTTGAAAATGATGATCCCGTGGAAGGTTGATCTCTTTCCGGTGAAACACACGTCAGTGGTGAAAATTCATCTGGCAATGAATTACACGATAAGGACATAATGCGAAATCTCCTTCGGCGCGAGATAGAAAGAGTTAGTCAACTTCCGCTTGAATCTCGTGAACCGTTGAGGAGAATATACGAAACTGCCAAAGCTAAAAGAGTGATAGAAACAGTGAATTCTGTCTTAAATGAGGTGGTCGAGACCCCAGGCAGAGATCTAGATATTACTGAAATCAATCACATCATATATGCAACTGGATATCTAGTATCTCAGATAATTTTGGGGCCAGCCAAAAACACCGACGGCCGACAGCAAAACAAAGTAAACAGCTCTGTACCCCCATGGATGAACAGAATTAAGAAACGGATAGCCGATACTCGGCGCGAAATATCACTATTAGCTGAGGCATCTTCTAAATCAACGCACACCTCTAATGTTCAACGAAAAATATTCAATGTTGAACAAAAATACCTAATTGACACTGACACCAGCAGGCTAATGGTAGTTGAGAAGCTAAAAGAGAAAATTCAAGCATGGGCTCAAAGAATTAGACGTTACAAACGTAGAATAGATTTCCGTGTATAGAACCGGTTGTTTGAAACAGACGCGAAGAGATTCTATCGCAATCTGACTCAAAAACCGAATGGCAAAGCTGCTACTCCTTCAAAAGATGACGTCGAAGCATTTTGGGCAGGAATCTGGGAGGAGAGCAGATCCTACAACAAACACGCATCTTGGCTTCTATCTGAAGTTGATGCTGCCGATGAACTTGTAGAAACAGTGGAAGATGTTCACCAATTCTCGGAAGAGGACCTCTTCCAAGCAATTAAGAACATGGGAAACTGGAAGTCCCCCGGGATTGATAAGATCCAGATTTATTGGATTAAGAAATTAACAGCAATACATTCTCATCTAGCAAAGGCTGTTAATAAAATTTTAGAAAACCCAAAGGAAATCCCGGAATGGCTCACACGCGGCATCACGTATTTGCTACCCAAAGTGGGAGACAGCTCTTTGGCGAAGAACTACAGGCCAGTTACGTGTCTGCCAGATCTGTACAAAGTTATAACTTCAGCCATAGCTGACAAAATGTACAGACATCTAGAGAAGAATCATCTAATGCCAGTTGAACAAAAAGGATGTCGTAAAGGCTCTTATGGCTGTAAGTAAATCTTGCTACTGAATCAAGTCATTTTGAATGATGTAAAGAAACGCAAACGTAATTTGAGCATGGCTTGGATTGACTACCAAAAGGCCTTTGATAGTGTACCACACGATTGGATTTTGAAGACCCTGGAGATCTATCGATTTCATCCTAGACTTATTGAATTTTGCAAGGCTAGTATGAAGTCGTGGAGTACCAGGTTACTAATACACAGCGGAAAGGAAGCAGTAGAAACCAGAAGTATTCAGATTAACAGGGGTATTTTTCAAGGAGATTCACTATCCCCTCTGCTTTTTTGCATTAGTTTGTTCCCACTGTCGAGACAGTTGTCGCAAGCTGACTTTGGTTTTAAGCTCCATGGTGATGAAAGGCCAGTATCACATTTGTTTTACATGGATGAACTGAAAGTGTTTGCTAAGAATGAAGCAATTCTCTCCCAAATGCTGTCTGTCGTGAATGACTTTAGCAATGACATCTGCATGAAGTTTGGTCTTGACAAATGTGCAAAAATCAATTTAAAAAGAGGGAAACTCACAACGTCTGAGAACATTGAAATTGATACGCACACTGTGATTCAAGATCTTGAGCCAGGTAAAACTTACAAATATCTGGGCATTGAAGAATGTGAAACCATCTCGAATGACAGAATGAAAGAGAGAATACGTAGGGAGTATTATAGGAGAGTGAGACTGGTCCTGCAGTCCGCTCTGAATTCCAGAAATAAAATATCTGCAATAGGTAGTTTGGCGGTACCTATAGCCGAATACAGTTTTGGACTAGTGGACTGGACTGAGCAAGAAATTCGCACCATGGATCGAAAAACCAGAAAACTGCTAACAATGCCACCCTCATGTTTCCCACCCTCGAGCTCATATACATAGACTTTATGTGTCACGTAAGGAAGGAGGAAGAGGCCTCAGACAAATAGAGGCCTCCTGGCACAACGCAATAGTCGGGTTGGGGAAGTATGTAGTCAGCCATCAAGATGACCCTCTAATGAGGCAGGTCATGAAATCTGACCGAAGAATGGGAAACAGAGGCATTGTTAGTGTAGCAAGAAGCATTGCGAAGAAAACTAGGCAAGACACGTCGAATAACACAGACACTGAACTTCTGATGCTGCTAAACATGAAGTGTGAGACACAAAAAATGTTAAAGAAATCGTGGAGAGACAAACCACACCACGGACAATACCTAAAAAGAATGGACAAGGTGCAGATCAATAAAGATCAATCATTTATGTGGCTTAAAAGGGGAAGAATGAAGCCAGAATCGGAAGCACTTGTAATAGCTGCCCAAGATCAGGCCTTGTAACACGACATTATGATAAAGGTTCTCAAAATTTCCCAAGATGATAAATGCCGCATTTGCCTGGAGCAAGTAGAAACCATTGATCATATTGTCTCAGCTTGTCCAATCCTAGCAAAGACCGAATACCTTAAAAGACATGACAGGGTGTGTAGCTACCTCCACTGGCAGATCTGTACCGCCCTCGAAGTTCCAAACACATGCCCCAAGTGGTACGAACACTCACCGAAACTGGTGACGTCTGTTGGATTGTGTACGATATTGTACGACCAACAAATTCAAACTGATCGCACGATAGCGGCAAACAAACCGGATATATTTATCCGGGATTTGGGGAAAAAATCGTGTTTACTAATCGATGTTGCTGTACCTTGCGATCAAAACGTCGTTACCAAGGAGGCTGAGAAACGTCGTAAATACAAGAGTTTGGAAATCGAGATCAGCCGAATGTGGGGCGTAAATGAACAGGTCGTCCCGATAGTTATCGGAGCTCTGGGATTTGTTCCGCAAATTGTGAGTAAGAACTTGTCTAAACTCCCAGGTAATTCAAAAGACTGGGAAGTGCAAGAAATTGCTTTATTTGGAACAGCCCACATTTTGCGTAAAGTATTGTAGAGGCACTGATATTCACCGAATCTGCTCCTTAGGTAGCTGGTTGCAACCTGGAGTAGATTTTAAATTCAGCCGACTCATAAGATCTTTAGTCGTGATGTAATGGAATAATAATAATAATAATAATAATAATAATTATTATTATTATTATTATTATTATTATTATTAAATTCCACTGCATCACGACTAAACATGTTATGAGTCGGCTGAATGTAAAATGTACTCCAGGTTGCAACCAGCTACCTAAGGAGCAGATCTAGGCACTTCTACAGTACTTTTCGCAAAATGTATCGATTTCCAAATAAAGCAATTTCTTACACTTCCCAATCTTTTGAATTACCAGGGAGTTTAGACAAGTTCTTACTCAAATTTTGCGGAACGAATCCCAGAGCTCCGATAACTATGGGGACGACCTGTTCATTTACGCCCCACCCGCAGCAAGGGGTCCCTCTGATCGCCAGTCGGCATTACTAAACCCTACGGGATTTTCACTGACTGCTGAAGGCAGCGTCCTTCGCTGGCTAATGCAAGGTTAGGGCCTCCACTCTAATCAGTGGCCTGGTGTGCCAACCCAGTTTCTCTGCTGTACCCTCTATGGGCCGACAACAGGAATTCCAAAGGTTCATGACCCTTCCCTCTCTACTTACTACCCACTCTCCTCAGGATGGAGTACTTCTTCGTCTGACCCCTCACCTTCAACCTATTCAGTAAGGGAGGCCCTACCGGTATCTAGGCTACCACTGACATAACTCTCAGGCTCATGGGGGTACTCAAGCTCCACCACCAACTGCAAGGTCGTGTACTCCCTAGGTGGAGTTGTTATTATTATTATTATTATTATTGTTATTATTATTATTAAAGCTATAACATCCCTACCCAGGACAAAAGCCTCCCACTCTCTGGTGGGGTAGCTCACAAATAAGAACTTACCAGGTGAGCTAAAACCTGGCGAAGATGAATTGTTTTTCCTATAAATCATTTACAATTCTGTAATATAGATATATAATTCACTAGTTCTTAACAAAATTTGTGATTTTCCTGTAGCACTATTTTCACAGTTAAACAATAGATTTGTTAGACACATTATGATGTTTCACACTCACTTATCTTAAAATGTATTACACTTCTATTAACACACACACACACACACACACACACACATATATATATATATATATATATATATATATATATATATATATAATTACAAATTTGTTCTTTACATAATTTCTTTTGTCACTTCTTTCCACTTTAGCCTGTGTCTAGCTCTGTGGTTCCATAAATTACCTATTTCGCTAGCAAATTCGTCTTGCCACCTCTTTCTTTGTCTTTTGTCCTACTCTTGTCCTTTCTTTGTCTCCATCCTACTCTTGGGTCCCACTGGGTGACTGCGTGTCGATCTTTCCGGGTCAAGTCGGCTGATATGTCCTGCCAATTTCCATTTTAATCTTTTTTCTCCTCGTGCTGCATCTTTTAATTTTGTCTTTCTTCTAATGTCAACATTCTTGATTCTATCTCTTAGATTGACGTTTAGCATTTTCCTCTCCATTTTCGTTTGCCAAATCTCTATTTTGAGAATAGGGAGGCTTTAAAGAAGTTACCAGATGTGTCTTATTCCGAGAGAGACCTCCTACCAAGAAATGCTCTCTGCAAGTTGCGAGTCGTAGGGTTGCTGATTTATTATTGCAGTCAGCAGTACATGTGGCTGGAAGAGGCATTCGGAGAAACTATAAATGTCAACTTTTAAGTAATGCTTCAAAACCGTCTCCGCGCCTTGTTCTTGGCCAGCTAATGAAATATCCCGTTTGTATATTTTAATTTTACGTGCACATGCTCAGTAGTGAATGGTTGTAAGAGTCTTGCAAGTCTTCTTGAGTACGCATGTGTGATAATAATGATGATATTCTTTACTTTAATTTTGCTAGCTCAGTTTGGGTTCGATACGATGACACAACGCTTACCTGCAGGCTGGTTGTCACCGGGTTGCCCTCTGTACAGAGAAGCCTGAAGTCTGAAATTATTTCCACTATTACGAAGAATTGCGTAAGATTTGGCACAACAATAATTTCATTTATTGAAATGACTTGAATTCAGTTTAACAGTATCAATGTGATTGATTGCATACAATCTAGTTAATAAAGGTACATGCATCTAGTACATAACATGCATCTAGTTAATAACGGTACCGAATTGTCTAGGCGATGTTAAATGAGGTCACGCAGTTCATATCACCCTTGGCTTCCGCGCCGAAAATCCCTCTTCGCGCCGGTCGTCGCCGAAGTCATCTGCTTCTCTCTTGCTGTTTGAATTTAATTCTTTACAAGAATTGTTCCACTAATGTTCCAAATTCTATGTTCTCTTTTACATACAACACGGCGATGTCCCACTTAAAATTAATCAGACAACCTTCGCGCAGCTACCACCACGATGCCTGTCAACAAACATTCCTCACCTAGCAACCGCTTCGCACCGTCCGGAGTAAAGCGCGGTGTTTGTTTTCTTGTAATATTTGTATATTACACATGGCAGACAATTGAAAATTATTTTTTCCAAAATATTGTGTTTGCTGCTGATTGACCGGGCAAACAATTCCGTATAATATCTTTCTATACCTTTTCAACTTCAAATTGAGACCAATTTCAAAATGGGGACAAACAAAATCATGTTGGGACCAAACAATTTCAAATTGGGAATAAACACATTCAAATCGAGACCAATCACTTCCTTATTCAGACTTAACAGGTTGAAACAGGAAAGTAAATAAAACTCAGGTTACAACCATTTAGGGATATTATCTGCCTGATAATTTGAGTGATGTATCACATATTCGTATCGTTTTCTTTCGTTTGCATCGCTGTTCATTTTTTGGGCTCTCTACAAACATCTTTTATCCAAAACATTACGTCATCCGAATGTTGACGCAAATATTCGGTAGAAACAATAACTTAATGTTGATCTTCAAATTTACAATTCAGTTCTTTTAATATAATTATGGGATTTTCCTCTATGTACTGGACAGTGAAATCCCTGTGTTCACTTGTCTTCGTCCACCGCGTTGTCGTGGTATTTCGTCTTGTCTTTTTACCCATCGATATGCAGTTGACCTTTTTACTCCGAGTGTAATAGCGAGCCCTCACCAGTCTTCATTATTACTACATACTGCAAACATTTTTGCATTTTGTTCTTTTCAGCTTCCTTTTGCTTTAGGTATTTCATTACAAAGCAATTCCCTTACCCATACACGGAGAAATATAGGTTAGTTTTGTAACAACAAATAAACTGTAGCTTATTCAACTTTGTTTTTTCTTGGTTTGAAATTGTTACGACTCAAATAACTTGTGTTTAATCCCAATCTGCTTGTGTTGAGCTGTCTCATTTTGAGCGTGTTGGTACCCAATTTGAAATTGTTTGGTCTCATTTTGAAGTTGAAAAGATATAGATGAAAGATCAATGCATAAAAAAAATCATTTTTCAGAAATTCAAAACTTAACTCAGGAATTTTGATGACTGGTGAACCAAACGAATTTTCAGAGTGGAAGTGCTACAGGTAAATTACTTAAAAGGGTAAAGGATGACGGCTTACTTACAAGGCGAAGCATGCAGGGGATAGAGACGAACCTTTTAAGTTTTGATAGATATAATCTAGAAAGAAACTTCAGAATTTTATGATTTAAAAAGGAAAGTCTGCCTGAATTGATTGCCATGGCGCAATAGAATTTTGAAGTCATTTAAAATCTCATATGATGGCCTTTCACCGCCATTCTGTCATTTTTAGGCAACAAATCTACTTCTATTTAGTATCCTCAACAGTTTTTCAGATTGTGATATACAGTCGACTCCGCTTATAGTGAAATTCTGGGGACTGACATGTTTGGTTCACTATATCAAAGGTCCACTATATGCGATGATAGTCAAAATAAAATGGAATTTCTCCTCACTTTCTCCTACTTGCACTGTTGGAGCACCATCCCTCTCTCCGAAAGCCTTTTTAATCGTCTAATGACATATGAGATCCAATTAATTTCCAGGACATATTTCCTAGGGTCACTATAATCGAGGTTCAGGTTCACTACAACCGAATTTCTTGTGCTTATTTGTAATGTAAGTGAAACGGGAGTTTAGTTCACTATAATCGAGGGTTCACTATATCCGAGATCACTACAACTGGAGTCGACTGTATTACGTATTGTTCTTTATCCTACACGTATGGTCGCACTTATTAGACATTATTTGAAATTGAAAATGGTTAACAATTTGAACCTCAATTTTATCAACCGTTTATGGATTTATGTAGCAGTGTAGTTAGTTTTCATTCATCGTCGAATTTCTTCTGTCACAATAATTTGGTCTACAAATCCAATTTCGAAACACAATCTATTCTGAAAACCGCAAATGCGAACTCATTGTGATATTGATTACGAGAAGTAAACTAGATCACCTCCAGCTATCAGATTTGCAGCAATTTTTTACCGCTGAACTCGCTCATTTGAGACCGGGAGAGATTGGTCAGTGCATCGACTGATGTCACTGCAGTCCCTCTGACCGGGAGGTCCTAGTCAGGATTTGCGACACTAGCTTGTCAGCTAGGTGGAATTCAGTCGCTGTCTGGAGGAGAATTCTAGCGGCTGGTTGCTCCGATCAATAGTTTTCCGTGGTTTCTCCGATCAAACCAGGCGAAAGCCGGAGCAGTTCCCTAACAAACGGGTCACGGACCGCGCGCGATCTTTCCTTTCTCTTCCTTGTCCTATCCTCTCCTCTTACACAAACACACACACACACACTAACGTGCACTACACTACCACACCTGCCGGGAGACCGGTCGGGAGCTGAGAGCTTGTCGCGGGTGGGGCGGTGCCCGCTGGTGGGAGATACCTGGTTGAGGGGAAAACCCCGCTAGTGGACGGTGGGTCGGCGCCGGATCTCGGCATCCAGCGGAGAAAATATCATTGCCACCTCCCGATGAAAAACACGTACTACACTTCCGAGACTAATGACCTCAATAGCTGACGCGCCCGGAATCACGAACAGTCAATCAATCAACCAATCTCTGTTGTGCCCAATCCCCCACCGTCTGTGGCCGTGGCGCGGACCTCTCGGTTCATTCGGCTCGGAGGGGCAGACGCCGTGGGCAGCGGTGGGCGGGCGTCTGCAGCGCTGAAAGGACGTCTAATGAATTAGGCTCCTCAGCTCGAGAACTGGGGCTCCAATTCCAGAAACACCGGTGAAAAGGCGAAGTTCTGTTTCAAACCGATAGTGTGCGCGAACATCGCGAAGTGCTCTCTGGCTGTATGTTGGCGAGGAAATACCTCGCGATGGAGTTGTTTCCATGAGGACGGTAGGCGCTGGGATGGTCCCGGCCATCGCCCAGCCCGGGGAGCCTTCACGGCTGCGTTTCGTTGCCGACCAGAACGGAAGGCTCACGATTTTTGTTTATTTGTTTAAAAAACCGTAAAACTGTATATGACGTATGGGAGAATAGGTTATATGCGCACATTTTCTTGAGGCCCAGAAAAAAACATTTGAAAAATTAGAAACAAGAATTTAGAAAATAATTATTTTAGAAAAATAAAAATTTGAAAAATGTTTGTTCACGAATTTTAGAAAAACAATCTCAACGGTAAATGAACTGCTGATTTAATTTTTCTGCATTGCTAACAAAATAGTCATGAACATCAGTTCTACTCCTACCATTACAAGCAAAAGGAGTGCTCAACCAAACGTGCGCATAGTGAAGTTACATTTACGTCCATAAGCAAAACAAGGGGCCATCTCAGCATTTGCTCAATGGACCAGGGAAACCGGACCAAAACCTGATCGAGATGGGGGTCATTGATCCGCAACCTAAGTACATTACTTGTTTCAGGCGTATTAAATATTTTTTCAAAATGTGTACAATACAAACGTAAACTAATTCATTATATATCATTGTTTTGTTAAAATAAACATTTTTTTTACTTATTGACGATCAGTATTGTCTCTAATTGTATAGAAACAGTTTTGCAACAGGAAAGATTTTACTTTTAACTTAAATTTGTTGATCGTTTTCCTCTACGAAGCCACGCAGAGTGGGTTTCCAGCGTGATCGACACTCAGAGCAAGCGGCCTTGCAAAGTAAATATTACACCCAAAATTAATAAAAATAGAATAATATCGTGTATGTTAAATGGAATTTTGTGGGACAAAGCATTGCAAATGAAAAAAACATTTTAATATACAAAATAATAGTGCAAAGTGTAGTGACATATGTATAAGATACATAGAAATTAATTCAAAATTTAAGAAAAAATTTACTAGCAATGGAAATTCATTTTTTAAGAGTTGCTCATCATCATCAAGGATAAAATTTGAAACGTAAACATACAAGAAACTGAATTAAAAGTACATCATTTTAGAATTTATTAAAGGCAAACAATTAACTTGTATGGCCATGTTAAAGAAAGTACTGAAAGATGATAGGATATCTAAAAACGTTTTTCAGCAGTTTCCTAATCATAGAGACAAAAATATACATCTTTCCTCTGTTTTCAATTGGTAGAAGGAAGCGAGTGAGACCAAAACATACATGGAATGAAGAAACAATTCAAATTTTGGAAGGAAAAAATTGCGAGAGAAAGAATGGAAATATGCGGATAAATGGAAAACAAATATTAAAAACTTCCTTAAATACACGTCGATGCTATAAATTGTTTAATATAATAAGTTGATGTACTTGAAAAAAAGGGTACAGGAAGTAGTAATTTATGCAATTAGTTTATAAAGTTAAGATTTATTGCATGAGTACCTTTTGAAAACGAGTGACTTTAGGAGCGAGTTTCCAAATTTGTACAAATTCAATGAAGCAACATTATAAACGAGTATCATATGCTATTTTTTGTATAATGGCATTATAAATTTATAAGAGAATCAAACTTAATTTTGCGCAACGACTTTCTGGTGACGTTTCGTGTATTTGACATTTGTGCGAGAATATAATAAAAAACAATGGAGCCATTTTTTGAAAATTTCGAAAACATCCCTGGGGCTTTATTTAAAATACTCCCACAATTGAAATATCGGTTTCAAATTCAGGAGCCAGATCGATTGAGGAATATCAATATTGGAGAAAATCGACTGAACGGTTTAGCAGCTAGCGTTGTTCACAGACGGACAGTCGTTTAGCTGTCATTCGATTTTTCGGTATTTTGAACCCACAAAACATGGATTCTGACTACACCACGCTAAAGGGAATTTTTTCTAAATTTTGCAACTGGATTTATCCATTTTTTTCGTTACCGGAACACTGAAATACGTTTTTCTGCCGAAAATTCGCCGTTTTTCTCCCAGCATTACATAACTTTCTCTCTACTCCGTACGGAGAAAGTAAAAAGTACTTTTGGTGGCACATCAAATTTCCCCGGCAGTCGACCTCGAATCAAAATTGATAGTATTGCTAGCTAAAAACCGATCTGGTGACAACGGTAACAAATAGATTTGTAAATGAAATTCCGCATGTACAGTAGAATTAAATGCGTTTTGACGGAAAACATTCACGTAAATTACAACCAGACATGTAACAAAAGCACATACTTACTCGCATTATAGGAAATAGTAACGTAATACTCGAATATATAATAGTTTCCAATATGAAAACTCATTGTCAGTTATAATTTGAAAACGTCCAAATCAACCAATTTCAACGAAACGCCTGTGATGATATCTGCTGTTTCGATAGCCAGGAACAGTAGTCATATCTAACTTTTACAAAGGAAACAAACGTAAACAAATTTAACCCTGCTGTGGTCCTCGGGTCCATTTTGACCCAAACACAATTTTAACTTTTTGTACAGCTTAAGAAAATGGTGCGATCGTTCTGATACTCCATGACAATTATTTTTTGACTGTTTCTACGCGTATATAAAATGTCATTAATTTATTTTCAATATGAAAGGAATTACAATTTTTTTTTACACATAAGGTCTTCGGGTCCATTTGGACCCGTGACATTTCTCATGTTGAAATCTCGTTAGAGATTTCATATAATAACTCGGTACATTCGTAGAAATCAACTATGGAAGGATTGTATTGTCATTGAAGACTTTATCTTCTCATAAGGTTTACAATAACAATATTTCGTCGTATAATACTATCAAACTACGAATATACTATCGAAGTTCTACGAACAGCTGGGAGCAATCTCAGCTCTCTGAACTACAGCAAACGGTACTTTCTAAAACTAGGACGTAGAATACTCATGTGTTTCTTCTTCTTCCGATAATGTGCAATCTTCAATTATATGTAACAATCAATGAATAATTGGACTTTTCCGAGGCAATTGTCCATTTTGGCAGCACTTGCCAAAGGCTTGGCAAACACGGAGGGCAATTTTCAATGAAACTCGTTACGCGTGGAATACACAACCTCTGGCAAACAAGAAGGGCAACCTAGAGAACAAAATTTGGGAATAAAAGTTGTGCTACAATTATTCTCACTTCTGAAGGATAACAATATAACTCCTGACAATTTCTTTACATCATACAACATACAAGTTGGGTTAGGAGCTTCTCAAACGGCACATCACTCTCAGTAGAACTATGCGTAAAAACAAATCTTCTATACCGCCAAAACTTCTCCAGCCAAAGAGCACAACAAACTAATATTCTACTTTCCCTTTTGCGAGTTACCCAACATTAGTATCGTATGTGCCATGAATGAACAAGAGTGTTGCTCTTCAAAGCACCCTTTACAATGATGCGAGCGGCTGCGAATCTGGAGAAAAGAAACCAGAAATAATGATCACTCATAATTCTACAAAGGTAGCGGTTGATACGATTAGTTCTTACTCATAGAAAATCATACATTTTTGTGGCCTATTGTGGTTCTCTATAACAAAATAAATGTTTTACATCAATTCAAACGTTTTTTTCACAAAAAGAAATTTGGATTGCTAATAAAAATGTTATAAAAAATAACACTTTTTTATAGAAAACTTGGGGAATCGTTTGTAAAGCCGTTATTGAAAGCAGAACACACCTGCCACAAACTTCACCAGGAGAAGAAAAAAACTAGAAATCCGATGCAAAATTCACAGTATTAAAAATTAAGTTTTTTTAGATTCTATTTGAAAAGGGGGAAAATGGAGTGTGTTACAAAACAGATAACAAAATTACTTTTTGTTGCTCCAAATAAAAACTTTTACAGGTAAAAATCTTGTCAATCACATTTGTACTACATTTGTGCAATACAATTTTTCTGTGTGTGCAGTTCATTATTTTGCTATCACGCATATTCAGAAACCATTATTTTAAATTATTGCACAACCTTATAAATAAAATAAATGTGTATAATTAACATTATGTGTATAACTTTAACTTTCTATTAAGAATACTAAATATGATCAGTGGAAAAGTAAATAATCTGCAAGAGAAATTATATGGGTCCATTTGGACCCAAGGATCTTGACAAGGAGTAAATTTGAGGACCGCAGCCGGGTTAATTGTTGCAAAATTTTCAGCACGTTATGCAGAAAAGAAATAATATTTTTTCACACAAGTTTGCCTTGATTACATCGAAGTGAGCGAACGATTTCTGAATACCGTTATCATTGCTCAAATCCACTCCCACTCTGGCGCAGCAATCGAGGTCTCGTTATCAGACGCAAGGCTTCCTCAACGAAGTGGACGACATTCGACAGTGGACTCGTTCTGTTGTTTCCCAATGCTTATAAAACGATGCGCTATAGCTCTTTCGCCTTTTCCGAGAATAACTTGTGAAAATGCCTTCTTCAATTCGACAAAAAGAAGTGTCCTGCCTCGGGAGATATCTTACGCGCCATCTGGCCGTCTGAACAGCCATTGTTACGCAATTGAAACAGCAGAACGGCGACCTCCAGAGAGAAGCGCCTTTGTTTCGTCCGCCGCCGAGGGCCGCGTGCTCCGCTCGGGACCAGGGTTACCAACTTTTCTCTAGACGAAATCGGGACTCAGGTCCAGCAATCTGAAAGGGGAGGGTCCCGTGTAAATTTTGAAAAATTAAGGGCAATATAATGCAATTTTTTGCATGATTGCAACAATTTATTTGCATTTTGCAATTATTTGCCGCAATATATGCATTTTTACAATTAATTATTCCGTAACAGTAATACATTTATAATAATAAAAGTTTCTTCTTTTTCGTCTATGAATGTCATTGGTAATAATTAAAATAAACAGACAGTTCTTTTTGTTCTTGTCTATGTTTAAACCATTATGTTATTACCAATATGTTAAAAAGGTAAGCTTCTGTCAACTTACATAAGTACTATTTATAAAAAAATAAAAACAATGATATTACAGATGTAACCAATAACTTACAATCATATTTTTAACTAATTTATAACTTGTCAACTCTTTAAATGTTCATATTTTCATGTTTAACCAGATATCTAAGGATGGCTGTTGAGCTACAGCCGAAACGTTACGTCGTCGCATAAAACTTCGTCGCATACTGTTGGCACATACATTTCTTATTCATTCATATTTGGCGCAGTGGCGGGAGATTGGTTTTTAATAACATCTTGGCCCTTTATTGCTAGCTCAGAATTTGCATTTTGAACGTACCGCGTCGGACTTATAAAAAAATTCCCTCCAAAACCGCGCGCTAGGCGCTAAAAGAGCGGGAACATAAAATTCCTTTGTTTTCTGTCGAAATTGCATTCGTCCTAGAGTCTAGTCGTATAGTTTTCATCTGTCTTCGACAGGGGGCAGCACTTGCTGGGGATTCGTCCCAGGCAGTCTGGGGCAGAGGAAATTATTAAAGTCACACTCGAGCTCCGTTTTAAACAATAACAGCATTCAATTCACACAAATTCAAACAGAGAAACAGGTCTTTCAAAATAGTCGCTCCGCCCAGTGAACGAGCTTCAGTGCGCTCGCATTAACGTTCCATGAGAACAGTTTAACTTAGCAAGGTTGGCATACCTGTCGCCTTTTAGAAAGCTTTTCAAAGAGAAGCCATCTTTTCGCGGGAAACGCTGCATGGATGAGCAAATTTGTGTAATTCAGATTAAAAGAGCATTGCTTTTCGTGTGAGACTCAGGTAACGGGTTGAACGATTTATTCCCTGATTGTTTATTTATTTATTATACTATCTTCTAATGAGAAGGGTATACTGTGTCTTTTCAGAGATCGAGCGAGCGAACGAGTATAGCAGAACAGTTCGTCTCGCCGTAATCAAAATTATGATCGCTCTCCCAAAAAATTGAACTATAACCCAAATCTGAAAAAGGAGCTATATCGCCGCCTTAACACATACAATTTGTTACTCGTAGGAAAATAAAAAATTGAATGTCAAAATTTTTTAAGGAACTGTCTGTGTATTTTAATTTTATTTATAATAATAATAATAATAACGCATTACTTACTATAACAATAAGTACATTTTCAATGACTACAGATGGTGAACTGATGGCATTATGATTTTCTCGCAAAGTCCAAGTTTTATTTATATAGTGTAATTACTGTGAAAAGCATTAGATAAAATTAAATTATTAAATACAGATTATATTTTTAAAAAGATATTTAATTTAATTTTTATATAACCCGGATATTTGGTTAAAAATTAACAATTGTTCACGCGCTGATATTTACGACACGAGCGAAGTAGGAGCAAGTTTCTACGAGTGAATAATAGCCATTATGCGCGAGTAGAAGACTATACTTTCTCTACGACTTTGAAATTGCTATTTTAAAAATATCATATGGGCGTCATAACCTCATAGAACGCTCAATGTTTTCTGGCCCTAACAAACACAAACTCGCATACTGTTTCGTGGTTTTCCTGTCTCACGACAGTGTGCAACCTGCCGCGGCAAAGCAAGCAGCGCCTCTGTAGGCGACTGCGAGAACCCTCTGCCGTGTATAATGAACTAAGACGAATGTGATTGGTCGACAGCCGTGCGAGAATAATATTCTCGCTCGGCTTGTGGAATCGACGTCATTACTGCATCTAATAACGTGCAGAAATGTATACATTCTGCAGTAGTCGTAGAGAAACAATTTCCCATGCATCTGTCAGACGTGTAATATTAGGCAATAGATTTCAAGATACATGTGGACTAAGTTGTGTTTGCTATGATTAAGCTGCGGATTTTTTGCGTTTTTGCCATTTTTTAGCAATGGAAAAACGCAATATTTAAGTTATTTATTCATTTGAGGCATTAAAAGTATTAAATGCAAATTTGTTAGGGCCTATAAAGTATTCCTGGCACAACATTTGTGTTATGCATAGTGCTTCGAAGAAAATCGTACAATATTTTCATTTATGTTTAAATTAAATGTGAGGAAAAAGATCATACTGGTCATAAGATAATCAGCTTGCATTTAATGAAAAGCAAAAAGGAAGGTACTGCGTTTCAGCCTTTTTTGTCCGAATTGGCCGACAATGAAAAGATTTATACAATGATTCGATTTGTCAGAGCAACGATGAAAGCAAAGCATCAAGGTAACATAGTTACTTATGTTTACTCCAGAAATCTTCTCAAGAACATAAATAAGAATAAAAAATGTGTAGTGCCAAAATGCTTATTTGCATTTTCAAATGTCTAATTTACACTTTTAAGTGTCTATTTTACATTTTTAAATGCCTATTTTACCTGCATATTTCTACAGTTTTTCGTGCCTATAAATCCGCAGCTTGGTTCTGATACATCGAGTTGGATTTAAATAATGGCGAAACCCTTGCGTACATTACTATTAGAGTTAAATTGTACGGAGGTGAGAATGCAGGTTCATAGGGCGGCGAAGTGGTTCATTAGTTGCTTGACTCGGGAGGAATTGCAAAACCACGCGAATTCTGCCAAGTCATCTGCATTGGCAGTTCTTGAACTCACTGTTCCACGGAACCATTAAGAAAATTTTCACAGCATCATGGACTCAGCAAATGTTTCTATATTTAATGTTAACAGTAACAGACGTTAATGAAACAATCATTGGATTTGTCATTGGATCATCATCCAGTCATTTGCTAGTAACGTTCTTCAAGTTGGAGGGATCATTGTTTTTTCCACGATAAACACGTCTCCAATACAAACAATTGTAAATGTCATGTGCACAAAACTACATAATCATATTTTTTGCAATGAGTTGACAAACCCTGAATTGAAGAATCCAGGAGTGGGGGTTGGGAACCCGCGGCCATTGGTGAACACTGATGTGCCAGCTAGGTTTCTCAATGAAGAAAATACTGTAATTAGTTTGGTGCAAGGAAAGAGAAATTGCACACATACGAGTACAATTAACATTTTTCGCAGTAGTTTTGTACATAGTAGTTTAGTGTAGTGTTTCGTAGTAGTAGAAGTGTGTAGTAGCGTGTGTGTAGTAGTTTGGACAGAAATTGTCACATTATAATATTACATAACCATTAACAATATCATTCTTTCGTTTCGAACATCGATCATCAATAACATCAATGTTCTGTTATCGACGTTGCATCACGAATTGGGACTGGCGGCGAGGATTCCTCATTCAGAACTCACCACCTTCGAAGAATACATGACCCAGATATCACGAATTATCGGGGTGGTGAGTTAACGACAAGTAAATACATAAATTCACAATCAATATTTATTCAACAATTCTTTTTCTTCAAATTCTTTCGAAATTCTTCAAAAATTCTTTTTTTTTTTTCAACGCTTTCATTTCATTTTAACACTTGCTTTCCTCTGCAAAAAAGAAAATTAAATATTTCACGAAACCAATTCTTGGATAACATAAGGGATTAGAACATCATGTAAAAACAAACTAATTCTTTCTTTCATTTCTAAGCATCATAATGTATCTCAAGATTTCCTCCTCTGCATTAAAAAAAATACAAGACAAATAATAGCTTTTGTGCATATCTTTCAGTAAAACACCTGTTAATAATGTAGATAAATCAACAGCAGTGCTGCTTGTACTGCAAGTCCATTCTTCTTTCTTTCTTGTTCGCGCATATATCAAATACTTTCTCATTGAAGTCTCTAATTTCGTATGTCTTTTTCAACAGTTAACACGGCACGAGCAGTCAGTCTTTCTTCATTCATTGAACTTTATTCGCATGTGTATTCGAGCACACGAGGTACTAAGATTCTCAAATTTTATATTAAAAGTAGAGTACTGTTATCGTTCTTGATCACTCGGTTGGAATACGAAAACAAACACACGTACACGTTTGCGTTACTACAACGACATTCATAACTCACATAGAAATTCATATGAGGCGTTGGTTCTCCATCGTAAGTTTTTATTTTAGCATAAAGCCTTTTCGGCCGCATTGCGGCCATCTTTAGTGCAATTTGAGGCGTCTGTGGTCCTCCGTCCAGACAAGACAGCCTGTCTCGTATATGTATTGTCATATCTTTGTGTTGAAGAGGATGCAGCACAAATAATGTTTTATAAAACACAGAATATGGTATTTATACTACGATTTTCCTAACTTTGCCCCTGACAGGAATCAACTGTTTCGCTGCCATCCAATCGGGAGCTTATATTTCGCGACAGTGACGTCAATATGGTGACGTTCAAGCACCCGATTGGATGAAACCGTCAACAGCTGATTCCTGCCAGGGGCAAAGATATGAAAATCGCAGTATAGTTGGCACGCGTTTTCGTTGGGCGAAGAAAACTTGGGATTCCCCCTAGTTCTCTGTCTCTCTTGATCTTTCTTGAAGAACCCGTGGTGGCGGTCATAGAGTTTCGGCACCTTTCGGTGGTCTCCGGATTATGCGGCGGCGAGGAGACCACCGCCCGAGCCAAACATTCGCTGCATCATCCCCTCTTGCCCCCCGCCACCCCTCGCCCTCAAAGCACGCCGCTTGGGTAACCCGCTGAGAAACTGCCAGCCCCCTGCGCGACGCATGAGGCCTTCGGGCTGTCAACTCAATGTTCGATAGAATTCTTACCTGAAGAGCCGCACTGAAGACAACAAAAACGTTTATTAACACCTCAATCGGCAAAAATAAAAAATTCCGATCTTATGGAATTTTATGGGGTTCACTGAATGGGCACGGGCCGCCAGCGCGTTTCATCATCATACCATAACGTTACATCCAATGGTGGTTGCTAATGACAAAGTAATTGATGCGACCTTAAATAACACAAAAGCAAAAAATTAAATAATTTCTTATTTAACACCGAGAGAGATGGCTCAATGCATCAACCTGATTTCACTGCAGTCCCTCTGACCGGGAGGTCCTGGGTTCGAGTCCCCACGGCGGCAGAAGTTTCGACCCTTGCTTGTCAGCGAGGTCGAATTCAGTCGCCGTCTGGAGGAGAATTCTAGCGGCTGGCTGCTCTGATCAGTAGTTTTCCGTGCTTTCTCCCATTAACACCAGGCGAATGCCGGGGCAGTACCCTAACAAACGGGCCGCGGACCGCGCGCGATGTTTCCTTCCTCTTCCTTGTCCTATCCTCTCGCCTTGCACACACACACACACTTACGCTAACATGCACTACACTACAACACATGCCGGGAGACCGGTTGGGAGCTTAGAGCTTGTGCCAGCTGGGGCGGTGCCTCGCTAGTGGGAGATACCTGGTTAGGGGAACCCCCCCCCTAGTCGCCGGTAGGTCGGCGCCAGATCTGGCCATTCAGCGGGCAAAAACTCATCGCCTCCTCCCGGGAAAAAAACACGCACTACACTGACGGGACTAATGATCTAAGTAAATGACATGCCCGGAAACACTAATCAATCAATCTTATTTACTCATCGATACACGTAGAATTGTTTATCGTTTCCTTCCCAGTGTAAAAATAGCGCCCGCGTCAGGCTCTCTCCGCGCCCGGCCGCCCCGTCCGGTTACTCTGGGGGCGTGTCGGCAAAGGCGCGAGGCCTCCATGAATTATTCCCCGACGAGTCGCTAGCGGAAGCGGGCGGAGGCGGCGGCGGCGGCGGGGGCGGTGGCGATGGGATGAGGGGGCGGGGGCGATGGGGGCAGGGGGCGGGGGTGAGGGCGGGGGGGCGGGGGCAGGAGGATCGGTGGAGGTGGCGGAGCGGGGGGCGGGGGTGGCGGCGGGGGCGAGCGGTCCAGCGCTGCAGGGGACGGCGGTGTCGCCAGATGACGGATGGGCACCTGCGCGGCGCCTGTTCCCGCAAGGAGAGCGAGGGCGCTGGTGGCGCAGCACCCGCGGCTCCTCATGGGTCACGGCGGTCGCCAGTATCACGCACGGCCCTCTCACCAATCTATTAAGGCCCATTCACAATGCAGACATAAACATAAGCTTACCGTTAACATAAAAGTTAGTACAACGTTTATAAGCGGACTCATTCACAATGCATTCGCATAAGCATAACGCATAAGACCTTAACTTAAAAGCTTGCAACCTTCAAGCTTCTGTGCTTATGCTTATGTCGGAAATAAGAAATGAACCAATCACAGTACGCTTAACTCAAAATCGAGTATCGAAATAGGATCGAAGTCGATAGATCGAACAAAAGACTTTTTTTCCAAATTGCTTGGTTGATTTTCGATAGTTTTCTGCGTTCTTTTGTAGCGTACGATCTTTTTGTAGTTGAGTTTCGTTGTAATATTCATAGTAGTACCATTTAGTTTGAATTTTTATTGAAATTAAAATACCTAACCTAACCTAAGCCAACTCATGGCGAGGCCGAGACGCCGCTGGTAGGATTTGGCTCGTAAAGAGCTGTTGTGCCACAGTAGATACGTACATGTTTATAAATGTTATGTATGTTTATATAAACATGCATATTTTAAACAAAATTTCAATATATATATATATATATATATATATATATATATATATATATATATATATAAAATATAGATTCTCACATCCAACCAATAGTAACTAGAATGGCTCACAGAAAATAGAAAATCTTTGCTTACGCTTATGTTGTACATTGTGAATGCTTCAGTCTATCACTTATGTTAAAGTTTATGTCTGTGCGTTACGCTTATGTTTACGTCTGCATTGTGAATGGGCCTTCAGTGTTGCACTAACGATTAGGGAGTTTTTGCCACCTCGAATGGTGACCACTAACGATCTTGCGCTCATGCGCAGTTCAAGTTTTGTATGTCTTGTGCATGTGCGCATGCACAGAAGATCGATAGTGCTTCACGTTCGAGGTGGCAAAATCTCCCTATTGTTTCACTATCGATAGTTTTTATACTATCGTAACTGAATAGCGATAGTATAGGTATTTTCTCATCTTTAATTAATACCTTTAGATCATTATTTGTGTTGGGAGAGAAATTTGTGTTTTTATACAGATTCCTGCGAAATAAATTACCACTTTACAATATATATGAGTCTTTTATAAATGAAAACTACATTAAATATAAATACAAGCAAATTTTATCACAGATTCTACTCGGTTACGATGCAAATCTATAATAATGTAAATCTATTGTTATGTATACAATTTAGAAACATATGATAAATAATCGTAAAATAATAAATAAAATATTCACAATTAAAATAGTATATTAAATAAATAATAAATAGAATTATTTCACCAATACATTAAAAAAAAATTTCGTAATTATTTATACGAGGTCTAGATTTTTTTCAGGTTCTGATAGGCTATAAGAAAAGACAACGAGTTGATTTACAATGTCTTACTTATTTTTCTACATAGTCAGCATGAAGGTTGAGGCATTTGTCATAACGCGAGAACAGCTTTCCTATACCCTCTTCAAAGAAGTTCCCCACCAGTGAGCTTAGGTAGGTCCTCGCAGCGTCTTGAAGCTCGTTTATGATAACCCTGACACCAAAGAGCAGTCGAAACAATGGATGCATACACATTCCCCAAGCAAGCCCAAGAAATTCCAACAGACTTTGACCAAAAATAAAACAATGACAACAGTGTTTTGGGACCAAAAAGGTGTACTGCTTGTTGATTTCCTGGAACAGGCAACAACAATCACAAAGAACTTACTGTGAGACTCTGCGGCGCCTCCGGAGAACAATACAAAACAAAAGAAGAGGCATGCTCTCATCCGTCGTGGTTCTGATCCACGATAATGCACGTTACATAGTGCCAACGTGACAAAACAGCTCCTCCAACAGTTCAAGTGGGAAGTGTTTGACCAACCACCATATAGTCCTGACGTAGCACCCAGCGATTATCATCGCTTTCGAGAAATGACGGTGTTAGGGGGTCAATGCTTCGCTAACAACGAGCTTCAAGACGCTGTGAGGACCTACCTGAGCTCACTGGCCGCTGACTTCTTTGAAGAGGGAATAGGAAAGCTTGTTTAACGTTATGACAAAAGCCTTAACCATCGTGGTGACTGTGTAGAAAAATAAGTAAGATATTGTAAATCTTTTAGTAATAAAATCATCTTGTTATCTCAATTTGCCTTTTTTATAGCCTATCGGAACTTAAAAATATATCAATTTATAGAATTTTTTGACAATATACGAGTTTTTTTATGTACTACTTAATTCGGATACATACCTATTAGTTCATTTATTGTTTTATATACTTTATATATAAATATATTGTTTTATATACTTATATTGGTATCCTATGCTCTCAGTATATTTTGTTATTAAAAACAGTAGACTTAGAAACTATCGAAAAACTATTTGCCACAATACCGATAGCCAACGATTGTTTCAACTATCGATAGACTATCGATGTTTAAGAAACACTACAATCTATGTACTGTTTAGAGAGAGATTACTGTTCGCTTCTCGCCAAAAACGATGTTTTCAATGTTACGCCATTAACGATGTGTTTAATATATTAGATTGTGTACTCAGATTGTTCTAAAAGAAGTGCTTATTTTTAAACTAACAACCACGCCCAATATGGTATATGTGCATGTCTCAGGGAACGATGATAAGGAATGATGAAACTAAAAGATTCTCAGAATCCAACATAACAGTGGGCATTTATTTCTCCATACAAAATTGGGCAAGCTAATTATGGACAATTTAATTAAAAATCTCCTTGGCTTAAGCATTAGGGAATATCTTCGTTTTTTTCAAATTCGTTTTAATTGATACAATCCAAACGAAAACATATTTTCTTACATCTACTTCACAAAATAATTTTACAATAGTGTAGGTTAGATCTCGCTTTATTTTCAAAATTGGTGGTAACGAACTTAGAATTTTTGCTTTACTATAAATGACCCTTCACGCTCCTTAGTTTAGTTTACACATACGGTTGAAGTTCCACTGTCACTTTTTTTCGGATTTACTTCAAGAGTGTGGACTCCCTCCCGTTTATTCCTTTAGTTCCTTTCTCTTCCTTTAGTTCCTTTCGGAGCATAGGGCCTCCGCGAAGCATCTTCATCTTACTTGATTCTCTGCAATAGGTATGATTTGTTTCCACGTCATACCAGTCTCCCGGATCTCTCCTTCCACTGTCCTTCTCCATGATATTCTCGGTCAACCTTGGCCTCTACTTCCTTGTGGGTTCCAACATAGTGCTTCTCTCTCAATTGAATTTCGGGGCCTTTACTGCTTCCCTTAATTTTCCTGGTCCTAACAAAGTACGTATGTTGCAGCATCCAATTTGTGTTGTCCTTCTCTTGTCAAAAGTCTTCAACAATGTATTCCGGCCATTCTTGGCTTTGGTTTCTTTAATAGATTTATTAGAGAGAGTACTGATAATTGGCCAATACCTCCGAGTGTCCATAATGGGGCTGCCATTATTCGGCCTAACTCGTTTACATTACTTATGAGCACTAGCGTGTCCGCTAGTTCCTCCAGGATATGTAGACCACTAAGAAGTCTCCTCCCGAGTAATTTTGTCTACGATTTATCAAAAGAAGTCGGGGAAAATACTTTTTCTCCAGACGTAAATATGACTACAGATCAAAAAACTCTCTTCGGCGGAGATATTAGTCCCGCAAATCCTTTTTCCAAAACCGAAGAGTGCATTTAGTTCAATATGCTCAATAATAACTCTTCGGTAATTATTAGCAGCACGAAATCGAATGCATATAAAACAGAACTGAGAATTTTCCAGCAGTCAGCCTTTTCACTTTCCTATATTCGGAGTAATATACGAATATATGTAGTGTTGGTAAAGTTAAGAAATACTGCGGAAAATGGATTTCGAGATTTTAACGGAAATATACTTGTGGGGTCCCCTTATACCGATAAAAGGTTTTTTTTTTTCCAAAACGTCCGTCCGTATGTCCATCAGTATGTGAACACCACTAGCGCCTAAACCAAAGTACGATTTCTTCCAAAATGGATATTCTCCGGTCGATCTGATTCAACTCAATTTTGAACAAATTTCTTCAAATTTGGGGCTACTTTACATGAGCCCCTTAGGCATTTTCAAAATTCTATCAAAAACGGCTCCAAATTTTTTCTTTAAAATTCGGAGAATAAAACTATTCCCTAAATGAAATATTTTATACCTGGGAATGCGTCAAATATTATTTTGTTCAATTGCCTTTAATCTTTCATTAATTTGCCGGCGTGCGCGCGACTGCCTTTGTGCTTTTGTTGTTCTAAAATGGAGTTCAGCTATTTGACATGTCAGAGGGCTTCAGTATTCTCACTTCGCAACATTCTAAACGAAACGCGGGAATCTCCGTTCCGTTGCCTTCTCTCTATTGGTCATAAAGAAGATTTGAAAATAAAAAAACATCCCGTCTGCAGCACTCCGTGCGCCCACTCGTGAAAATATTTTTAGTATTCCAAACAAACATTTTACTTATTCAGATTGTTCGATTACATGTATTTTCGATCACTGTAAGCAAAATCAAAGATGTTGAAAGTTGTTTTTTGTTGATTTTTTCTATTACTTGTACTATTGTTTTTGTTTGCTGTAGGGCTGAAACAGGCGAAAACATCATCTTGAGTTACTGGAAAACAGCTTGATGAAAACCAATTGATGCTTTTCTCGAATTTAAGAACAGTATCTGTTTCATTTAATTAATTTTTCTATTTAATAACAATTTTCTAGTTAATTTTTCTTTGTTATATTTTGTTTTATAAGGTTTTCTGAGACAATGCATTTTTTTATTTTTCTATACCTAAAAATCGCCATATTTCTATGATTTATAAAATGTATTAAAATTAAAAATGTAATGAATTGATTTGAGATTTTATTCTTCATTCTTCAATTAAATAATGAAAGTTTGGAGGGTGCAAAATACTGTTTTTTTCGAGGCAGCCTACAGTGCTCCTACGCGCCCGCCCTTGTGAGTAAACGAGGCGCCCCCACCGGAAGGTTAAAGCCACCATTGAGTTCTGCCCTTCCTAAGTACATCATCCCCCACGATTGATAACAACGGATCGGATAAAAATAGATTATTTTTGGTTTGGAATGGTTGGTTTGGTATGTCTAATCAAACACAAAGATTACAATTCAGTGCTTTTTAAATAACCGAGGATACTTCTCAAACAATATCCATAATAGCGAATTAATTTAATTATAAATGTGGTGCGTATTTAATTATATCAATTGCGAATAGTAAAACAATTTTTCCGTCCTGGCAACGAACCTCTGGAAAGCAAAATATCAAGTCCTACTTAGAAAGAGTTCAAATCTCTTTACTTTGATTTTATTTCCTTTCACATATCTCAAACAAACAGTAAAATAGCGATGGACGCACTAATTAAATCTCAACTCTTTTCGTTTCTCTCAGTATATCAGTAATGAAAATTGTAAATAAAAACTGGAGACGAAGTGTCATCATCCACTTTTAATCACACTCACTTGATAACGCCTAACCAAATGACGTTTCTACCTGTCCAGAAAAAAATGAAAGCAGCCATCTTGCAGTAAATGACACTGAAGTTCCAGTGCCTGCCATTTGACTAATGTAAATGAAGGAAAAAGCATATCTCTAAATGAAGAAAGTCCTTAGACTACTTGCACCGGCTTGGGTGGCTCAGGGCATCAACTGACGTCAGTGAAGTACCTTTCACGGGGAGATCTTGGGGTTCTATTCCCGACGAGAGCAGAATTTTCGACACGAGCTACAGAGCTAGGTCTAATTCAGCAGCAGCCTGGAGGAGAATTCTAGCAACCGGCTGCTCTGATCGGTAGTTTTCCGTAGTTTCTTCGATAAATACCAGGCGAATGCCGGAGTAGTATAGTAACAAACGGGCCACGGACCGCGCGCGATCTTCCATTTCTCTTGTCCTACACTATGTGATCAAAAGTATCCGGAAACGGAGGCGGTGGTGCATGGTGTGATCGTGTTTTTCATGGATGGGGCTTGCACCCCTTGTTGTTTTGCGTAGCATTTTCACAGGCCAACGTTAATATTTTAAACATCTTCTTGCTTCCCACTGTTGAAGAGCAATTCAGGGATGGCAATTGTATCTTTCAACATGATCGAGCACCTGTTCATACTGCACGGCCTGTGACGGAGTGGTGACACGACAATAACATCCCTGCCATGGACTGGCCTGCACAAAGTCCTGACTTCAATCCTATTGAACACCTTTGGGATGTTTTGGATCGCCGACTTCGTGCCAGGCCTCACCGACCTCCATCGGTACCTCTCCTCAGTGCAGCACTCCGTGAAGAATGGGCTGCCATTCCCCAAGAAACCTTCCAGCATCTGATTGAAAGTATGCCTGCGAGAGTGGGAGCTGTCATCAAGGCTAAGGGTGGGCCAACACCCTATTGAATTCCATGACCGATGGAGGGCGCCACGAACTGGTGAGTCATTTTCAGCCACGTGTCCCGATACTTTTTATCACTTAGTGTACGCTGCACTCCCATTTGAATAGCAAATTAAACCTTTTTACCGTTCATACATCAATGTTAACTAAATAAAAGGACTAAAAGAATCAGAAATTTTTCAATACTTTTAGCCTGTTGCAAGTAATAACTGACCAGAGACATTCTTACGTCTTGAATTGTCTTGTGTCTTGAATTCGCATGTGCAATCAAGCTCAGCCATAGAATTTGTGAAAGAATAGCTCTCTAAAACAAAAGGGTAGCTTTGACGCATCCTCTCTCCTTAAGTACTCACATTTACCCGTAAATTATCAATATTACCACACATGGCGGGAGCTCGGAGCGTATCCCAATGGGGGCCCTGCTAGCGGGAGATACTTGGTGAGGGAAAAACCTGCCACCTGACATGTAGGTCGACTCCGGAACCTGCCATCCAGCGGGACAAGATTACCGTCACTACCCACGATAATACATGGACAACACTTGTGGGACTAACGACCTCATTCGTTGATGCGTCAAGCGTTGAGAGTCCAAGTGCGGTCGCCTCCGGTTGTAGAGAACTTCTGGGGACTAATAGTTTTGGTTCACTGTAACAGAGGTTCAGTGTATCCGATGATGTAACATTAAAAGGAATTTCTCCACAATGATTATTTGTATTAATATCGAGATACAGCAAAATACATTAGCAGCACGAACTGAAAATTTCAATATCTTTATTTGTCCATAAACAATCAATAATTTTCAATTGTTTAGTTCGTACTTTTCCATTATTAATTTCTCCAAATCCTCCCCTAGATTCCGTGCTCAGTCCATATTTGATTCTGCATTGTCCTCTAAGTCTAAAAATCGTAACGCACTCTCGACACCCTTCAACGCCTCTTGCACTGTTGGAACACCATTTTACATTCCAAAAGCCTTCTTAATCGCCTAATGACATACGAGATACAATTAATTTCTAGGACTTATGTCCGACATTCACTATATCCGAGGTTCAGGTTTACTATAACCGAATCTTCTTATGTTTATTTGAATTGTAAGTGAAACGGGACCACTGACTTAACGGTCAACTGGTGACGTGCTTTCGAACTTCTGTTACCGGTGACGTGCAGTCACTGTGACCGGGAAAGTGGTAGACTGATTATATTCGCTATTTTATTTCATATCGAATTAACAATTTTTTTCACGTTAACAAAGGCATAATAAAGAGAAAAATCGAAGACTTTTGCAAGTAGATCAGCCCGATAGATCAACCTGATTATTGTGTAGAAAGAGATAAGAAGGGACTGTAAACCAAACTTCGTGCGTTGCGCCGGTCCAGAGGAAAGTGGGTTTATTTTTCCTAGCCGGTCACTGGGCCCGCAGGTCACCAGTTAACGGTTACATTCACTATAACCGAGGGTTCACTATAGCAGAGTTCACAAAAACCGGATCTTCTTATGATTATTTGTAATGTAAGTGAATTGGGACCAGTGACGTAAGGTTACTATAATCGAGGGATCACTACAGCCGTGTTTACTATAACCGGATCTTCTTGTGTTTATTTGAAATGTAAGTGAATTGGGACCGGTGACGTAAGGTTACTATAATCGAGGGATCACTACAGCCGTGTTCACTATAACCGGATCTTCTTGTGCTTATTTGTAATGTAAGTGAATTGGGACCAGTGACGTAAGGTTACTATAATCGAGGGATCACTACAGCCGTGTTCACTATAACCGGATCTTCTTGTGCTTATTTGTAATGTAAGTGAATTGGGACCAGTGACGTAAGGTTACTATAATGGAGGGATCACTACAGCCGTGTTCACTATAACCGGATCTTCTTGTGCTTATTTGTAATGTAAGTGAATTTGGACCAGTGACGTAAGGTTACTATAATCGAGGGATCACTACAGCCGTGTTCACTATAACCGGATCTTCTTGTGTTTATTTGTAATGTAAGTGAATTGGGACCAGTGACGTAAGGTTACTATAATCGAGGGATCACTACAGCCGTGTTCACTATAACCGGATCTTCTTATGATTATTTGTAATGTAAGTGAATTGGGACCAGTGACGTAAGGTTACTATAATGGAGGGATCACTACAGCCGTGTTCACTATAACCGGATCTTCTTGTGCTTATTTGTAATGTAAGTGAATTGGGACCAGTGACGTAAGGTTACTATAATCGAGGGAATCACTACAGCCGTGTTCACTATAACCGGATCTTCTTGTGCTTATTTGTAATGTAAGTGAATTGGGACCAGTGACGTAAGGTTACTATAATGGAGGGATCACTACAGCCGTGTTCACTATAACCGGATCTTCTTGTGCTTATTTGTAATGTAAGTGAATTTGGACCAGTGACGTAAGGTTACTATAATCGAGGGATCACTACAGCCGTGTTCACTATAACCGGATCTTCTTGTGCTTATTTGTAATGTAAGTGAATTTGGACCAGTGACGTAAGGTTACTATAATCGAGGGATCACTACAGCCGTGTTCACTATAACCGGATCTTCTTGTGCTTATTTGTAATGTAAGTGAATTTGGACCAGTGACGTAAGGTTACTATAATCGAGGTATCACTACAGCCGTGTTCACTATAACCGGATCTTCATGTGCTTATTTGAAATGTAAGTGAAACGGAACCGGTGAGCTTAGTTCACTATAACCGGAGCCGACTGTGCCAGAGCTGAGCTCTCGGCGGCGAGGCGAGGTCCGCAGGTGGTCGACCTCGCAAGGCTGCCTCCTCCTTTAATTCAAGGTTCGATAACCGGCCGCGGGGCGCGCTGCGCGAAAAAAAACAAATGCGTGCGGCGCCCGGAGGCAGCCGTGGCCGAAGCGCGGCGCCGGACGCCGTTCCGGGAAGCGCCGAATCGCCGCGGGCGACGCCGGGCGCCGACGCCGACGCACACTGGGCCGAGGCGCCCAAGCCGCAAACAATCCGCTCATGACACCGGGCGCACGTTCCGAATGATTTCCACATTAGCTTCTCAGCTAGATCCAATTCAGTCGGAGAATTCGAACGGACGGCTGCTTTCATCGGTACTTTTCCGTGGTTTCTCCGATCAAGATCAGGCGAATGCCGGAGCAGTACACTGACAAACGGGCCACGGGCCGCGCGCGATCTTGCCTTCCTCTTCCTTGTCCTATCCTCGTCCATTACACACATACACGTGCGTGCACTACACCACCACACTTGTCAGGCGACCGGTCTGGAGCTTAGAGCTTGTCCCGGCTGGGGTGGTGCCCCGTTGATGGGAGATACCTGGTTAGGGGAAAACCCGGCTAGTGGACGGTAGATCGGCGCCGGATCTCGCCATCCAGCAGGGAAATATCACCGAGTAGAATTGAATTGAAGTCTTATTTTGCGAGGCGAAACTCAGACCACCAGACCTGCTCTTCCTTCTGACCACGCAGATTTCGCTACGCTCCTTTCACCCTGTAGCGGAGAAAGAAAGTATTATGCGGACGACGAAAGAGGCGGTTTGAATTTAGCTCAGGGGCTTAATTTAGGCTTGAGAATCTTTTATATGCACTAAATCTACTAACATGGGACTGCTGGCTTCACTTCCTTTCCGAAGGTAGGCGTTCGAAGCAGTTTTTTCGCCCTTAAAACTCCACGGCTTCGATCGGGTTTGAACTCGCAATCTGTGGTATAAGAGTTCGCTACGCTAACCGCTGCACCAACGCCGCCGCTCAATGAGCAATAGAGTGACGTTTCAGGGCGCTAGTGGCGCTAGCGACGCTCCTCCCCCGCCGGAGATCCAGCGCCGCTTCGCACGTCGGCCGGCGGAGCGTTTTCCCGCTCCAGGTGTCCCCCCATCGGGGCGCAGCTGGCGATGGCAAGCACTAAGCTCTCCCCGCTGCTCTCCTGACATTGGTGGAAGTGTAACTATGCAAGTGTGAGGATAGGTCAGGGACGAGGAATGAAAGATCGCGCGCGGTCTGTGGCTCGTTTGTTAAGGCACTGCTTTGCCGTTTCTCGGTATACCAGTTTAGCGCAGAAAACACACAAAGGTACCGAATAGAGCAGTCGTCCGCTACAATTCCGCAGACAGCGCCTGAATTCCACCTAGCTACATATTCAGCGTCAAAAATCCCCCATGACGGGGACGCGAACCCAAGGCCTCCCGCTCAGAGGCGCAAGAAAGACACAGACAACGCTGGCTCTCAACTACAGTCAGTTGGTAAGCAGAATCAAGGGAACCAACATAAATAAAATATGGATGTAAAGAGGTAAGTAAGAAAGAGAGAAGGAGAGTAAGATACACAATGAAAGTAACAAGGGGCAGAAAAGTATGAAAAATAAGGTAAGAAAGACTGTAAGCAAGAAAGAAGCCAAGTAAGTAGGGAACGACATTAAGAGACAAAAATCATTAAATACGTAAAAGCAAACAAAAGGTACAATTATGTAATGCTGAATAAAATAAAAGAGATAAAGAGAATTAAAAAGATATAATGAAATTAAAAAAGAAAAATGAAGAAAACGAACAATACGGGTTTACTCAGTGCATTGCATAGATAAAGAACAATGTCGTGAGTGCTATACATTGAAATTTGTGAATTATTACCAATGCAATAGAGCGTACGGTCATCCACGATTCGCAAGATGAATTCCACAACAAACATTATAAAACTGAACTCTACAACAAGTGATGCAGTTTGTCGAAACAAATATTTTGTTTCTGTTGTTCTTAGGGAAGCGTTTCCCCAAACATAAATTCAATAACTAAACTGAAAACGTTGAACGTTACTAAACGTAATCTTTTTTACCTTTCTTTTGTTTTCTTTAGAAAATATTAGTTACAAATATTTACTGAAACACTTGCTGAAACACTTGCACAAAAGGAAATTAATGATTTTTTCTATGAGATAGATCAAGAAACACACGATGAATCAAACAAAGAATAAAAACGATGATTCCAGTAATGTGTAAGGTACATTATTTTATAGATGTTTCGACTTCATTTGCGAGGTCCTCTTCAGTATTCTTCAGGAACAAGGTTAAAACAATACATTAACAGACAATAACTAGTTACAAGTCTAATCAATTGTTAATTTAGATTATGGTAGCTAATTTAGTGAGAAACAGGCCGGTTACATGCCCGTCCTCTATCTCTAAATTAAGGAGTTTCTTTCTGTTGAGTTATTGTTGATATTGTTATTGAGTTATTGTTGAGTTATATGATTAGGTGTTGCACTTTACAGTGTTCCTTGAACTATTTGACCTATGATTGGATTGAAACGAAGTTATGATGCGGAATATTTTCAAACAAATTAAGAACTTTTTTGGTGAAAATGCTGTGAAGCATCTTATAAGTTGGTGATCCACAACAGAGAAGACAATTCGACAAGAAACCAGAGTACAGTTCTTAGTAAAATGACCGACATGACACCGTTTCTCGTCATTTGGACTACAATTTAATTTTAACTTTCGCAGTATAACTGCTAAATGTAAAGTGTGACACCTAATCAACTCAATATAACTCCTCTTCAGTAGAAGAGGACCTCGCAAATGACGTCGAAACGTGTAGAAATAGTAGTTTATGCAATTAGTTTATAATGTTAAGCTTTATTGAATGAGTACATGTTTTGAAAACGAGCGACGTTAGGAGCGACTTTTCAAATTTGTACGAATGCAATAAAGCAACATTATAAACGAGTTGCATACGCTATTTTTCTGTATGACAGCATTATAAATTTATAAGAAAATGAAACTTAATTTTGCGAACAACGTTCCTGTGATGTCTGGGGTATTTGACATCTGTGCAAGAAAACTGTGGTCGGCTGTTCGGTTTACCTCTACCTCCCCCTAATTCTCTCGCTGCGATGGCTGAATGTGTGATGACGCAATCATTCGAGCCGTAAAATCTAATACGTCATCATTTGCGCGATAAAACGCCTGATTATGAACGATTTTTTGCAACAGGAAAGGTCATTTATAATGCTGGAATAAAAAAATACATATAATTTTCATGACTGGAATCATCGTTTTTATTATTTGAATGCACTTTTTGGCGCGCTCTCTGAGAGCGACCCACTGTGCGCCCCAGCCGCCGCTTTCTTATCGCCTGCGGCCAGAGATGCGAGGGCGGGAATCTGAAGTCTGGCCCGGGATAATTTCCTCTTTGGGTTCCAGGAACGAATTGCGCGATCTTGAAGTTTATGAACGTTGATGGCTACATGCAGAAGAGATGAGATTACGAAACACTCATAGTTATTACTACAGGTCGAGAAATCCACGTGAATGTTGAAGTATTCATAATATTGTAATGGTCGCTATCTCTTAGATCCAAGATAAGTTTACGAGTTTACTCTTTTACTTCTCATAATTTATTCGCTCCTAAATTTATAGTGTAGTTCTGCTCTTTATAGTGAGAGCTGGTTTTTGATAACCTTGTGAGGTAAAAGCACAGTGTACGTATTTACACAGTGGCGCAGCTCCGTCTTAAATGCCCTAAGGCGAAGTACGATTCTTGTAATTTGTCCAAAATTGAGGTATTCCGATGTAGGGAATAATTTCTGACATTTTCCGAAAGTAAAATTATCGACTTCCCACGTCCTTCTTGTAAATAAGAAACATAGACTCTCTTTATATCATGTTAGCTTTAGAGTCCAAAAAACTGACGATGAAAATACATTCAAACTTTATGCATCATTAGTTGTGTGCACCACATTTCCGTTAGGAAATACGCACTTTCGTAAGTAATTGAATGAGAATAGAGGAATTATGAGGAAGAACAAGTACACTATGTGATCGATGTAGGCGTCACCGACCTACATCGATACATCTCCTCAGTGCAGCACTCCGTGAAGTTTGGGCTGCCATTCCCCAAGAAACCGTCCAGCACCGGATTGAAAGCTGTCAAGGCTGAGGGTGGGGAACACCCTATTGAATTCCAGCATTACCGATGGAGGACGCCACGAACTGGTAAGTCATTTTCAGCCTCGTGTCCGGATACCTTTGATCAGGTAGTGTATTTCAGAAAAAGCATATTGTATTTAAATTTAGGGAGGTCTGAGCCCTTATTTCTTGGCGCCTGGGGGTCTGTCTTCACAACGGAATATCTCACGGTATTTTGCGTCGTTCCCAGTCGTGTCGCTGGGATGCGATCGCGACTGCATCGAGCAGTGCGGACGATCATGCCACTCCTGGCGGTACGACCGAGAACGACGCGAAATAACTTGAGATATTCCATTCTGAAGACAAGCCCCCGCACGCCAAGAAATAAAAAGCCAAGTATAGATTTCGCGTGAGGTCGTGCCCTGCCCCGCCCCCCTGGGCATCTGCCTGGTGCCAGCGGCGCGCATGCGCAGTGAAGAGTAGCACGCAGCGGGCAGCGAAACGAGAGCGCCCGCCTGGACAAGGGCCCTCTCCGTCCCCACCCCCTGCCCACCTGCGCACCCGGCGGAGGCCACCGCGCCGTAAAAATGCTGCCCTCCATCCACCATTAAAATCGCTTCTCGGAAGCGCATTGTACAGCCGTCTTTCTCATGCTCACTCGCCAGCTCTATCAAGCTCATTTTAATATTCAAATGAGGGGGTCGGGGGCCTGGGATAAGCGGAATGGTGGCGGGGGGCGGGGGAGGGAGGGGCAGTGTGGGGCGTCGCAGAGCGGGGTTGGCGAAAGTGGATGTGGCGGAGCGGAGGCGTGCGGGGCCGACGGGGAGAGACGGTGCGGGGCGCCTAGTGGCAGGGAGGGGGCGACGCCGGGCGGAGTGGAGCGGGGTGGGGTGGGGTGAGGCGGTGCGGGCCAGGGCGGGGAAGAGCCGGGGTGAGGCGGGCCGGGGCGAGGAAGGGCAGAGCGGGGGGCGGGGCGGGACGGGGCGTGGCGACGCTAGGTGGGACAGGGCGGAACGGGTGAGGCGTGGGGAGCGGGGAGGAGCAGGGCGGAGCGGGGAGGGGCGAGGCAGGGTGGAGCGGGGGAAGGGGCGGGGCGGGGGACTGTGAAAGGTGGAATAGGGGAGGGGGACGAGATGGAGTGGCAGGGGGCGGCGGGCGGGTATCTGCGCCGCGGCCGCGCGGCCGTTCCTGGGAAATCGCCAGCGGATCATCCGCTATTACAGCCGATGCGCTGATTAGTTTTCCGAGAAGCGCCGCGGGTGCGCGCCTGCTTGCCTGCGGCGACCCGACGCACTAGCGCAGCGACGGTGGCTTCGGGCACTGCACGCCCCCTCGCGCCGCCTCGCTGCATTCGGCTCTCGCCCTCAAAACGCCTCTTCTCTATTCTTTGTCAGCATATTCATTGTTGTTATTCCTCTATATCACGACTAAAGATGTGAGTCGGCTGAATGTGAAATCTTCTCCAGGTTGCAACCAGCTACCTAAGGAGCAGATCTAGGGACTGTCGGTGCCTCTACAATACTTTGCGCAAAATGTGGGCTGTTCCAAATAAAGCGATTTCTTGCACTTCCCAGTCTTTTGAATTACCTGAGAGTTTAGACAAGTTCTTACACAAATTTTGCGGAACAAATCCCAGAGCTCCGATAACTATCGGGACGGCCTGTGCTTTTACGCCTCACATTCGGCTGATCTCGATTTCCAAACTCTTGTATTTAAGACCTTTCTCTGCCTCCTTGGTAACGACATTTTGATCGCAAGGCACAGCAACATCCACAAGTAGACACGATTTTTTCTCTAAATCCCGGATGACTATATCCGGTTTGTTTGCCGCTATCGTGCGATCAGTTTGAATCTGCTGGTCGTACAATATCATACACAATCCAACAGACGTCACCGGTTTTGGTGAGTGTTCGTACCACTTGGGGCATGTGTTTGGAACTTCGAGGGCGGTACAGATCTGCCATTGGAGGTAACTACACACCCTGTCGTGTCTTCTCAAGTATTCGGTATTTGCTAGAATTGGACAAGCTGAGACAATATGATCAATGGTTTCTACTTGCTCCTAGCAAATTCGGCATTTGTCATCTCGGGAAATTTTGAGAACCGCTTTATGATAATGTCGTGTTCTCAACGCCTGATCTTGAGCAGCTACTAGAACTGCTTCCGATTCTGGCTTCATTCTTCCCCTTTTAAGCCACATAAATGATTGATCTTTATTGATCTGCACCTTGTCCATTCTTTTTAGATATTGCCCATGGAGAGTTTGTCTCTCCACGACTTCTTTAACATTTTTTGTGTCTCACATTTCATATTTAGTTGTACCAGAAGTTCTGTGTCTGTGTTATTTGATGTGTCTTGCATAGTTTACTTTGCAATGCTTTTTGCTACACTAACAATGCCTCTGTTTCCCATTTTTCGGTCAGATTTCATGACCTGCCTCATTAGAGGGTCATCTTGATGACTGACTACATATTTTCCCATTCCAACTATTGCATTGTGCCAGGAGGCTTCAATTTCTCTGAGGCCTCTTCCTCCTTCCTTACGGACACATAAAGTCTATGTACATGAGCTCGAGGGTGGGCGACATGATGCATTGTTAGCAGTTTTCTGGTTTTTCGATCCATGAGGCGGATTTCTTGCTCAGTCCAGTCCACTAGTCCGGAACTATACTCAACTACAGGCACCGCCAGACTACCAATTGCAGATATTTTATTCCTGGATTTCAGAGCAGATTATTATTATTATTATTATTATTATTATTATTATTATTATTATTATTATTATTTGTTAGTACATGTAATTTACATACATTTGTAATCACAGATTGTATAAAGACGCCTTTGATAACCAATATAACGACGCGCGGAAGGATCATGAAAGATGATAAACAGGACAATACAAATTGGAATAAATTACCTGCAACGCTGTTGGAGACTTTCCCTCGGAATGTCAACAATTTTAAAGTTAAATTAAATAAATTGTAATGTTTTAATAAGTTAGCATTAATTTTTTTGAACTATTAATATTTTATCTTTGGTGATCTTTACCATGAAATGGTAAATATATTAATTTTATAAAATTTTATTAAGTAACATGTAAATATGATGTTTGCTTCTTTTGTGTAACCTATCTGTAACTACTGACAAAACGCTACCACCGGAAATATTCTGTGTATTCCAAAGTAGCAAAATAAATATTCTAATCTAATATAGATTGACGACAGTAGAAAATCTTAACGAGAAAGTAGTTCCCCCACGTAGTAATTTTTGTCAATGAATGATGCAAAGAATATTTATAAAGGTAGGTAATTTTCCACTTGCACTATGTGATCCAAAGTATCCGGACACGGAGGCGGTGGTATTATGGTGTGGTCGTGTTTTTTATGGAGGGGGTTTGCACCCCTTAATGTTTTGCGTGACACTATCACGGCACAGGTCTACGTTGATGTTTTAAAGACCTTCTTGCTTCCCACTGTTGAAGAGCAATTCGGGGATGGCGATTGCATCTTTCAAAACGATCGAGCACCTGTTCATACCGCACGGCCTGTGGCGGAGTGGTAACACAAGAATATCATCCCAGTCATGTACTGACCTGCACAGAGTCCTGGGATGTTTTGGAACGTCGACTTCGTGCCAGGCCTCACCGACCTATATCGATATCTTTCCTCAGTGCAGCATTCCGTGAAGAATGGGCTGTCATTCCCCAAGAAACCTTTCAGCACCCGCTTGAAAGTATGCCTGCGAAAGTGGAAGCTGTCACCAAGGCTAAGGGTGGGCCAACACCCTGTTGAATTCCAGCATGACCGATGGAGGGCGCCACAAGCTGGTTAGTCATTTTCAGCCACGTGTCCGGATACTTTTGATCTCTTAGTGTACACCACAATCCCATTTGAATAGCAAATTATAACGTTTTTATCGTTCATTTATCAATGTTAACTAAATAAAAAGAACTAAAAGAATCAGAAATATTTCAATACTTTTAGCCTGTTGCAAGTAATAGCTAACCAGAGACATTCTTACGTCTTGAATTCGCATTTGCCCTCATGCTCAGCCATAGAATTTGTGAAAGAATAGCTCTCTAAAATTAAAGGGTATCGTTTAGAACGTTTTTAGCATGTTTCGTCATGCCGTGAATTTAAATTTAAACTAGCGTATCCTTGCGAAAACTCTCGCATGCTATATCCCACCCTCTTCCTTATTTTGCCATTTCCATATTAAGTCTGTAATGTATATTTTTCTTCAAAACCTTCTTACCCTCCGTCACCTGTTCTGTACGTCAGCTTGTAATTGATAACATAACCCTAGAATGCCCGGCTTTCTAATACCCCCTAGAGCCTAGAATGCCCAGCGGAGTCATTTCGATTCGGAAACTTCAACGACACTTTTTAAAAGAAAATATTGCAGAAATGTTTATCTATGTTAGAATAACAATATTAAAGATAATTATTTAGTGTATGATGGAATTATTGTGCCACAACTTAAATGGATTTTAAACTATTCTTACCAATACTATTCCACAGAAGAAAGTTAAAGAAACATTTTCGACGATATGGAATAGTAAACGGGCAAAATAATAAGCTGAAAAGTAAACTTTTAACTATGAATAATATTTTTGCAACAATTATAATAGAAAAATGTTATAAACATTTAATTGTCCGAAATTCCAGTTTCATATGTCAGAAAAATATGTCAGTTTTATTTATATTTATATTTTATTTAAAATATTTATTATAAACAAAAATACGATACAAATTTGAGTTTCTTTTACACCGATGGAAACTTGATGTGCGTTACATGACGGAGTTCTCAAAGAAATTTAAGCGCGTGTTCTAACTGGCATGTATTGTTAGTTCTTGTTCGGGTTGTATTTGCTTTCTACATTACGGACTATTCTATGCATTCGGTATAAAATACGTCCCGGAGGATTATCCAGAATTTTAATTCCTTATACAAGCAACAGTTTTCAAGCATATCTGGTAGAATACTATTCAGACGTTTGATCAATATCCGCCATGTATTCTGATGCATGGTTCACGGCTACATTTTTCAAGAATTTCCTTCCGGTTTCCAATGCTTCCCTCATATTTCCAGTGAATGAAAAACAAATTGACACACATCATCTGACACAAGTCACAATCCTATGCTGTCTTCATTCGGTTTGTAAACCATAAACTGTATAAATACATTGAGTTTGGAAGTAAAATGCCATTGTATCATCTCTGTTCATCTCACTTACGTGTACAATTTGTATCACTTCATACAAACGAAAAATAATTTTGCAGATAAAATTAGCTTTTATTTGCTTTCAATATATATTGAAACGAGTCGTTAATTCGACCCTTCACAACGATCATTTGTTAGTGGGGACAGGGATTCTTTTCCGGGAATGGACTCTGGGTTCCATTTTCCTCACCAATGGAAACACGTAGGTAATCTGACTAAACATGAATCTTTATTTAACGGTAGATTACAAAAATTAGTTGTTTTTCTATCTTACAATGCATCTATTCGATCGTCACTCTATCCTTAACAACCTCTTAGTGATTGACTTCATATTGTCATAGAATTCCACTCATTACTCATAATTTTAATGACTATGGGGCTTCCACTACTGATCACTGCTTCCTATTTCTTCCCCACCCACCTTCTCAATATTCTTACGTTCTTCTTACTCACACCGTCTCTCCCGGCGAGGGCCTCGTCACGCCGTGTCTGCGGTCAGCCGATGAAGCGATGCCTCGCGAAACGCCGGCGGCGCTCGGGATTCATCGCGTCGCTGGCCGCCAGGGCAGGGGGGATGCACGCCGCCGGGCGCCTCGTCGCCGCCCGCAATTACTCCACGCTTAACACTTTCTGCCGCGATTTCGCCGCTCACCACCGTTATAGCGGGCTCGCCACGCGTCACCCGCCAACCTTCCTCAGTTCTCTGTCCGTGATAAACCTCTTCTTCTACACCTCGCAGTCGGATGCTCAATGCCGCACAGTTTGGGGTCACACTATATTCACCTTGCGTCCATTCCCATGCTTTGCCGCATTCACGCGGATTCCACCCCGTCTAACATAGTTCACTGATGAGATTTCTATCACTCCGATTACAATTCCTTATTTCTGCATGATCACTTATACACAAACATCACCAGTCAGATGCCGCACGGAACTACACGCAGGGACCGAATACCGAAATAATAGCGGTAAAGGTATTTATACCGGTAAAGAAATACCTTTACCTCTATTATACCTTTATTCAAAATACCTTAAAAATACCGGTATAAGACGTCAAATACCGGTATTTTTAGAGGTATTTTACCTTTATTCGACGTCTATACCAGTAAAATACCTCTATTTAGAGGTAATACCTCTATTTTCTCATGAAAATACCGGTATTTTCATGAGAAAATACCGGTATTTCAGTATAATCATACAGGTTTCGGAGGGGAAACATTCTGATTTTTTACGCTGAGATGGCTCAGAGGAACAATTATGGACTCCGCAGAGTTTCTGACCGGGGGTCCTAGGGTTCGAGTCTCAACGTTGGCGTATTTTCGTCACCAGACATTCTACCTAGGTTGAGTTCTGTTGTTGGTTGAGAAAGAATTATTATAATAGTCTGGGGAAGCGAAGGCGTGTTTGGGGGAGCGAACGCGCGTGTGGGGACGCGAACGCGCGTTTGGGGGAGTGAACGCGCGTTTGGGGAGCGAACGCGCCTGTGGGGCCGCGAACCCGCGTGTGGGACCGCGAACGCGCGTGTAGGGACGCGATGGCGCGTTTGGGGAGCGAACGCGCCTTTGGGGAGCGAACGCGCGTGTGGGGCCGCAAACGCGCGTGTGGGGATGCGAAGGCGCATGTGGGGGAGCGAACGCGCCTTTGGGGAGTGAACGCGCGTTTGGGGAGCGAACGCGCATGTGGGGCCGCGAACGCGCGTTTGGGGAGCGAACGTGCGTTTGGGGAGCGAACGCGCGGTAGGGGAGCGAACGCGCGGTAGGGGAGAGAACGCGTGTGTGGGGACGCGAACGCGCGTTTGGATAGTGAACGCGCGTGTGGGGCCGCGAACGCGCGTGTGGGGCCGCGAACGCGCGTGTAGGGATGCGAACGCGCGTGTAGGGATGCGAACGCGCGTTTGGGGAGCGAACGCGCGTTTGGGCCGCGAACGCGCGTGGGGACGCGAAGTCGCGTGTGGGGACGCGATCGCGCGTGTGGGGACGCGAACGCGCGTGTGGGGACGCGAACGCGCTTGTGGGGCCGCGAACGCGCATGTGGGGACGGAAAGGCGCCTTTGGGGGAGCGAACCCGCGTTTGGGGAGCGAATGCGCGTATGGGGCCGCGAACGCGACACTATTTCCTTCGAAAATACCAGTATAATACCGGTATAACCTTTGTGGACGTCCATACCGGTATAGACGTCCTATAAAGGTATTTTACCGGTATAAAAGAATAAAGGTATTTTACACCGGTATGAAAAAATACCGGTATTCAATACCTTTTCGGTCCCTGACTACTCGTGCCTCCGCCGCTACACATTTACCTACGTGATTGTTTTCATTCACTGATATTATCTTTCCTTTAGTTCAATAATACAACTATTTACACTCACTGCATACCTTCCTCCTCCACATTGTCCCTCCTTACGCTTCCCACTCTCGATGAGTCTGGATTTCAACACTGTTCATACTTTTGTTTCCGCACCGTTTGTAAGCGTCCTTTCCATTTTATGGCGATCTCCTCACTAGCGTCTTTTCTCGTTGGTCACACGCGCTTCGGTTCCCCTCTGATTCGGTTCCAGCGCGCGATTCAGTCGGCGCGCCCTCCGCTACCGCGCAATTGAAGAAGTTCTTAGAAACGTATTATTATCATTGTTGTAATGATATTAATCATTCGTTTCAATATATATATATATATATATATATATATATATATATATATATATATATATATATGAGAGAGAGAGAGAGAGAGAGAAAATCTGGACGTGCATTGCAAGTTGCATTTACATGAATATTTACATGCGTTTTTAAAGTCAAAGTGCAATTCGTCACGTCTCCGTGAAATTATCCTTCTTTAGAGATCTCATTTATAAAAATTGGTTGGGTGTGAGACCCGCAAAGGGAAGATTTACTACTGCAATAAATAATAGTCTGACACGATTCCTATTGTTACTCTTACTTCGATAATTCTGAAGTTCGATGCACGGAGAGAAATGTTCGGTTCATACAATTAATCACGTAATAGATTCAACTAAACGGTATAGTATAATTTTGGAAAAACAAAGTGCTTAGTCAAGTTCACGAAACTGCTGTATACTTAAACACACTAATGCACGTATAGTAATGTTTACTAAAAAGGTCGAAGCCAGTGACGAGTGGCATCTAGTGGAAGAAACTAAACGAATCGTTGCGTTGACTAATACATTGAGTAATATTTACTAAAGAGTGCAGTGAAAATAACTAAACGAAACGTGAAAGGGAATACTTTCTTTCTGTCCCTCCAGGCAGGTAGCAACTGGGATTCCGGAGCGGTCACACATCCTACGGCCCCGTGGACTTGCGCTTCCTTAACCTCGGTTACCTGACAGACCCTAGCGTAGCAGAGCAGCTACGAGCACGCATAGAGACGAAGGCTGCTGGATATAGGCTGTCACGTTATTTCAACTTAGTTAAGAGAATATAACATAATTATTGAAACCCAATAAAATACTAAACACACCATTTATGTAGCGTATAATACTATATACAGTGTTGAATTTTCACACTTCAGACGGGTTGTATAACCTTTTCAATTGACCAGGTTGCTGAGAACGCGCGCTTACTAAACAGTATTTTGTAAACAGTACTTACAAAACAGCGTCTAGTAAGTGTCACGACATGAAACGTAGATCTCACCAAATAATTTTATCTACTAAACAAGAATAGTACCACTGACAATTCTCTCTGTTCATTCACTCACGATTATGAATTGTTTGATTTACTAAACGAAACTAAATCATGTTTAGTGAATCTTACTACACGAATAATTGTATTTACTATACGATCGTTTACCAAACATATTTAGTACATTCCACTACAACATTTCTCCCAGTGTGTTAAATCTAAGCACATCTGACTGGAAACGAGACACTTTTATGGGACACGGGAGATCTATGGTTGAGCAAGAGATTCCACACAAAATTCAATTTATTCTTTCTTCATTCTTTCCTTCTTCACTTCTTTCTTCTTCTCTTTTCTCATCGGTGTTCATGATAATGTCAACGTGATATGGCTATTGCAGAGGTCGCTGCAACTAGAAAGCATGTAAAGATGTCGAGCGGGTAGCCTATTAAAATTTGACCGATGACTGCAATTCCTGAAACTGAGCTAATATGAGGTGCTACCCAAAATATCCGAGAATTTCATTCTACCGGTCAAACCAGTAGCCGTGCGACCTTGCGACAATACTTATATCCTGTCTTAGGTACATGTCTTAGCTTCTGCGATGCAAAACTGAGTCATTTTTGGCGCATTGGGTTGTGAATTATAATGAAGCATGTTAAAACGTGTTTCAGTACTTCTGCGAATTGCCAAATGGATAACATGAAGGAGCAACGGATTTGCATCAAATTCTTTTTCAAGTTGAAGAAACCTGCATCTGAAATCCACCGTATAACTAACAGAGGCATTAAGCGAAAGTGCATTAAGTCAAGCAAGAAAATCTGAGTGCCTCAAACGCTTCAAGAAAGGCCGAAAATCTTTGGAAGATGACGAACATTCAGGTCGACCGTCAACGTGCTCAACACCAGAAATGATCATTGATTCGTGATTCCGGGCGCGATAACTACTTAGGTCATTAGTTCCGTAAGTGTAGTGAGTCTTTTTTCCTCAGGAGGTAGCGATGATCTTTTCCCCTCTGGATGGCGAGATCTGGCGCCGACCTACCGTTGACTAGAGGGGTTTTCCCCAAGCAGGTATCTCCCACCAGCGGGGCACTGCCCCAGCCGGGACAAGCTGTAAGCTCCCGACTGGTCTCCCGGCATGTGTGGTAGTGTAGAGCATGTTAGTGTAAGTGTGTGTGTAAGAGGAGTGGATAGGACAAGGAAGAGGAAGGGAAGATCGCACGCGGTCCGTGGCACGTTTGTTAGAATACTGCTCCGGCATTCGCCTGGTGTTGATCGGAGAAACCACGGAAAACTACCGATCAGTGCAGCCGGCCGGAGTTCTCCTCCAGACAGCGACTGAATTCGACCTAGCTGACAAGATAGTGTGTAAAATCCTGCCTCCGTGGGGAGTGGAGTCCTAGGAGCTCCCGGTCAGAGGGACTGCAGTGACATCGGGTTGATGCACTGAGCCATTTCTCCGGAAATGATCATGAAAGTGCGCGAATTGTTATGGAAAGTGGAAAGTGCGCCAAGGGAATTAGGACGTAAGTACAGTTTTCTGATTTTTACAATGAAATTCTCGAATATTTTGGGTAGCACCGTGTATAATCAACCGATCAATTCATTATTATGCGATTGATATCTTACATGGATTTCTTCTCTTTCCCTCAGTTGCCACTATGTATTGTACAATGCGAAAACACGAACAAATTTACCCTTAATAAAAAAGCATATTGAATTGATGCCTTACTTTACGTGGCGAGACTCAGGCCGTGAGGTCTATTATTTCGTCTGACCAGGCAAATTTCGCTACGCTCCTTTCCCCAACTAGCGGAGAAAGAAGGTATTATGGGCGTCGGGCGAAGGTCTAAGGAGGTATTAAGGTATCAGGCGACGAAAGAAGCGATTTTGAATTTAGCTCAGAGGCTTCATTCGATCTTTTACATGCAGTAAATCTACTAACATGGGACAGCCGGCTTTACTTCCCCTCCGAAGGAAGGCATACAAAGGTTTAATTCGCCCGTAAAAATCCACGTCTTTGATCGCGAATTTGAACTCGCGAACTTGGGTATAACAGTCCGTTATGCTAACCGTTTTACCATCAACTCCGCACAAATTAATATTCTCATCACGTTTCTGACACTTCCAAACAGCGATATGTTCTCTCTGGACAATGTCTCTTGGAGTTCAGTACTGGCGTTGACTGTAAACATGATGGATCTAATTCGGCGGCATTTCATGTCATAGTCAGTCAATTGCCCTTTGAAGTAGTACGGCATTATCGCAATCACTCGGTTGTGCACAAACTTCCCGGTTAACCAGATAATTGTAATTAACCAGGTAAGTGAAACTTTTTACAATCATAGCCATTGCGAAAGCAATTTACTTAACATTGAAGAACAATTTTGCAATACTGGCAGCTTAAAACATCGATGTTTTTTTGTCGGCGTATTATTAACATCGCTGTTTTAATTTCGAACATCTATAATGGTAACCAGGCAGCGCGATGGGTGGCGTGGAACCAGCTGAGGGGCGGGAGGCGGCACTAGCGCCGCATCAAGCTGAGGGCAACCACTGAAACGGTCAGAGTGGATCCGTTTTCGGCCGAAGAAAAGTTCACGCGCGAACGGTCGACTGATTCTGCCCACCTGACTGCTCACACTGCATCCGACTGCAACAGACATCTATCTGCGAATTATCGAGTAGAAATGGCATCTTATGGAAGCGAGTAGATTGCAACTGCTTGCTGAGAACTCTGCTCTTAAATTTCCTCTGCTTGAAAATCAAAAAGAATACTGGGTGAAACCTATTTTCGCTGATCGCCAAAATACTGGTGAACTTCATACCAATTACTGAAACAACCAGTAACATTTTTGGAATACACAAGAATGTCGCGTAATACTACTAACTTGGAGCAATTACAGATGACAATAAAAAAATCGAATTTTCGAAAATACATTACTACAGAGGAACTACTTTTCATAATCATAAGGTATGTGAGGTTATGTCCATTGTTTACAACACGTTTTGTACTAATTTCGTCCATTACGTCTGCAATTTCATTCCATAATTTCCTGCTTTTGTCCTTGCTGAGATATCTGGAATCCGATGTCTTCCACAGAGCATTTTGTTTGAGTACAAGTGAAACCTGCTTTTCAACATCCATCTCCGACAGCTGAGATCGGAAGAATAAATCAAATGCATTTGATATCGGTCTGCCGACTTCGAAGTTCGGCCGTGTTTGCCAGAACTTATCGGATGCAGTGTGACCGAGCCTGCGCTCTAGTGAGGTTGAAATATTCGACCGTGAACGGCCGTGTTCGGCAGAAAGCGAATTCGGCCGAATAAGGATCCACTCTGGCCGTAGCCTTGGTGAAGAGATAGTTGTATCAACTCTACCATTAGGAAGCCGATAAATTGACAAAATGTCGTTTGGGCGACAAGAGAAAGATGCCGTGAAGAGCATAAGGCATACCCGAAAAGTTAGACCTGACTACAGAGATTAGGTAACTACTGCGAGAAAGTCTGTGCCATTCTACAGCACCACTAGTTTTTTATATATTTATGTACCATATGCTGTTTCATACGAGGTGCAATTCGGCGGTGTTCGCCAGAATTTGTCGGATGCACTGCGTCCGTGCGTGAGCTCTAGTGAGGGTTTGAAATATTCGGCCGAATACGGTTCCACTCGGAGCGTAGCCTGACTCCGCCCTGCTGCGACCGTTCCGCAGATCGCCCCGCTCGGCCCGGGGCGGGGCGGGAGGGGCGGGGCGGGGAGGGGCCGACTTGTGCGCAGGCGGCGACGCAGGTGGTCGCTTTTTGCGGGGGCTCTTGCGGCGGGGCCGCTCCTTCCGCGCTTGCCGCTCCTGCGCTTGCCGGTGCACAGGCGCGGGGGTCGTTGCTACAGTGCAAGCGAAGTAAAAGTACGAGCGAAGTAAAAGTACAAGCGAAGTAAAAGTACAAGCAAAGAAAAGTACAAGCAAAGTAAAAGTACAAGCGAAGTAAAAGTACAAGCACAGTAAAAGTACAAGCACAGTAAAATTACAAGTGAAGTAAAAGTACTGAAACAAATCTCTTTTACTGAGATGTCTAATCTTAAAATCTGATTGCCAATTTACTGCCTGGGCAACCCGATCCGCTTGCCATACGGGGGACGAGAAACATCTGAAAGTTTTTTTTGTTTTTTTTCTATTTGGCTATGGATTGCTAGCTACTAATTATGCAGAATCGCATAATATACATTAAATCTTATGTTCGTTCAAACATTAACAAATTGGTTTATTCAATTGAACCTTTTTTTAAAAATCAACAGTGATTACAATTCCTCTTGCTAATGCAACTATTGCCATTTTGCTAAATGTTCAGTTCAGTAATGACCCTTTAGAAAACGTCTGATCAGTTTTTTACAATACCAGAGCTCTTTTCTCAGACGGCACCACGAAGATCTGCGGACGACGAATTCCCGGGCGTCGAGGTGTCCACTCTTCTCTCTTCTTCCGCGATCTTCGTTACCTATCGCCGATACTCTCCCAACCTGTCGCGAACACTGCTATCTCGTGCATCAGGTGTACATTTAGCCGCGAACTTACTGATTCGAACTTCGCTAACCTATCTACGATTTATTCCCTGCTTAATTTTACAGTTTGTGACAAAAATCCTATTATCACAGCTCTATTACTGTTCCGTCCTTGACTCATGAAAATTTAACACTCCTTATTAACCCTTATTAAATTACAACATCGATCGTGCCAGCTACAATAATCCACAGTCCTATTATTCTTTCACGAACAAAAGTTAAAGTTCAAACTCCTTAGAAATTTCCGACCTCACACGCAATAATCTCTAGCACTGACCTGTTCGGTTTGCTGTCTCGTAACAGAATGCCCGAGTCAAAACTTTCTACTTCCCAAGTAACAGACTTCAATTATTTTCCAAAGCCCCTCTCATATCCGGTCATTTTTAATTATAATGGACGAACGGTCCCGACATGTACACCTCCACCTGTTACAACGCCCCTGTGATTGTAAGATGAACCTCGCTCATGTTTATCGGCTCCCGAGCAACCACATGCGATCGTCTTCTCTTTGCCTGTAAAAACCTAATATGCCATCTTTTTCGTAATTATTTCTTGTCTAAATAATTGTGTTCGGGGCTACTATACACTTAATGTTCATGAGTGGACTGTATCAATGGACTGCATTGTTGAAGTACAGTAGTCCCGAAACCCTTTGATAGCTCTTGGGATTGGCGCAGGAATGCAGGATGCATATACGAGCAAATTTCCAGCACAAACAATATTTAATAAGTAAATGCACAGTATTCACACAATAAATGCACAAGAAGCACAGAATTAAGATGAAAATTTCTCTTGGTGCATTAATACACCTGTCCAAGCGTAGTCATTGTAGTGACACCTTGGACCGCCGTGGCTACCTTACGCCGACCAGAAGCAGCCGCGAATTCCATAGTTCAACCAAAATTGCGGGCACAAATCCACGCAAGAGCGACAGACACAATTAAAGCGTGCACTGCCACGATTAAACAATTTATGTGCGAGCCGTATGCAGCTCATTTGCACGATTATAGATTCTTTACACGCTACTGCGCGGAGCCCTAACACGCGCGTCTATCTTGCACGGTGTCTTTATGCGGACTAACGAAGTCGGTTAAGCCGAATTCGGTTGGGGCAGAGACGTTAGAAAAGGGCTCACACACGCGGCAGAGGTGGGGATGGCGATGGCCAATTACCATTTGCCATTTGATCTGGATTTGCAATGATCTGGCAGTTTTTGTCCGTTGCTCCTCCAATGGACCGCGCTGTGGGGGCGAGATGGGCAGGCGGACACGTACGAGCGGCCACGCCCGTGCGTTGCCGTCCGTTGAAAAATACGCGGAACAACGGATGTGAAGGCGATACTCAGCGGTCTCATCGGTCCCGCTGATGATCTCAGCGGTCAACGGCTGCGCTCTGCCGGTTACGCAATTCAACTGTTCTGCCTTGCTTGTGAAATAAACGTATTTATTTCTGCTTTGCTGTGGGCCCGAACAAATTGATATATCACAGTACAAGCGAAGTAAAATTACAAGCGAAGTTAAAGTAAAAGCGAAGTTAAAGTAAAAGCGAACTAAAAGTAAAAGTGAAGTACAAGTAAAAGCAAAGTAAAAGTAAAATGAAGTAAAAGTAAAAAAGAAGACTCCATTGGCGAAATAATTACGCCCATAGAATTTCGTTTGCTAATAAACGATGGCATCAGCTACATCCTCTGGTTGAATATTCTTCTTCGCCAAGTATACTGACTAAATTGCACGTTTATAAAGCAATGATTTCATCTATAATATTTTATGCGTGTCCAATTTGGGGATCAGCATCTAAAACGAACATTAATAGAATGCAAATTTTTCAGAATACCTTTCTAAGAACTATTGTTAAAGCTTCTTGGTTTGTTTCAAACATACAAATTCACTCTGAGTTAGGTGTACTTCCAATTTTAAAACTTTTTCTCCAAATTTCAGGAAAATTCTACCGCAAAGTTAAAAAAATTCCATCTGCACTTCATTTTGAACTCGGTAAACATAATCCCCATCGTAACCGACTAAAACGTAAAATGCCCAAACAGTTCGTCGACCCCCCATAACCTCCTTTCGAATTTGAAATAGATGGATCTTGATGCGTGAGCATCAAGGTGCTCATTTCTATATGCAATATTCGATTATTTCATCTTCTGCTGCCAAGGGCCTAACTGACCGAAGGCACGTATAGCCCGACCAATCGAAGAATGAAGGATGCGATTGCGGCGCGTCGTGGAACTAACAGTGTAATCACGGGTCTGTACAGTCAGTTTCGCTAACAAAAGTCGCCAGGAGCGAGAAGCGGGTTCAGAGCCACTACGGAATCACCATGCCCTCCTTCATACAGGTTGTGAATCAGCTGATAAAATATAACTTCAGAGACACATGCAAGATGTTTACTGACTGTTTTATTTTTGTCGCTTTAAGTTGCTTTTTTTTCACTTTTCACCGTTCTAGTACAAGAATGTAATAAAAAGATCTATTTATATTGAATTTTTAATACTTATTCATTGAATTTAAACATTTTGTATTCTTCTTCATTCAACTTTTTTCCATAGGCTTTAGACGGTTTGTTAGGTATGCAATAAAGTACCAAAACATTAACTTTACTGTCATAAGTATCTACAATATTCTTCATTAAGGTGATTGTTACTTCTTACATAAAAATAATTTTATTTGGTATATATTATGAGAAACTACTTAAGTTCAAATATACGATTTATATAAATGTTAATGCTCATCGAAAGAATTAGTTTCAAAATTTTGAATCGTTTTGCAGAGAAAACTATACTTTTATTTCCTTCAATACGAGGTGCAGACATGTCCAAATATAGTTAAAATATGATTTGGGAAGATACTAGATTTGCAACGAGGTAAATCGCTCTTTTTTCGTAATAGTTTGGCACGGTCCCATTTTCATTTTGGAATGAGTATCCTGATATCTCCGTCTCTGTCGTTTCGGCTGTAAACACAGACGGTGGCGCGTTCCTGTAGACATCATTCTCAACTTGGTCGAGATATAATTATTCAATTAAAAAAAGCGAGGCACTGTGCGCAAGGCGGCGACACGCCCAGCTGCAAGCAACTCGTGAATCACAAGGCCCTCCTTCGCATGAACTCCTTCGCACGTCACTTACACTTTTCTTTTCCGCAGACTCCAAACTGCCCGAAACTCAAAAAAATGTTTTACAAGGAAGAACCTTTTGCGATGACCCAAATACTCTTCCTCGCGAACCACCACATTTGATAAAAGCTGCCTCCGTAAAATATTTTCCCTTACGAGAACCTTTTCTTGAGGATTCGATGGTATAACGGTCAACGTATCGGGTTGTTGTACCCAAGTTTCCAGGTTCAAAATCGATCGAAGACGAAAAATCCTTCATACGTCTTCCTTCGGAGGGGAAGTAAAGCCGGCTGTCCCATGTATAAGATTTACTGCATGTGGAAGATCCTCAAGCCTAAAAGAAGCCTCTGAGCTAAATTCAAATCGCCTCTTTCGTCGCCCTATATTATACCTTGTTTCTCCGCTAGGGGAAAGGAGCGTAGTGAAATTTGCGTGGTCAGACGGAAGAGCGGGGCTGATGGCCCGAGTCTCGCCACGTAAAATAAGGCTGTAACTAACTGTAACTAACTATAAACTAACGTTTCTTCGGTACTCATCCACCAATTAAATAATTCCCAAACCTCATTTTTGGAGGACCGAAATTTACCCTGCGATCTTGTCCCTGACGTCGGTAATGTTTATATTAGTGGCGATGTGTTCACATTATTATTTACGAGTACATGTGCTTTAAATAATGTGATATAACGTTGCTCGACAACTCAACCGTTTTCTGTCAAAACTAACCTAAATTCCGCATTTATAGAATCGCTCAAACGTCATTTTCTCATAAAAGGCTCCAAATGTTTTCTTCAAACTTTTCGAACGGATAATGCCAATTGTACTCTTCAATAAAACGTAAAGTTCAATTTGGGGTATTTTTTTGTTTTTGCACAAAGGTAACTTTTTTGAAAGATCTCTCACCGTTAATTTGCACATTACCAGCAATTTGTACACACTGTTGTATTTGTAAGTTAAAGCGCTTCAGATTACTTCTAATGAAGTGTTTCAAAACTAAAAAGGTTTCTGTGAAAAAGAACTTCGAATTTCGTATTTTTAGTAATGCTGAAACGCCATTTTCTAAAAAACGCCTCCACATTTCTCAAATAAAATTGCTGTCTAGGAAGAGGTTTTACTGTTCTTTAATGTTCTCAAATTAATATATCTGTTCTACCATTAGGAAACCGAAAAATTAAGAAAATGTCAAAAAAATGCAATTTAATCGGCGATAGATGGCAGCTGGCACGAGTATGTGGCAACTCCAAATAGCTAGCTCAGACCCAAGGAAATAGAAAGCCAATACGGGAATGTCTGTGCCATTCTGTAGCATCCCTAGTTCCCTATTGTTTTCCTCAACAGAATATGGAACCTAACATAGATAATTACACATATAATTGACCTACAAAGATAGGAACCAACTTTTGTAGTGTCAATAGGCATCTATTACAACTTTAATGCCTATTTCTGCGTTTTGGTTCCTATAAATTTATAGGAATTTATAGGCATTTATGCCACTTTTAAATTTCCAATCAATTTATTCACTACACTGCTGTATTCAATAAATAATTAATTATTCAGCAACAAACCTTTTATTGATCTCGGGGCTTCGGCAATGGAATAAAATTTCAAGAAATTACAATTACAAACAACAATTGGCCCACGTCTGGTTCTCAGAAGAAGTTTTTGAAAATAAGGCAAAGTATCAGTTCGTGGTTGTATAACTATTAAAGTCTTTGATTGCTGTGATAATTTTTGGGCAAGTGCTGCAAAAGTTCTCAGAACAAATATAGCAAAAGTGCATTAATAGGAACTTCGATTTACGATTTCCAGACATATGCAACAGATGGAAAATAATCTTCTGTCGGGTCTGCAATAAAGAGGTAAGCTTACTACTGTATTTTCTGTCATTTTTATTATTCACATGAAACCAAGTGTGTTAACTACCGCGATTAATTGTACTGTAAGACTTTTTCTTCTATCTGAAAATAATCTCAAATTTGTTTGATGCATTTTGTTTAGTCCAATACCGGGGTTTAACAATATAATATAATAGTACCAAGACCATCAAGACAATACTAATGTTATGAAAAAATACTATTTTTTAAGTTACAGTATTTATGTAAATTATATTGGTTATTCATTTAAAATTTTAATTATTTTACCAATATATAATTATACTGACATTAAAATATATTCTTCCATTTAAGGTTTCTGCCGAAAAAAGAAGTCACTTGGTTCCACACGAGAGAACTTCAATGCATCAAGCAAATTCTGAAAATAAAGATTATCAGAAGCCAACTTTAATTACCCAGCCCATGCCCTCAAAAATAAAATCCCAGTTCTAGATTGACATGTGTAAAGCATTCGCTGCAGCCAACATTCCTTGGAATGTAGTTGAAAATATAACAATGAGGTCATTTTTAGAAAAGTATTGCAGAGAAACAATATCCTCCACTCCAAAGTGACACTTAGAAAAAATCGTGAAATGGTGTATGAATTACAGATGAATGAAATAAAGTCGGAAGTAGGAGATTCCTTCATCTGAATGTCCATAGGTGGAACCAGAGAGACCCGGGAGGGAGTACATTTAAGTGTATATAAAATTTAATTGTAGGGATATTAGATGAAGAAAATTCTGGAAAATATCATTTTTTTGTTCGAAGCTGTTGGAGAAAATTAATGCTTAATCAGCTGCATACTTCGTAAACTCCGGATTAAAAGTACTGTAACCGAATGTTGCAACGGATGAGAGGGTGTTGTTACTGTACATTGATGCTGCCCCAATTTTTGATAGCAGCTGGGATACTATTGTAGGTATTTTTCCAGAATTTTACTTGCGTTACTTGTCTGGCTCATGCACTCCACGGAGTAGCAGAGAAGGTTCGAAACCAGTACCCCAAAATCAGTGATTTAATATTCTCCATAAAGAAAGTAATTTTAACTTTTAAACAACAAGGCCCCACTGAGTGACAATTTTGGCAAGGCTGTATCATGTATGAAACCTATCGCACATCTTCGGTTTTTCAATGGATTAATTCTTTCTAATTATCAGATACATGTCTCTTCACATCTAGGAGTGTATCTATTACGCCAATAAATACAAAATCCACGAATATGTTTGAATACATCAAATTTACTTGCAGGAAAAATAAAAAGTATCTCGTGTCTCGTCGATTTTCTTTTCCGCCTCGGGATCAATATAACCTGTGGAGTGCATGGATGGTAAGAAATTCACGTTGTTCTTGCGATTTGGAGTGCGTCTACATTCTGTTAGGTTCATACACAAATGATCCAATAGGACGCTTTGCATTCAAAAGATGTTGAGGGATTTCAGTTTTATTCAGTCTCATTGTCCCCACAAAGGTCAGTTCACTTTTTGGTCATTTCTCAGGTCAATTCGCGAGAGCTGTTCAAATTATCTGGCGTCACGTTTCTATTGTAACCAAGAATAGGTTCAATTAGAAGTTTATTTCGAATTTCTTCTTCCGTTAGAAAACGCGAATTCTTTTTCAGATAGTCTGCAAAATTTGTAACATAAGCAACAAAACTGTGTCACATATGACACACACTAACTTACTCTTCACACTACTGATCATTGACTGAACGGAGAGCGACAAAACTTCTACAGAGAGTGGTTGAATAAGGGCTGGTAGGGTAATTAAAGGGCAGAGCCACAACCGACGCGAAATGACACGCATGCGTGCAAAGAACTGCGGTAGGTGACACACCTTTGTCGTTTAAATGTTAAAGTCAAGTTCCAGGATTGCATCTTACAAAGAAAGATTTCAAAACAGGCGCTGTTGGGAAAGGCAGACTGAGACAAAACGGGGTACGTGGCTGCAGGCTGTGAATTATTACATTGACAGTGTTGAAGAGGTCGTACATGATTATTCGGAAGAAGAAGGTTGCCCAGAATGTACTGCAAGAGAAAAGTTTGAGGCAGAACCTATTATATATATTCGAGCTATTTTCAAATTTTAAGCATGTAATATAGAGACATTAGAATCATCGAAGCTCAGTGTCACTGAATCAATCACATTATTTACAAGAGCAGGAAGTCAATTAAAGCTGTTGGTGAGTTTGGGGAAATTGTTCCAAAACAAAACACAAATAGTTCTCGCCGAAAATCCTGGATATGCAGTTCTGAAAGAAGTATCAGGTATTTTAAGCGGACGTTCTCCCTACATGATTAAATCCGCATATGGTTTCTCTTTCTAAATATGTTCAGTCACCACCGCATACATTGAAAGATCTTTTTTAGCATTTAAGCTAATTCTGAGTGACAAAAGACATAAACGTACCCACGTCATCTAGAAATGCTTCTAATTATTTATTGTGAACAAAATTATGACAAAAAGTGAAATTGAAGAATATGTTATTTAAAAAATAACAATGTTGCATAATTCTTAAAAGTCATGTACGACATAATTTTTTCTTTAGATTTTAATTAACTGACAGTGACAGATTTTTTATAGAATAAAAGCAAATATTTTCCCTTTAGAATGATTGTTCAATTACAATATTATTCTGTATTTAAGAGTGTTTTGAAATGAAACATTTGTTTAATAAAACAGTGTTTTGCATGGCGTGATGCATACAATTTGTTATTTATTATGCCTATTAAAGACCTATTTCCCTACTTTTTAGGACCTTTTTAGGCGAATAAAATCACATTTTTAGGACTTAAAGATCCGAAGTCAACTCATTATATTACAGTATCTTCATCAATTAAAAATTCGTGAAAAATTCTTCTTGATATGAATCCATCAACTTCAAACCATCAACATCCATCACGTCTTTAAAAATCCTACGCTACTACTCTATGTTTAGCATGTGTTTTCTTTTTTTCAGCGTTTACATTCTCTAGTTCAATTTATACTTTTGCGAAATGGTGATAAGGTGGTCAGATTCGTTAAACTAGTAATTTTTTTTTATTTTAGAACTCTAACAGCAAAACGCTATTCCAGAGAAGAAACTGTGAAACTCTGACCACGAAAGAGGTTGAAATTCTTCTTAGCAAGAAGTTACGCTAGGATTTATATTCTCGAGTTCAATTTATACATTTGGGAAATGGTGGTAAGGTGGTCAGATTCGTTAAACTCGTTATTTTTTTTATTATTTTAGAACTCGAATGGCAAAACGCTGTTCCAGAGAAGAAACAGTCAAACTTTGACCTATGTAAAGAGGCTGCAATTCTCCTTAGCAAGAAATAACGCCTTTCAAATCTCTCTTCACTTTTATGTGTGTTCGCGGAACTGCAGCCGTAAAGCAAGTCATTCTCTGTTCTTTCATTTATTCCTGTAAGTGGATTTCTAGAAACAGATATGAAATGTTGATGTACACATAAACTGCATGCACGTGGTTCTGTCGTGGAAGGTTCTAGATTAAATAAAAGCAGTTAGTCAACTGTCATTCTTATCCCTTGCATAACATGCTTCAAATGACGCAAATATTACGAACAAAGAATTCCAAAAGTAGTGCAGAATTTTTGGCTTGAACAGTTTCATTCTGTTGTGAACAGTTTCTTTCTGTCTGTCCTAGGGAAACGTTGAAAGAAAGCTGGGCTAGTAAATCTTTTCAAAGTGTTCACAGGATGTAAAACGCTAAACGACATTTGAACTAGGATAGGGCACCCTCAATGGAAGGGGTAGACCTTCCATACAAAATTAAATAAAGAAATCAAAAAAACCATGTAGGTAAATACTCTTTTGCCAACCGGACAATAACTGACTGGAACAATCTACCCGCTGCAGCACTAGCGACTTTTCCCCCTAGTGCGCGTTGCTTCCGGAATCGTCTAGGGAACTGCGTGTGATGCCAAATATGTGTGTGCGTTATATTTCTTAGTCACTTAGTTGTGCTTTCACTATAATAAGTATTCTTAACTTTTCTTTCTATGTTCTGTATAAACCCTGCCTCCGAGAGAAAGCTCATTAGCAGGAAATAATAAATATTAAATATTATATTGTAAATAAGTATTTACATTAATATAATTATATATTTGGATAATTACATATAAATTTAATCAATCGTAATAACGATAGTAACATACCCTTTGTTTTTTTAAAAATTAAATAATTCTGGGAATTAAGGACAAAACGTAGAATCACAATAGGAAATTCCAATCTTTCCAATTCCTTGGTAACTCGAAAATACACCTCCCTGTCTCGAAACACCACTTCGTTTGCGATATTTATACATAATACATTTGTGTGTATGACTCTTCAGTCACTTTAAACATATATTTTCTTTATTATTATTATTATTATTATTATTATTATTATTATTATTAATTGAACTTGGTCACAGATTTTTTATCGACAGACAACAATGTTTTCATTCAGATCTTCAGACCAATATAAAGATCTCCATCTTCAGGCGAGAATTAGTAAAGTAACAAAGATATTACTGCAAATACGTTAAAAAATATGAATCAGTAGTTACAAAGGAAGATAGTAATCAAATAAAAATTAATATACTGAAATATGTTATATTTTCTGGAATCTGTTATTATTAATTATTGTACTGAAATATGTTAATCTTCCTTTTTTTCCTTTTTCATCTGTGGATGAAAAATCCGCGGCAAAATACAATTAATATTGTGTACTAATGAAGTACAGACAGTTTTCTTATTGATGATTTATTTTCTTCATAGATTAAAGATATCGAACGTTCATGGAAAGTAATATATATTGTAGCTGAGCCAGGTATTATATTTACCCACAATCAGTTTTTGTGATGTGGTACGAACTTGAGTTGTCACAGAGAAAACGGAATTATCCAAAATATGAAATCACATTTCTTCCGTGTCGTTTTAACTTACATAGAAAAGAAATTGCATTACACGCAAAATATACCCTTATAGCAAAACACACTTATAGCGATGCACAAGTGTTCTCTTGTGAAGTGAGGTGTTGTGAAGTGTATAGGAGGGAAATTAAGAAGGAAGTGTTTTAGAGCTCTTAGTGAAGTGAAGTACAGTGGGGTCTTAATTGAACAAACATTCAGTGTGGAGTTAAATAAGTTTTTTTCTTAATGTAATTTAATGTATAATGAATCAGTTTTTATATTATTATTATTATTTTACCATTATTTTTATATTTTTATTATTTTACCATTATTATCATATAATTTGTTAGTTATATTATCTTCTTTTTGTAATGAGGTTATACCCAATTGCAGTTTAAATAAGTTTATCTTTTTTTTAAATCTTACCCGTCGGAGGAAAATCAAGACAAGTTCCCTCTGGGTAAATCCAAAGCAAACAAAGAAGTATCAGCTTGAAAATAAATCTTGACAGAGTTTTGTAAAGCATTCCTTTCCGGTACGCTTCGCCCCCGTCAGCTGTCAGTTTCTTGCAGGGGTTCGTAATGGAGGCCGCTTCGCCCTTGGGACGGACAAAAGGGTCCGAAAGGGAATGAACGACGGGGCGGGCTGCACCTCCGCCGGAGAGGTCGCTGCCCTCCGAGCGCCCGCCCCGCCCACCAAGGGCGCGCCGCAGCCACCCACGCGCTTCGCCCCCCGCCCCGGCCCCGGCCCCGCCCCCGCCCCCGCCCTCGGCCCCCGGCCCCGCTCCGCCCCCGCCCGCGCCCGCCCCCGCCTCGCCCCTGCCCGCCCCCACCTCACCCCTGCCCGCCCCCGCCTCGCCCGTTCTCTCCCCGCGCCCGCCCCACCCTCTCCCTGCCCCCGCCACGTCCCCGTCACACCCCCGCCATGCCCCCGCCACGCCACCCGCCTCGCCACGCCCCCCTCCCCGCCATGCCCCAGCCACACCCTCGTCACGCCCCCGCCTCGCCCTCTGCCCGCCCCCGCCACCCCCACGCCCTGCACACGCCCCGCTCACGCCCCGCCCACGCCACGCCCAGCCCACGTCACGCCCAGCCTACGCCACGCCCAGCCCACGCCACGCCCCCGCATTCCATCCGCCCCCGATCCACCCCCGCCCCGCCACTCCCCCGCGCCCGCCCTGCCCCTGTCCTGCCCTGCCCCCGCCCCCGGCCCCACCCCGGTCCGCTTCGCGCCCGCCACCGCCCAGCCCCCGCCTCGCCCCGCCCGCGTCACGCTCTGCTGCCCGCGCGATATGCGTCCGCCGCCTGCAACGGAGCGCACGCACTGTGCGGCGCAGAAACAGCCATCTTCTTCAAACGTCGATATATTAACATGGTTTTTTTATTTAAATATATTGCACCTGAGCAGTGATTAACCCTTAAGTGGACGCGTTGGCGCACAGCGTGCTCCATCTGCGGATATTGTTGCTCAATTTCCGATAGATGAGTCGACATTCGTTATCACTTCGTGTAACCTTTCAGTGTAGTCTTCGCTTTCCGTGTGTCTTCGTAACAATTTGTACACAATAACAAACGTGTTTCGTTGTCCTCACTCAATCCTAGATTGATTTATTGGTGCATCAGTCATCGACGAACAGTCTGTCGCATACTGTGCGCCGCGCGTTGATTTATGTAGAGTCTCAAATTATCCTTCTGTTATGAACTTTGATCTCTCCACGTTGATGAAAAACATCCTTTTATACTCACTGTACACACACTAGTAAATTCAAATCGTATTCTTTTGAGAAACCAGAACTTTTTGTACCAGGGGTGATTTTGAGAGAGAAACATGTCGTATTACAAAACTTTTGCTTAAATACAAAGAGGAGGAAGAAGTGGGTTGTAATGAATTGACTGTGCCTTTAATAATTGACTGTGTTGGTATGTGCCACAAATTGAGACACAAATATCACAATATTGTCACCACCTAGCCTTTTTGTCTCCCTCCCAATGTTGGGTGGTGGCACGATAGGTGAGGCAGTAACCAACCACCTAGCGCCTGGTCCAACAATTGGGGTAAAATTACCTCGCGTATGGGAGGAGACAGGTGACTCGAGTAATACTCCCTTGTTACTCGTTATTGTGGCTTTAATAAAGTTAAGCCACAACGCACTCATATAAGAAGGTCCTAGCAGACTTTCTTTCCAAGGGAAAGGGTTCAAGATTTAGTACACTGGGATTAGATTGAGAACACTTTTGTCGTATGTTTTACGAAAATAACAACAAACAATATATATTCTGTACTCAAAAATTAGTACATCAAAATAACATGAATTGACTATTAATGTCCTGTTTAAATCTGATATGAAAAAACCCAAAAATTGTTGCGAAATATAAGAAAAATCTAATTGGAAATAAGGCCTTGAAATCTTCCAATTAAATACAAAAGAATGGGTTCAAGAATCGAAATTCCAATAATACGTTACTAATACACGATTATCTCTACACCCATTTCCTGAAATACACATACAATAATACACACTCAAAATGTTGTACCTGTGATTACCATTCATGTATAACATAAATCGATAATATCAATACCATGTCCTATACAAAAAAAATATCAATCTTCTAATTGTTCTAACAAATTCACTTGATTCAATTAGAATGTATAACTGTTATTGGTATTACAATATCTAGTCTTATCAACTCTAAGCAAAAAAAAGTTAAGTTAATTTACTCTTATGAGATCTCTAACTTCAAAAAAAATGTTAAGTTAAATACTACACAGTTAAGCTTTGCATCCGACACAATATGTCAATCGATCGAATAATTGTCTATCTTTACTTCTGAATTTATTTTCCAGTAACACCTTTTAAATATCTGCGTCCAGTAACGAAACTGTAATTCGATTTGGCACACGGATATGTATTCAAAAACTCATGACTAAAGTCAAGCAATATTACAGTTAATCATCTAGTAAAATATGCTACTAAAATCGTTCTACATCTGGCCCACGTTTCTGCCGCTAACTTGAAAAGGGTTAGCCGAACTCACGATGTCTCCCGCGACGTGCGAAGCCTTGAAGTTTTTCGGGGTCGTCCGGAAAGGAACTCGAACACGAAAAATTCCCGTTGACTGCACTGTTCTCCTCGGGGCTCGCGTCGTTGGCGTCGGCGTTGCAGTAGCGTCCAATGATCGAATTTCATTCGAGCTGGTTCAAGTATTCTTATACAAAAAGCTGCAATAAATCACACATTGCTTGTAACATTTCTATTTCAATTAGCTACTCGTTACATTTTTTTTTCGTTTCAATTCATAGCATCAATCTTGTTAATTATTCTTCTTTTAAAAATTATACACGTTTCATGTATTTTATTCATTCCCTCTCATGAATAAATTATCATAATAATAAGATGAGTTACCTTTTCTAAAAGCTTGTGTACTGTCGAAATCTTGAACTGGCGTGGTCCGTCGTTCCAGAAGTTCGTTCAGAGTACCTTCTCGTTCCGCTGGTTTTCAGTAAAATGGCCGAGTTGGTCTCTTCTTGCTCTTAATTCTCCGATATTCGTTTGCTTTATTCCCATTGGTCTATCGCGTCGTTCCGCTGACCGATTTCGTTATCACGCTTCTAGTACTAGTGATAAGCGCTCCTGGTAGCTTATTTTGAAACTACGTACGTCGCCTGGCGTTCTCTCCTGGTTAATGTTGTAACTACTTGATCTCAAAGATAACAGGACGCGTTTACGAAGAAAAAACTGATATTTTCTTGCTGTAAACGGCTTTAGCGGTTACAATATAATCGCAGAAAAAACAGAAATCTGCTTGGCGCACTCCGTGCGTCGCGCGTCCACTTATGTTCTGAAATTTGACGCGCGCGCTTAAGGGTTAAACGCTTTGCAGGTCTCAGATAGTATCAACACTGAAGCAAGTTATACAAAATTAATTCCAAGCAAGTTGAACAAAATCAATTCAAAGCAAGTTGAACTAAATCAATTCAAAAGGACCCAGGTACTTGCAAATTAACCAAACTTTACCTCATTTTACTTGTGAGAGGGAATCCCTTTAGCGATGTTTCGAAACATCCATGTATAGATGCTTTGGTAAAATTTGCCATTACTATGTGTGCCGCATCACACGACCACAAGGCTGCCTAATTCATTCATTCATTCGTTTGTGTTGCGGATGCGTGAACTACTCTGAAGAGTCATATGTCTAAGGTCAGAAGCAGAATATAATATTGAATACAGTTTTAATGTACCCATTTGAACTGAACACGTACCATACAGATTCTCAATGATTAGTGAATTGCCAATACTTGGTTTGTAAGAGTCTCTGTGATTGGTCAAGAACCTGCATCACAACAAACTGTATCGTAATGAATATCATTTTGCAACGAGTTGCAGCCATCAAATGACAGAATTATACAATGGGAGTAGAAAAGACGATTAATAACTCTAAAAGACATGAAATGAACCTCAACTTTTTATTTTTTTCGTGTTCAATATGAGCATAGAGTTACGATTCTGGGCATTTTACTCAGATAATAACGTCCTGTTATCTGTTCGGGAAGCCAGTATTTTTCTAAAGCACTTCTTCGTATACTATTACCTTTTGAAAAACCCACCCATGAATTCTATTTATGACTACTTTAAATAATGAGTAAATTGTTACGAAGACACACTTTCGATAACTCGAGATCTATGAAAGTATATATAATGAATGCATTGCATTGCATTGCATTGCATTGCATTGCATTGCATTGCATTGCATTGCATTGCATTGCATTGCATTGCATTGCATTGCATTGCATTGCATTGCATTGCATTGCATTGCATTGCATTGCATTGCATTGCATTGCATTGCATTGCATTGCATTGCATTGCATTGCATTGCATTGCATTGCATTGCATTGCATTGCATTGCATTGCATTGCATTGCATTGCATTGCATTGCATTGCATTGCATTGCATTGCATTGCATTGCATTGCATTGCATTGCATTGCATTGCATTGCATTGCATTGCATTGCATTGCATTGCATTGCATTGCATTGCATTGCATTGCATTGCATTGCATTGCATTGCATGCATGCCATATTTGGAATGGCCATCTTCAAAGGAAGAAAATATCAGCGGGTAAATTTACAAGAGGTTTAAAAACAATTATTTACGTCAATTATTTGTGATAGAATGAGCGTCACAACAAAATTATTTATCTAGAGCAAAGGTAATAAAAATTCTGCCAATTTTGTAATACTTTAATGCTCTCTAATGTAACTTTTTACGAATGTTTGTACAGCGTAACTACGTGAAAATTGCTCACGTATTCGCTGATTCTCTTATTTGTAACAGACTCTTTGCGGAAGCTTATATTTTATTATACACAACCAGAATTGGCAAGAAAATTATCTCTTAAAAGAACGATAAGATGATACTCAACGGCAAAAAAGTGTGCGCCGTTCTACTTATTTCCGTCTTCCTGAAAATAGATGAAAACATCTTGAATGATATTGATGAAATACCCGTTTACCCGAATTGTTCTATGAGAATTGTTGGCATAGATATGAGTTTTTTAAACGCTTTAAGATGATGATATTGTTCTAGAATTTTAGATAGCATAGGAAGAAATTTGATTGATATATAATTGTCTGCTAGTCTTGCTTTTCATTTGACTCGAGAATTGGGAAAATAATCGCTTCTTTCTAAGTTCGTGGAAATCATGTTGGTAAAAACGAGTTGTAGATATGCTACGACTGGATCAGAGAGATTTTAAAGATACTGTTAACACGGCCGGTGCCATTTTTGAGAGATAATGGATTTATAAAAGCTTTGATTTCTTTTAGGAATGATCTAACTAATTTAGTCATGTTTAGACATTAGTTTTTGCCATGTGTGAGGGGCGCGGTTTTGTGGAAATTTTGTGAACGACTAGCCCAGGGCTTTCGAAATTAGAAGGGCTTAAGGGCCACATATCAAATTCAAGTTACGCCGCGGGCCGCAGTGTAGTTTTAGATGCTTTTTCCCATATCTACTGAGATTATATTGAAACCAATATACATTAGATACTACTTTTATTCAACATACTTAATAATTTATGTACATACAGCGAGAAAATTAATATATCATCAAATAAAAATAAGATGAATTGTGCAATTGTATTGTATGTGGTTGGCATAATAAATTTGTTCAAAGCAGTCGCGGGCCGCACAGAAAGATTCGGCGGGCCGCCAGTTGGAAAGCCCTGAACTAGACGGAAAGAATGGCTAGTTGTTCTGTTTTCTGTTCTAATTTTAATACTTTCTTTGTGATGGTGTTTAGTGACGGAAAGTTGGCTTTTTGTTTAGGTATTGTGCTGCTGTAAAAATCACAAGGATTTGTTGCTTGTGCTTAAGGTATGAACACGGTGGTCATTGTAGTTTTTTAGTACTTCTCTAGTTGTATTAAGATTTAGTTCAGTTATCAATCACCACGTTCTTAGGAAAGGTCAAAAGTCGTTTCGATTTATTTTTAGTGTTTATTAATTGTATTATTTCACTCGGTAGTTTTTCATTATAATTTTTGCTTCAGGGTTTATTTATTATTTATAAAATATTTAGTGCACTTTGGATTATAGCATTGAAATGTGTTATTGCCTGATGTATCTCTAGTGTGTTTGGCAATACTTTTATTTTTGCAGATGTGTACTGTAGGCGCTTCGTTTAAAATACTTGAATTAACAAGTACGTAGTATCGAAAACGTTAGTAAGACAGAAAAGGCAATTTTACAATAAGGCAATAATACGTTCCTTGTAATGAGAGAAAATAAGTGCTGTTAGCACCTGTAGTTTTCTTTATTTCTTCTCAGATAATGGGAAAAAACGGTTATAAAAATTACACAATTTGATTTTCGTCGAATTTTCTGATTTTTTCCAAAATTGTAAAATTACGAACAATGCTAGAAGTTACGAACGTGTTTCTAGCATTGCCCGTGTCTCATTGTGTGGTTAAACTTGTGAAGTTGAATGATTATGAAAATTGATGAATTTTGAAGATTATTCTTGTTCATTTTGAACGAAAATTCTAATGGTATTCAGACCGACATTTTCAAAAAGAATATGTTACTTGGCAGTCTCTGCTAAACGACGCAGACATGTGAAGTCTACGAGGCGACGAGGGGATTTTCCAGGTATCAAAAACAGTATTCATTACCCATCAGAAAGAACAGGATTTCTCGAAAGGAGGCTCAAAAAAATATTCTTGTGAACCGCTTCATCAGTCAGGAGGCTCCCAGCCGCTCAGAAAAAAAAAAACATCCCCGGAGATTTCTGTTGGGGCCTCGCGTCTCCCATTCCCCCTGTCAGAGCCTAACTCCCCGTCAGCGAAGTGGCTCAAAGACTCTGGACCCTTTCTGCTCTCATCCAACTTTCAGCCCCGCTCCCACACCGTCAGATGCAAGAGTCTAACACAGGGTTGTCCAACTGGTAGCCCGTGGAAGGTTAATACTCAAAAGTGAATCTCTTGCATCCATGTCCGAAAACGAGAGAGATGGCTCAGTGCATTAACTCTTGTCTCTTAGACTCAACTCTTGTCTCGGAAGTCCTCTGCCGACGGGATTTTCATCACTAGTTTGTCAGCTAGGTCGAATTTAGTCTCTGTCTGAAGGAGAATTCTAGCGGACGGCTGCTCAGATCGGTAGTTATCAATGGTTTCTCCGATCAATATCACGCGAATGCCGGAGCAGTACCCTAACAAACGGGCCACGGACCGCGTGCGATATTTCCTTCCTCTTCCTTGTCCTATCCTCTCCTCTTACACATACACACACTTACACTAATGCATCATACAGTACACTACCACACATGCCGGGAGACCGGTCGGGAGCTTACAGCTTGTTCCGGTTGGGGCGGTGCCCCACTGGTGGGAGATACCTGGTTTAGGGGAAAACCCCGCTAGTTGACGGTAGGTCGGCGCCAGATCTCGCCATCCAGCGGGGAAACATCACCCTGATGAAAAACACGCACTACATTTACGGACTAATGACCTAAGTAGTTGACGTGCCCGGAATCACAATCAATCAATCAAGCATCCCTGTGCGGCTAGAACAGCGTGCCTAACGCACACTTCTTGTCGTGGTCAAGACCCCCTTAAAGTAAAAAACGAGTTTAAGTTTAGATATGAAGATTATCTTTCTCGAGTAAATTCACAAATTCAAAATCCTGCGTTATGCATTCAAAATCCTGTGTTTCCCTGCGTTACGCATGGTACAGTCCGATATCACGCATGGTTTCATGCCCTCCCCCGCGTTTCAGAGCACCAGGCCAAACTGCCACGATCAACATGCGGGGTGGTCAATATGGACCGCGACCTTATTGAAGGAGTTGTTTTTTTTATTTCAGGTCGCATCACCTACTAGGAAATTAGCGACCACTATTGGATGTAACGTTATGGTATGAGGATGAAATTTTATAGTAATGATAGGGGGTAAGAGGACGAATTCATACAACCATGCCCTAAGAAAGTCCGTAACTTTACACCGCATGTAAACTAACTTTGATTGTATCCCTCCGCCCTGTAGTTCGTGATTGGCTGATCCATTCGCGCCACGACCATACTCAAATGCCGGCACGTGTCGCCACCAGAACTGTCATAACATATTATTTTCACTAGTGCTTCTTTAATGCGCCCAAAATACCAGGCAAAACATACAGATAATTTGCTTAAATATCACAGTAGTTACATTTACGATGTTCTCTCGCAAGGTAGCAATGAAGTCTCGTCCAAAGTACTTGTGAAACATGTCTATCGTTGGAAGAACTCACCCCTGTATCAATAATTATTCCTTCTATTAAAGTGTCATGCCACATTCGTAAGAAGCTTCCCCACTAGACTGATAACAAATCCCAGCTTGATTGCTTATAATTTAATTCTAAATTTCAAAATATTTAAATTGTTATTCCAAATTAATTTACACACTTACTGGAGGCTGAGCAAAGTAAAGGTATTTAACGCTTGTTATGAACTCTAGTGAATAAATAAACTTAATGTAGAAGATATTTCAATTAATATCTGAATCTTTTTTCACGCTTTCCACGTATTTTTGTTTGTTCAAAGTCAGGAAATAAATCAATTTTGTAAGGGACATAACTCCTATAGCGTATGACGCCCGCAAGGGTAGTGTGGTGTCCGTCAGACAATGAGAACATGCGACGACCACGTGCATTTGTTTACGTGCTGAGTCAAGTTAGAGCGAACGGACCTTAGGCGGGACTCGAACTCGCGACCCGACCCCACGTTGGAAGATCACTACTGCACTACTGCTTTGGCGATCTCGGCCCCGGGGCCGAGGCCCTTGAGGCCTCGCAAGTTGGACATCTGTGCCCCGGCACGGCCCGAGTCCCGCGCTGCCGGGCCCCGCTCGCGCACAAAGCGGTGGCCACGGGCTTCGCGGAAGCGCCCTCGTGCTCGGGGCCTGCGCCCGACGTCTTTTCCACAAAGGCGAACGCCAGCCACACACAAGGCTTTCCATATTTCATGGATAAAAGCGCGGTTCAAAGAGGGTCTAAAAAAGACATGCATGCGTAATGAGCGAATTACGGGGAACGCCCGCCCGGCCGCCCGCCGCCGCCAGGCCCTGAAAGCCGAAGCGCCGCGCCGGCCGGCCGCCCGGCCGCCCGCCCGCCGCCCTGCGCCCTCCTCGCGGCCCTTTTTGCGCGGCGGCTGCGCGGCCGGTGCCCAGGAGGGCGAGGGCGGGCACCATTCATTTCGTCAAGGCATACTATTTATAGTTGGACATTGGCAATAATATATAAAATGTGCAAAAACAATGTTTAATAAAAAAAATACAATTTAAACATGAAAACCGTTGTTTATACTTTTATGTAAAATAAATTGGCAATATCAACGCCATCTAATCTACACTTGTGCGGATGAGTACATGTACACTTGTGTAGATGGCGTTGCCTCAAATCAACAATCAGCGCCAGTCAGTAATGCTTCTTTTAACAATTCACAATACTGGAAAGGTTCTTTTCTTCTTTGCGAGCATGTGACAAAGTTTCAAAGAAGCTACAGTTAGATTTTACAGCAGGCCTAGTAAAAACAGATTGTTGGGCAGACAGATTCAATTTTTTTGAGCTATTTTCTTCTTTCTTAATTCAAGGAGGGCGAGGGTGACAGCCGTTTATTGATTGTTCGCGATTCCGGGCGCATCAACTAAGAGGTCATTAGTCCCGTAGGTGTAGTCATTGCTTTAAATAATAAAATAATACAGCCTAAAGCAAAACTCCGCCAACTAAGTCAGATAGTAAACGTGTCAGCCAAACGTCCGTATAGCACAACCCTGCCAATGATTAAAATCATAATTAGACCGCTCTTATTGTATGCTTATCCAGTTTGGATAAACGCCACAAGATAGATCACAAAAAACAGATCGTTCAAAGCAAATCGACAAAACAGTTCGACAAAGTGACACGGCATCTGAGATAGTACACGACGTTTTTAGAGGAAGGCATTGAAAGTTCACTATTTCTTGCTCTCTTCATTTTGTTCCCTTATTTATTTTGTATTGTTAATATTATTGTGTTTGATTGCTTGATTGTTGTGATTCCGGGCGCGTCAACTACAGAGGTCATTCGTCCCGTAAGTATAGTGCGTTTTTTTCCTTGGGAGGTAGCGGAGATCTTTTTCCCCGCTGGATGGCGAGATCCGGTGCCGACCTACCGTCTAGCGAGGTTTTTCCCCTCAACCAGGTATCTCCCACCAGCGGGGCACCGCCCCAGCCGGGACAAGCTCTAAGATCCCGACCGGTCTCCCGGCATGTGTGGTAGTGTAGTGCGTGTTAGTGTACGTGTGTGAGTAAGGGGGGGTTAGTACAAGGAAGGGGAAGGACAGATCGCGCGCGGTCCGTGGCCTATTTGTTAGGGTACTGCCCCGGCATTCGCCTGTTGTTGATGGGAGAAACCACGGAAAACTAGAGATGAGAGCAGCCGGCCACTAGAATTCTCCTCCAGACAGCGACTGAATTCGGCCTGGCTCTCACGCTAGTGTTGAAAATCATGCCGCTTGCCGTGGCGAGTGGAGTCTTAGGACCTCCCGGTCAGAGGAAGTGCAGTGAAAACAGTTGATGCACTGAGCTATCTCTCGAAGTGAGGGCGGCGAGAATGTCTAGGAGGACGTGGGTGGGGAGGGCGACGGTGGTGGTGGTGGGCGGCAGCGAGAGGAGGGAGGGCAGGCAGGGCTGCGTGGGGGACGGGCAACGGCGAGGGCGAGGGCGGTGCTGAGGACGGAAGGGCGGTGAAGGCTGCTACAGCCAGTGGAGGCCAGTGTGAAGCAGGAATGGACGGAAGGGCGGAGCCCAGCGACGAAAATCGGGTGCTGCTGATGACTTCTGGGAGCAATTGGTGTCAAAAAAGGAAAATGGGAGAATGGAGAGTGGAAGCGGGCAACTTCAGTAGATGAAGCCGGAAATGAAAGAAAACGGAATAAAACGTGTTCTAAAGGTGTAATTCATAATAATTAGATGAAGCTTCTGATAATCGACCATGAAGTTCGGTGAAACTCCATGAAGTATGTCAAGCGAGCATCTTATTTGCTACACACAGATGGAGCCACTGGACAGCACAAAGTTCTGTAAAGCTTGTGAGTGCAGATTACTTAAATGCTGCAACGCTTACCGGCTGACGAGCATAATTTTAATAGTGTCCATTCGTCCACTGCACAAACTGTAGCGTGTTTCATGGAAGCAGTAGATTTCGCGAGGAACAATTTTCTGTGCATCTAGATCTGGTTGCTGGTCACGGTGTTAAGGCCAGAGAAGCCTCTACAGACAAGGCGTCGTGGCAGTCACATTTTCAATTAAGGTTCAAGGGTGATGTTGAAGGGATTTTGATAGCTGCAACCTTAAGTTTTGTTGAATGTTCTCTATGTCTGTAATACCTCAAGACAAACACTCAAAGAATAGCCTAAGATGGGCACAGCATAAAATTCTTTGTACTTTCAGGCCAAATTCGGAGGTTAGGTCATTATTGTGTCATATTGTGCGATGATTAGGACATTGTTGTGACATAGTGTTAGGTCATATTGTGCGATCAATGCACATACCCTTTTCAACTCCTAGATATCGATATGTTCCTTCAGTTTGCATCCCGCGTATTGTATTGCAGGTCTCGAGTTCATACGAAGTATTTTTCGGCTGTACTTGAACAAAGACTCACTGCTCGGCATTGGTCGAAAATTTATAATTTGGCTTAATATCTAGCGTATTTATTAATAAAAACTTTTAAGATTATTAAAATAGCATCGCTCTGTTCTTCGCCAAATACGAAGATGGTGCAAACAGAGAAGCTCTCGGTGGGTGTCCGAGGGGAGTAGAAGCAATTGTACCCCGAGACGGGCGTGTCCGTTCCTCTCATATCATCAACCTGATATCACTGCAGTCCCTCTGACCTGGAGGTCGTAGGCAGGGTTTTCGACACTACCTTGTCAGCTAGGTCGAATTCGGTCGCTGTCTGGAGGAGAATTCTAGCGGCCGGCTGCTCTGATCGGTAGTCTTCCGTGGTTTCTTCGATCAACACCAGGCGAATGCCGGAGCAGTACTCTAACAAACGGACCGTGCGCGATCTATCCTTCCTCTTCTTTGTCCTATCATCTCTTTTTATAGACACACACACACACTAACATACACTAACTACCACATATGTCGGGAGACCAGTCGGGAGCTTACAGCTTGTCGCGGCTGGGGCGTTGCCCCGCTGGTAGGAGATATCTGGTTGAGGGGAAAACCCTGCTAGTCGACGGTAGGTCAGCGCCAGATCTCGCCATCCAGCGGGGAAAAGATCATTGCCACCTCCCTAGAAAAAACACGCACTACCCTTACGGGACTAATGACCTAAGTAGTTGTCGCACCCGGAAACACGAATCAATCAATCAATCCTGTCAGATTATTTCACCTGGTGACTTCCCGCTCCGCCCCGCCCCGCCCCGCCCCGCCCCGCCCCGCCCCGCCCCGCCCCGCCCCGCCCCGCCCCCTAGCGTGGGATGGCGCGCCGCGGGGTGATTAATTGAGGAGGGCCTTCCGATGGTGTCTTGTCTTGCCCCCCCCTCCCCATCCGATTGCCTCGGGCTGTGCGGTGTGTGGTCGCGTCGTCTCAGCGGCTGCTTCTGCGGTTTGACCCAACTCCTCCCCACGTCCCTTCCCCGCTGTAGAGGACTAGATAACGAGTACACTAAGGAATCAAAAGTATTTGGACACGGAAAAATAAGATTCACAAAGTATTGCAAAAGAAGTAAATATGAGTTGACCAGAAGTTAGCGTATGATATATCAGACGATTGGCTTTAATGGGTAAAACCATCCGTACCATTATTTCCTGTCTTTTAGTTTTCCAATTATCCTCTTCCCTTTTCCTGTCTCTCTCTTTTCTTTATATATCCCACCATTAACTCTGAAATGTAAGATATCGCAGCTCATTTATCCTTTTATCATTCCAATCAGTTTTTGCTGTCCCGTATACGTACGTATACACGGAGTATGTACGTGGTATAGGGAAAGTTATGTAATGCTGGGCGAAAAAACAGCGGATTTTCGGCAGAAAAAAATTATTTGCCGGGCCCTGATAACAAAAAAGTGGATAAAACCACTTGCTGTATTAAGAAAAAACTAACACGTACTGTAGCCAGAATCCCAGTTTTGTGAGTCCTCCGAAAAGCCAACTGAAAGCAAAACGTCTGTCTGTCCGTCTCTGAAGAACACTAGCTAAACAGTTCAGCCGATTTTCTTCAAAATTGAAATTCACCAATCGATGTGGATGGGTGACTAATTGCTCTAATTACAATTGCTGTACTTAAACTTAAAATTTATTTTGTTTTATATTCGGAACAATACAGAAATAAATAATTTATAGGAAAGTAATTATTACATATATTACAAAAGAATTATTACACGAGGAATCGTCAGAAGACGAAATTTGCGATGCTGCATGTTTCTGAGAAAGAAGTTGTAGTGGCCAAGACTGAACATGGCACGTGTTCTGAGCTTGATTATGCTAGTGATTATTGAATCAACGATTTAGAGTATAGAAATGGTTTCATTGCCAAGGACAAAGTTACAAAAAGGAATAAAACACAACTTTTCAACTAATTTACAAAAAATGGATGTCGTGATGCTGAAGAATAATTACCAACAAAATTAAGAAATCACTGTCACTTTTGTAGAAGAGCAAAAAAAGGCCCTACTACAATTATTACTACTCTTACTTCTAACTGGTAACAAATTTGCATTCAACGAACATATTCTTCAAATGAAAAAAGTCATCAAATGCAAAAATGGTTTTGAAGCCTAATATGGTACATTTATAATCACTAGAGGGAGCGGATTTTTATGCCCTAAAAAACTTGAAATATGCTTTTTAAAATATGTATTTATGACTTAAAAGTTGTGAAATATGTACTTCAATATGCATGTATGACCTACAAATTCTGAAATATGCACTTTAATACACAATTGAAATTAACAATATTTAATTTTCAGTATAAACGTTTCTTGATAAATTTAGGAGAAGCATGCTTTGAATTAAAACAAATTATGGGAACATAACCTAACCTAACTTACTTCTCGGGAGAAATAATTGAAGTAAATATGCACCTTAGTGAATTACCTACATTGTAGGCCTTCTTTTTCTGCCTGGTTTAAAAAATATATCACGAAGTATCCTTCATTTGCAGAAGTATTTTATCATCTATAGAAAAGAAAAAAGAAAACTGTGACAATCTTTCATAACAATGAACGCTCACAAATAGATTCTATGAAAACAGGAAATGTTTTCTCTATTTTAACGAAATATGTGAAATACGCTCCAATAATTACATGAATATGCTCCAACAGGAAAAAATCGATCAAATATGCACAAATATGCACTACACAAATTAATCTACAAAGCATCCAATTATAACCAAATGTCAAGAAATTCCTCTTAGCTATACCTTGAAGCAATGGAGAAAAATGTGCAAAATCATAAAAATCCACTCCCTTATAATCACTATTATTTAAGAAAAATTGCAGGACGTACGCATTTCAAATAACATTAAATAACAATTCTATCCTAATATTATTCAGACCTCACAGAGCTCATTTTCCTAACAAAATAAGCTCGGCGTAAAGTTGGCCGCGCGGGAACCTGTGCGACAAAACATAGCGCGAGTGATTAAAGGTTAGCCAGTGGTCCGGCAAGGCGCTGTAGCTGAAAGGGGTGGGAGTGGGGGGGGCCGAGGTCAAGGCTGCCTGCGAGCGGGGGCCCGAGCGGCCTCGAGTCCAGCCGCCGCTGACCGCGGGCGCCACGCTGCGCTGGGCGGTGGGCGGTGGACGGTGGGCGGTGCGGGGTGGGCGGTGGGCGGTGCGGGGTGGGCGGTGGGCGGTGCGGGGTGGGCGGTGGACGGTGGGCGGTGTGGGGTGGGCGGTGGGTGGTGGGCCGTGAGCGGTTGGCGGTGGGCGGTGGGGGTGGGCGGTAGGGGTGGGCGGTGGGCGGTAGGGGTGGGCGGTGGGCGGTGGGGGTGGGCGGTTGGCGGTGGACGGTGGGCGGTGGGCAGTGCGGGGTGGGCGGTGGGCGGTGGGCGGTGGACGGTGGGCGGTGGGCGGTGCGGGGTGGGCGGTGGGCGGTGGGCGGTGGGCGGTGCGGGGTGGGCGGTGGGCGGTGGGCGGTGCGGGGTGGGCGGTGGGCGGTGGGCGGGGCACCGCGCCGGGAGGCTGTGGAATGCCACAGCGCAGCCACTGCAACCCCGGCTTTGCGTTTAGCTTTGCAACTCTGCTGTCAACGGCCGACTCCAGGGCCTCCAACAACACCAAGACAAGGCGCCAGGGTGCTACGATAGGAGACTCCTCAACTCTCCAACACAAATATTGATTCATTTGTGAGAATTTCGAAAAGTGTCTTCTAAATGTTCAGTTATTCATAATATTTACAATGTTACGTTTTGTTTACAATGTTGCGAAGTGAGAACACTGAAGCTTTCTGACATGTCCAATAGCCGTACTCCATTTTCGAACAATAAAAGAACAAAGGCAACACGGAGAGCTGGAACGTGCCCTTCGGAAGGCTAAACTGATTTTCACAATTTAATTAATACTTCTATCTCGTAGAATTCACGCTAATGACAATATTACCCAGCTTGTCGTGCTCATTTTTTTGTTGTTATTTAAGGTCGCATCAACTACTAGGTCATTAGTGACCACTGTATGGTAATGATAGAGGGTGAAAGGGCGAACACATACAACCATGACTGAGGCGGGACTCGAACCCGCGAGCCGTCAGTCCGAGATCACTATGGCGCTACTGAATTAGTGATCTCGGCCACGGGGCCGACAGATGGTTTTCGTTTCTCCCTCCCCCTTCAGCGTGACGTAATTTCTGGATGACCCCTTAGTCCTCTCTAAAATACCACGTAAGAATTTCCACTGATGACAATATTAGCGGAGCTCGTGGTGCTAGTTTTTGTGCAGGTGGATTGAGAAAGGAAGCCAGTGCGAGGCGTCGCTATTACGGCGCTGTGACGTCAGCTTCATTCGGGGGCTCCACTCCTTCGCCTCGCGTGGCGTCACGGAGCGGCGCCCCGCGCTCCTTGCGCGGCGAAAGGAGGAGGAGGATTGCGCATGCGCGTTTGGAGGACGATGCCCGCCGCCACGTACACAGGTGTGCGAATTATTCGACTCATAGCACATTATGAAACGATGATGTAATGATGGATATTGATACACGAGTGTGATATTACGATACGAGTGAGGATCGAAAACTTCACACGAGAGTATAAATACCCTTTACACTGAGTTTCATATGGTACTTTTTCTACGACTTATGGTGACTTTTATAAGTTAAACTTTTTCAGTGAATCGTTTCGTGGCAGTTGACACGCAGGAGTCAGCTAAAGGCACCTAGCGGACAGCTCCCTAACCCTACACTCGCATGCTGCCGCAGGAGGCTGTGGTTACCATTCCGCTTGCGAGTGAGTACTGCACTACTCACATAGGATCAAAGTAAAATTGCAATCCAATTTATTTTAAATAATATTGAACAAAAAATACTAATAATAAAATAAATTAAAACTGACAAGCATAATATAATATCACGTGTAATTTTAAGGTACACAATCGAAAGAAACATTTACTAGAACGATTCTCAATTATTAATAAGTTTCAATACTTGGTTTGAAAACTTCTCTGTAATTGGTCGAGTACCTGTATCATAATGAAAACTGTATCGAAATGAATATCATTATGCAACTGGTCGCAACCATCAAATGACATCGTTATTCAATGGGAGTGGAAAAAGATTTTTCGTTTCGAATTCGAGTTAAACTCGTCATAGAAATTATAACTAAAAAAGACAGCAGTCTTATTGTTTTAAAACTATACTTAGTGACGTCTGCTGCTTTTTTGTTTGCGTTTCATGTACAACTGCTGTTGGTACAACTGTGATTTAATTTGTTTACTCCACTGTGTGAACAGTGTGTCTCAGTTATCGCCATTGAACAATTGAACAATTTGTGCTGCAATGGCCAGCTAACAGCCCAGATACGAACCCAACTGAAAATCTGGGCAATAGTTAAAAAGAAGCAAAAAAATGTCAGATAACACGCGAAGGTCTGGTGGTAAAATTAAAGGAAATACGGCATCAAAATGCAGTGTTTGGCATTGATAAGAAAGATACCAGAGATTATCAGAATTGCTCATAAATAAAAAAGGAATGTTCGCTAAATATTAAAAATAATTCCTATGGATGAAAATAAATTCATAAACTCCAACTCTACGTCTTTAGTCTATTAATTTGCACACCTCCCTATTTGTGAGTGATGGCGCGGCTCTTCTCGATGCCCTTGAGAATCTAATGAGCTGTAGATACATGCCGAAGTAGCATCCCTTGGCAATTCGAATTGCATTAAAAGAAATAATTAATTTTCATTGAACATTTACTACTAGAGCTTCCATACAGAGATTGCTTACGAAGCGCACTACCAAACAATATAATACGACGTGAGACTTTCTAGTTATGTAAATTTCAGCTTTCTCAAGGCCGTCTCGTGAGTTGAACGTACCTTTCAATCGCTGACTCTTAGATTGCAAAGACCAATAACAACTTATCATCGCATGGAATTTTAATGATATTGGGAATAATGATGTTTTGTGATTTTGAATGGAAGTATTGAGTTTCACAGGTATAACCGAAGTTTCAAAAGTTTTTAGTCGTTTATTTTCTTGTTGATTATTACATAAATCAGTAAAACGTACACTACACATAAGTTTTGGATGATTACACTAACTTACATTTTATACTTAATCTAATTCATGGGCGAGGAAGCCATCTTGGTACCTCTTTTAACTGTCAATTTCAGCGTTTTTTGATATGATTATGGGGAATGGGTATTTATTTTGCATTCGGGTTGGTTGTATAGGATGTAGGCCTAGGTTGAATGCATTTAGAGAGGGCATTTATGGTATGGTGAAATAGAAGTTAGAGGCGAGGTAATTAATTCAAGTGCCATATCTGGGGTCTTTTTGGACTCCATCACTCTTAATTTGTTAATATTTTCCTAAATATTTGCTGGATAATTTCAGTCTTCTGGATATGCCTTCGTGCACTTATTAAGCAGGTACCAAACCATTTTCACATATTTTCCAAATTTTATTAGAGAGTTATTAATTTTTTTTTCGGTACATGTAGCTGATTTGACCTAAAGTTTGGCCTGTTACTTTTCCATTCTCATTCTAAATATAATGTCATGAACTTTAAAAAATGTTTCTGGTACCGTCAATATTTGATTTATCTCGAAATAACTTTCATAAACTATTAAAACTATTTCTGAAGCATTATGTATCAACAACGGCAGACGTTCTTCTTTATTTAAAATATTTAATATGAATGAGTTATACTTACTATGTTATTGAAAATAGATCATAAAAACAATTATTTACACTCAATATAGTGCCGTTCACATTCGTTTTTTCAATTCCAATTGTCAGTAAAGCTTGGGGGGTTGAAAACGACCCCAGGGATGCTACTCGTTTGTAAATTGCAGGAACGGTATGAGGGTTAATCTGGTTGGCTATAGGTTCGATGGATAATTGTTTCAAAAGCGATGATGTTCGTCTTGACTTTCTCTCGTTGGAATGTCAGCGCTGCTTTCATCACGATTTTGCAACATTCTCTCTTCACATCATGCGGTTCCATTTGTCTGACAAGACGCCGAATTCATTTTCTAGATGTTCGAGAGGTTTTTTTCGTGTGCAGTCTAAATACGCTTGAAGATGAAATTATCTGTTGAGCGAAAAAAGATTAATTGAAACCTTTGTGGTAGTTAATACATTGGCAATAATTTTTGACATATATCAAGCTGACCTTAAACACAGAAAAAAACAACATTTTGTGCATAATAAGATTTTTACGGTTCCAAAATATCTTAATTTAATAATACAATCGACTCCGGTTATTGTGAACTCGGCTATAGTAAACCCTTGGTTTTAGTGAATTTACACTGGTTCCGATTCACTTACAATACAAATAAGCATAAGAACAAAAAAAGATTACTACTACCGCTTCTCTATTTACTAATTTTTATTATAACTCGACCAAGCGAAGAATAAAGGCTGCGATTGCGGCGCATCGTGGAACGAACAGTGAAAACACAGGTCTGTACAGTCAGTTTAGCTGACAAACTTCACCAGGAACGTGAAGCGAGTTCAGAGACTGCTTCTACGGAATTACCATGGCCTCCTTCATAGAGGTTGTGAATCAGCTGATAAAATGTAACTTCAGAGACACATCATGAAAGATTTGCACTGTTTTATTTTGTCCCTTTAAGTTGCTTTTTTTTACTTTTCATCGTTCTGGTACAAGACTATAATAAAAAGTTCTATTTATATTGAATGTTTAATACTTATTCATTGAATTTAAATATTTTGTATTCTCCTTCATTTATCTTTTTTCCATAGGCTTTAGACGGATTGTTAGGTATGCAGTAAAGTACCAAAACATTAACTTTACTGTCAGAAGTACCTATAATATTATTCATTATGGTGGTAGTTACTTCTTATATAAAAAAGACTTTTATTTGAAATATATTCTGAGAAACTACTTAAGTTAAAATAAACGATTTATATGAATGTTACTACGAAAGAATTAGTTTCAAAATTTTGAATCGATTTGCAGAGAAAAGTATGCTTTTATATCTTCCAATATGAGGTGCAGACATGTCCAAATATAGTTAAAATTTTAATTGGGAAGATACTAGATTTGCAACGAAATAAATCGCCCTTCCATTCGCAATAGTTTGGCACGGTCCCATTTTAATTTTGAATCGAGTATCCTTATATCTCCGTCTTTGTCGTTTCGATTGTAAACACAGACGGTGGCGCGCTCCTGTAAACATCATTCTCAACTTGGTGGAGCTATACAATATAATCATAAACTTTCTCTCCGTATTCTTTCGTCTATTGTCGTACTTCCTCTGTCTAAAAAACGCTAAGCGTTGGAAGCGCGGCCCTAGGCATTTTCCATCTGGATAGGTTTCCGAACTCAATGTTACCCTTCCCATATTCACTACTCGGCTCCCAAAGTCCCACCCTGGGGCAGAGCGCGCATCATCTCAGGCCATGTGGGAGTTAGGCTGTGTCGATTAAAAACGGCAAATAGGGCAATGGCTAATAATACCTGGCCGTAGGTATAAAAGGCGTACCCATCTCTGATGGAGAAAAGACATTTGAGAAGCCTCGGTAAAGAGCCGCTGCCTGGGGAGCGCCAGGGCACCTCTGGAGCCATCGCTGGAGGTGACAGTATGCGAACCGATGGTGGCTGGATGCTGACTAGGCGGGCACCTGCCGGGGAACCCGAAGACTCTACAGCCAATCCCCGCAGGAGAACCCAACACCCACCATCTCCAGCAGAACCAGCAATTGCTGTTTCAATGGAAACTAAGTCACTGGCCACTCTTGCTGGCAAGCTAAGGCAGAAAACGAAATGGACCGAACAAATGAATATATCGTTTACTGCTACCTCAAAATAACCAAACTGGAACCGGACTTAACAGCTTATAGAGAACCATTGAACCAGATGGTTATTGGCAAATACCCCGAAATTTCCTCAAAGGCGGTCCAAAATATTGTTAATCAAAAACGTTCTATCCTAGTCAACAAGCGACTCCGAGAACCCCAAATACACAAAATTAAAGAAAAAATAACTCAAGAATTGGGACTGCATTAACTGAGCGCAGAAGAAAATCAAACTCCAACAGATTTCACTTGTTCTAGCAATGAGAACATTAGAATGCCTCAGGGAAACCCCATTATTTGACAATGAAAATGAACTAGAGAACTTAGTCAAACAACACTGGGAGGAATCGTATGCCGAATTTTTTGGATCTGACCCTTTCCAAAGATCGAAAATGTCCAAACTTCAAATAAAAGTTAAAACAAATCTCATTTTAAGTGAGGTCGATAGAATACTCCAAAATGAAACTGAGAATATGCACAATATAGAACTACTGCATAACTTTGTGTTCATTGGTGTTGTCACAGTACTTAAAGGTAATGGTCAGAAGCTAATTTTAACAAGTGACAAAAAGCAAGTGCAACCTATGCAGCCTCCTTGGGAACGGCGACTTCAACATCAAATTGAAATTCTGCGTCAGAACATTGGTAAACTTACTCAAGCTCTCAAAGACAACTGCAGTGCCGAGATTAAAAGAGAAGCAGAGAAAATTATGTTCAAATACAAAAATGAAAATCAATCATCACGGTACTTGATCAACTCAAACAAATTCTTGCTGTAAGGAGTAACAGACTGAGAAAATATCGTGAATTTAACCTTCGTAAGAAACAAAATAAACTCTTCCAGACAAATGAAAAACAGTTCTACCGCTCTATCCAGACGAATAATGCTCAAGAACCGAACCGAGGTGAGGTGCCAAATGCAAAGACGTGAATAAGTACTGGAGAGACATATGGAAACAAAGTATACACCATAATTTAAACGCAGGATGGATGCAAACTGTTAAAGATGAGTACGAAGATGTACCCATGCTGAATGACCATTGTGTACGTATTGAAGATGTTAAAAGAGCTATAACGAAAACTCTGAACTGGAAGGGAACCGGGAGAGATACTATTCATAATTTCTCGTATAAGAACTTTCCTAGCATTTATAAAAAATGGCAGGGTTATTCACAAAAGCCCTGAAAAATCCAGAAGCCCTACCATCATTCTTAACTTATGGATTTACTTATCTTAACCCCAAATCCAAAATTCCCAGCTCTGACCCCGGGAAATATAGGCCTATTACATGCTTACCAACATTATACAAAATACTAATTTCAATAATAACAGATAAGATCTATCAGCACCTTGAAGACAATAACATCCTGGCCGAAGAGCAAAAAGGCTGTAAGAGGGAGTCACAGGGCTGCAAGGAACAACTCTTTTAGACGCGGCAGCCTGTGGACATTTAAGAAAACAGGAGGGACGTTATATACAGCGTATATTGATTATCAAAAAGCCTTCGACAGTATAAACCTCACACCTGGCTAACTGATGTACTTGATATGTACAAAATAGACCCATTGGTTGTGTCGTTTTTAAAGATCCAGATGCAAAGGTGGACAACCAGATTACACATTTGCACGCAGAATGATTATGTTAATGCTGGAGATATACGTATTACACAAGGAATCTTTCAAGAAGATTCTCTGAGCGCTCTATGGTTCTGCCTTGCTATGAATCCTCTATCGTCTTTATTAAATAATGAACAAATGAGCTGCAAAATTAATAGCAAAAACGATCATGTACGCTTATCCCATCTGCTGTACATGAACGACATAAAAATTATACAGCTCCACAAAAGAAAAGCTTAATCATCTGCTCGACACCACTGAAAAATTTAGCAGTGACATTGGAATGCATTTCGGTGTTGAAAAATGTAAACTAAATGCTATGCGGAAAGGAAAGTGGCAACATCAGATGGATTACATCCTTGCAGAAGGAAACTACAAACAAGAACGAATTCATGCCCTGAATCCTGAGGAATATTATAAATATCTTGGATATTTACAAAGATCTCATGTTGACCAAAAAATTACTAATTCCAACATAACCCAGGAATTTACGTAATACACGCATGAGTAAAATTCTGAAAACTAAACTCAGTGCTCGTAGGACAATTAAAGCTATAAATACCTATGTAATTCCTGTGCTGACCTACAGCTTTGGTATTGTCAGTTGGACACAAACCGAACTGGATGCATTCAATTTGAAATGTAGAGTACTGTGTACCAAATTTAGATATCACCACCCTAAAAGCGCAGTTAAGATTTTCCATCTACCTAGGTCTCTGGGAGGAAGAGGTGTCATAGATATTGTGCATCGTCACTACCAACAGCTGGAGAGACTGCGCCAGTACTTTCAAGAAAAGGCTAACAGAAGATACATCAGATTGTAACATACATTGACCGGAAAATCACACCATTGAATTTGACCGATGAAAAAATGAATCTACAAGAACGAATACAGACCAATGAAATGAAAATCAACAACTGGAAAGAGAAGCAATTTAATGGACGTATCAGATAGAGGGAGAACTGATGGACCGTAAGGCATCAACAAAATGGTTGTACATGGGAGAGCTTTTTGCTGAAACAGATGGTTTTATAACAGTTATTCAGGATCAAGTAGTAGCAACTATAAACTACCGTACATTTATCCTGAAAGACACCAACGTTCGTGATGACAAATGTCGGCTATGTGGAGAACAAAGAGAAAATATAGACCACATTATCAGTGGATGCAGCTCTCTAGCATCCTCAGAATATACAAAACGACATGAAGACGTTTGTAAAGTGGTTTATCAGCAACTATGTCATAATAATAAAATTTTGATGGATAACGGAACACCATATTACAAATGCACTCCTGAACCAGTCATTGACACAAATGATCTCATAATGTACTGGAACAGGTCCATCATAACAGGTCTGTATCATCTAATAAGCCGGACATTGTATGGCATGACAGGAAAAACAAGGTGTATCTGATTGATGCCGCTGTCCCGCTAGCTCACAATATCTCAGAGAAAAGGAGTGAAAAAATTCTAAAATATCAACCATTGGCAAATGAGATAAAGGAAATTTGGAGCGACGTGGAAATGGTGACGATTGTATCAATTATTCTAGGTGCCTCTGGTGAAATTCCTATGTTCCTTCATGAATCCCTGGCTGAACTACAACTGAAGAAGGGTCTATACATCCAGCTGCAGAATATTGTCATACTAGACACATGTAACATCGTGAGAAAATTTCTAAACATTGATGGTGGATCCAGTGCTTATTACGACAGATGAAACGTGTATCTCTTGTTCATAGTAACCGTATGGAAAGCATGTATGGAAATTAAAAGCAAGGCATGTATGGAAAGAAGTGAAAAACAAATAAACAATAATAATAATTATTATAATAATAATAACAACAACAACAACAACTTGTCAATGTTGCTGCACCTTGCGATCAAAACGTTACCAAGGAGGCAGAGAAACGTCTTAAATACAAGAATTTGGAAATCGAGATCAGCCGAATGTGGGGCGTAAAAACACTGGCCGTACCGATAGTCATCGAAGCTCTAGGATTTATTCCTCAAAATTTGTGTAAGAATTTGGCTAAGCTCCCAAAGAATGCAAAAGACTGGGAAGTGCAAGAAATTGCTTTATTTGGAACAGCCCACATTTTGCGCAAGGTATTGTAGAGGCACCGATAGTCCCTAGATCTACTCCTTAGGAAGCTGGTTGCAACCCGGAGTAGATTTTATATTCAGCCGATTCATAACATCTCTAGTGGTGTAGTGGAATAATAATAATATTGCATTACAATGAAAGAGAAAACCCGTTATTGAAATTAATGTTTTATGTTTCAAGATAGCAATTAAAAATTATTATTTTAAAAGTTTGTCAAGAATTTTAAGTGAAATATACTCTCGCCCCGAAAAACATTCCCTGTCCAAGAGGGACATTCTGGTTGGTGCATGGAGTATCGCCTGACATCCTGTCTCAATTTAAATTGTCAAGAACGATTTCGATTGAGTGATTGATTAGAGATTCCGGGTGCACAAACGAGTAAAGTCATTGGTCCCATAAGTGTAGCGCTTGTTTTGCTTGGGAGGTGGACGTGGTATTCCCCTGCTGGATGGCGAGATACGGCGCCGACCTACCGTCGACTAGAGGGGGTTTTCCCCTCAACCAGGTATCGCCCACCCTTCCAGCCGGGGCAAGCTCCCAGTCCCCGACCGGTCTCACGTTCGTGACATCAGTCGATGCCCTGAACCACCTTCACCGGATACATTTAGATTTTTCATTTTCTTGAAAATTGAATATTTATCTTGTGAAATCACCTCACGCTTTATTTCAACCCTACTCCACACAGAAATACCTCGGTTCATAGGTCGGGAGATGTACCCCGTGGTTACAAACTATTGCTATTATGAACTCTAAGATACGAGGACTTCTACCCGACTATTCCACTCGTGAAATTAAAACCAATAGTGTTTAATTACACATACAAAGTGCCCCAATCAGGGCGGTGTATCTTAAAAAGGTTCTCGCTTCTATTCGATTTTCTTACCGCTTCTTCCTCCTGGCTACCATAAACTGTGACTCATCTGTCTTACGAGTAGGAGGTGGTATGTATTGATCACTACGTCGATGTCCAATAAACCGCCCGTATATACATGTATAACATAACCTCACTGATTTTAGCATATTTTCAATATTTGGCGCAGTTTGGAACTCTGATGAACATAATTTCATTCGTGGAATCGCCCTATTACATACAACTCGTGCTTTGGAAATTCTCGGATAAATCCCCTCCTCGCTTCGCGAGTCGTGGACTTATCGATAATTTTCAAAGCACTCGTAGTATTACCTACGACTGTTATCTCCCCCATACCATTCATTTCTCTCTTTTCGTTTTCCTGGTTGATGTTTACTCAGCTGTATTCCGTTTCTTCTTCCCTATTCGGCTGCGTGCTTCAGAGAGACACGGGCTCTGTATCTGCATGTCCCTGGCGTGTGCGCTGCCGACGTTCTATGGCGAAGCTGATTGGCAGCGCAAGCAGCGTATTGCGACCTCGCGTTGCGGATTCCTAATTAGTTTGCTGTGAGCACTCGCGAGCTGTTTTGGTTCGGCGAGGTCGTGCCCGGGGCGGTAATTTACTGGGTGGATGTATTGACTTCTGAAAACAAATGTTGAATTTTCTTTCCGAGAATAGTGAACGGTTTAGGCGGTGGAGGTGGTGTAACGGTTAGCGTATGGCACTGTTATACCCGCGGGTTAAGTTCGTGGCTTCTAACCCGATTAAACCCGTAGATTTTTAAGGGCGAAAAAGTCCTTCGAATGCCTTCCTTCGGAGGGGAAGTAAAGCCGTCTGTCCCGTGTTAGTAGATTTAAAATAGCATGTAAAAGATCGTCAACCTAAAAGAAGCCTCTAAGCTAAATTCAAATAGCTTGTTCCGTCGCCCAATACCTTTTTTCTTCCTTAGTTGGTGAAGGGAGCGTAGCGGAATCTGCATGGTCAGACGGAAGAGCCTCATGGCCTGAGTCTCATCACGTAAAATAAAGCATTAATTCAATTCAACAAGGTATCTCTTGTGTAGTAGTTCGTTTGCTCAATGCAATGGGAAATAAAAATTAGCAACATTCTCCATAGTTTGTAAATTTTGGGGGCAATTATATTGTTTAGAGTATGGAATTTTGTTTTTAAGTTGACGATTTTTAATCAGATATTGAAAACAAGGGGTATTTTCCGGTTAAACGCTCCTAATTCAAAAGATACGCTCTCTTGAAAATTGATGCCTTGAACTTGAAAATAAAAAGCTGTTTTAAAGTCTCAAGAAAATAAATCTGTCAATAGACGCGAGAAAAGAGATGGAGTTCAGGTGCTGCACTTTCCAAATCTGTTGTGCCGTATTACATCGATAGACAAAGAAGGATAGGGGCTACGAAATACACGAAGTATAATGAGTGATTGTTTGCGTTCAAAAACAATCATTGTCATTTATCTCAAATATTTTTCATTTACCATTCCTTCATATTCTGCACCAAAAATATAGGAAAATGTAAAAAATATATTACAAAACAGACTTGCATTCCCCACGCTCACAGATCACAGCCATGCACTGTTTATCCAACCCCAGAATTACTATTAACACTGTTTAATTAGTCTAATGTATGAGTTATCTAACAGTAGTGCATGTACACGGGGTGAATGCGATAGGATTGTGAATAACTTCCATGGGAATATGCCACAAAGATAATAACCACTTAACTGATTAAGGTGATTGTGGTGTTAAGTGATTAAGGTGTTGAAAAGTTAAGTGGTTTCTTTCAAATTCTTATAATTATTACTGTTTATAGTTAAAGATTCTTTTAAAAAAAGGGAATATGCCTTCATAATCAGATGATCATCCATCATACAGGAAAATTTCTCTATAGGGTACACTGCACGTTATTTGCGAGTGAGGGACGCAAAAATTAAAAGTTTGAGAAAATCTGGTTTCATTCATAATGAACAACCTTGTATTTTGTTTTTATTACATACAATCTAATCTCTCTGACCTTCCGTCATCTCTATTTATCTCGCCCCTTTCGTTCTCCTCCACCTACCTTCTCTACAGTACAGCAGATTTCGAGGGTCTCGCCTTCTTTTTTTTTTTTAATGAAGTGCCGCCGTTACATCAACTACGAAGGTCGATATTATGGATAAGCAACAACTTCTGGCACCATACACACAAAGAGAAGCTGGTATGAAAGTACAGAAAAATGATTTTTGACTTTTCCAAGCAAATTATGAAGTGATGAACGCTGTAGATATTTTAGGATATGTAGCGACACGACTCAGCCTCACGACTGCCTCTTGGTCAGCGAGCTCGCTTTCCTCTACGCGACCCTGGGTACGATTCCCGGTCGATGCAAGACTATAGTGTGCGATGTCCCTGTATATGTTGCTGTGTGACGATGAGGAAATTCACTTCCCAGGTTGAGAAGACCGGAATACGGCGTAGGGATACTAAGACCTCCCGGTCAGAGTCAAACGTTTAGGACAGTATTTTTCCGGGCCCTCAGATTGCCGTGATCCCAAATACAGCATTCACCACCACTGATAATATCACCAACTTCCTCGACGTTTTTTACCGGGAGAGAAGGTTCGATGCATCAACTGATGTCACTGCAGTCTCTCTGATCGGGAGGTACTAGGTTCAAGTCCCGATGGCGGCAGGACTTTCGACACTAGCTTGTCAGCTAGGTCGAATTCAGTCGCTGTCTGGAGGAGAATTCTAGCGGTCGCTTACTCTGATCGGTAGTTATCCGTGGTTTCTCCGACCAAGACCAGGCATATGCCGGAGCAAAGATTGTTCTTCGAGATGTCATTGATTATTTTGTCGACTTATGATAATCTGATAGGACAATTATCATATCGTCCGACAACCTAACGTTTCTGATGTGTCTCATTCATTAGCAATACCGGCAACTCATTTTGATAATTTATCTGTGAGGACAAACATTTCCATTTCCATTTACTTAGTGTTTTACTTACAAATCCGAAGCATAATTTCAAAGGCATCAACAAAAGAGAATATCAGTAGAATGTAGCAGTTTATACATGAAGGTCGGGATCTGATACTTTTTCTAGTGAGATTGTTTGTAGCGCAGTTTATTAGCAAGGTTGAAATCATTCGCCTGGAGGAGAATTCCAGCGGCCGGCTGCTCTGATCGGTAGTTTTCCTTGCTTTCTTCGATCAACACCAGGCGAATGCCGGAGCAGTACTCCAATAAACAGGCAATGGACTGCGCGCGATCTTTACTTTCTCTTCCTTGTCCTATCCTTACCCCGTACACACACACTTACACTAACATGCACTACACTACCACAAGTGCCGGGAGATCGGTCGGGAGCTGAGAGCTTGTCCTGCTAGTGGGAGATACCTGGTTGGGTGAAAACCCCGCTAGTCGACGGTAGGTCGGCGATGGATCTCGCCATCCAGAGGGGAATGATCACCGCCACCTTCCGACGAAAAACTACGCACTACACTTACGGGACATCTGTAGTTGACGCGCCCGGAATCACGAACAACCAATCAATCCTCGACTTTTTCGCCACTAGCACGCGCGAACAACATCCAAGCGAGGAACACAATGCAAAAAAGCGTTTGTGGCGCCAGAAGGAAAGTTAGCGGAGTGCTACACGGCGAGCGCGTCGCCTCGAGCCAAACAAAAAAAACAAAAAGCAGGAGGGCCGTTGGCCCGTGTGTGCTAGTCTCAGCTGCTCGTTGTCCCCCGAAGCTGCTACGTGGAACCGCTCAACTCCGCGAACGAACCTATGGCGATAGACATAACAAGGTCGCTCGACCACCTGCCGGCCCTACTGTAATGATCGCTATGCAAGGTAACGTTTAGAACAGGGCTGTCCACCTCACGGCCACATTTCAAATCCTAGGTTGTAGGACGATTCCCGCTACAATGTACTTTTGAGTGATGACACGGCTCTTCTGGATGCTCTTGAGAATCTAACGAGCTGAGAATACATGTCCTAAGTAGTATCTCTTGGCAATTTGAATGGTATTAAAAAGAGATAACTACTTTTCATTGAACATTTACTACTAGAGCAGGGCTGTCCAACTTAGAAGGGCTTAGTCGCCACATAACATATTCTAGTTAAGCCGCGAGTCTACTGAGGTTTCTTGAAACAAATATATATTAGATACGGCTCTTATTCAACATACTTAATAATTTACGTACATACATCAGAAAATTAGTATATCGTTAAATACAAATAAGATGAATTGTGCAATTGTATTGTATTTGGTTTGTATAATAAAATTTTTGAAAGCAGTCGCGAGCCGCACAAAAGATCCGGCGGGCCGCCAGTTGGAAAGCCCTGGCTTAGAATCTGTAATTGGCAGGGATCTCGGAAATGTGGCTGTATTCTTGTTCCGTGTTGGAATGTGAGAGCCGGAGATAATCAGAGGCGTGCAAAACGAACCAGCTCAGCCTTCTTTTTTGAAAACATTTTTTCTCTTTTTTTCAGAAGGGAAGGATACTTTTGATTGGACGTTATCACAAGAGGAAAAGGTTGGTTCGCAGATTGCCTTCATACAGTTCTAACATTCTTATTCGTTCACTCATATTTAGCAACAAAAAGTTACCATATCCCCTCGTAAATATTTAAAAATAACTTCTGACGAATGTAAAATAAACCTCTTGGTATCAGATGGGATTCGTCGGGTCTGGAGGAAACCAAATACAGGCGATTGTTTCATTCCCACGGGGAAATATGGCGGTAAATCAGTTATGTTGTGGGGTTGTGTCTTCTAAAGGGGTTGGTACGATCCAATTCATTGATGGAATTATAGACACCAACGTTTATCTCGACATTTTGAAAAAAAAATTAAAACAAAGTGCTGAGAAAATGGTCTTGCGACCTTCTACCGTTTTCAGCAGGACAATGACAGTAGGCACAAGAGCTTGTCTCAATATGACCTGGTTAATATGGAACCGGGTGCCAAAATTACTCCAAACACCACCTCAAAGCCCGGACTTAATTCCCATAGAGCATTTGCGCTCAGTTTTGAAGAGAGAAGTTTACAAAACTGGCGTGAAAAACAAACAAAAACTAAAACGTCTTATGGAAGCAGAATGGAAGATAATAAAACCCACAACTTGGAAGAATCTTATTCTTTTGATGAAGAGTCGGTGCCTAGCTGTGACAAAAGCCAAAAGATAGGCAACAAAATACTGAAATAATTGTTCACTTTCTTTTATTAGTTTTTATTTTGTGTTATTACGTCTAGTGTAGGAATATCAAACTTGAACAAAACTGAACATTACTCTCTCTTTTATTTTTTTTAAATTAATGTACTAACTGATTCAAATACAGAACCACTGATTTTTGCTTTCAAGCCGAAAGCAAGCCGATAAAAGGAAATTTAATTTGCGTACCTTGAAGCGGTAACACGTGTTATTCTTCCCATGACACATGAGTGACATGTAAGCAATGAGCATCGCAGGAATAAGGAAAAACATTTGTGTGAGCATAGAGCTAAACACAGCAAAAAGGAAACTAGACGTACTCGCATTTTTTCACATTGAAATTGAAATATCTGAATTGTAGACATGTTGTTTGGAACGTTGGAGAAACGTATATTATATTCTGTCATATATTCTTTCTTCAATTAAATATTTAACATTTGGAGAAAACATGCTTTGATGTTGGACATCTGACGATCCACACTAGCCGCGACCATCGTTTAAACAAAATTCCTGCCTCAAAATATATATTAAAATGAACGGGATAAGCTATATCCATGTGTAATCAGTCTATTAATCAACTAACTCTCTCGAAAATCAATTCATTCGTGGATTTTGTAACTGATAGCTGGGATTACGGCCAGCCCACAGTTGGCTGAACCTCAAACAAATGGGCCGAAGTCTCCTTTCCATGTGTAATCAGCCTATTAATCAAATAACTCTCTCGATAAACGAATTCATTCGTGGATTTTGTAACTGATAGCTGGGATTACGGTCGGCCCACAGTTGGCTGAACCTCAAAGGATGTGCCCATATGCGAATAAATCCATATGCGAATTGGGAACCAGAAGCACAATAAGAGTTAAAACCACTTGTAAATTGCGGACCAGAAGCAAAATAAGAGTTAAACCCATTTGTAAATTGCGGACCGACGACCTACTCCACCTCGTAAATGTGGAAGATGACCAGTGACGAACCGTAGTGGGAGCCACAGAGGCAGCCGGCCCACGACTGCACTTTCAGGGGACGGCAAAAATTTCCCAATCAATCAATCAATCAATCAATAATAATATTAATAATAATAATAATAATAATAATAATAATAACTCCACCTAGGGAGTACACGACCTTGGAGTTGGTGGTGGAGCTTGAGTACCCCCATGAGCCTTAAAGCTATGTCAGTGGTAGCCTAGCTACCGGTAGGGCCTCCCTTGCTGAATAGGTTGAAGGTGAGGGGTCAGACGAAGAAGTACTCCATTTTGAGGAGAGTGGGAAGTAAGTAGAGAGGGAAGGGTCATGAACCTTTGGACTTCCTGTTGTCGGCCCATAGAGGGTACAGGAGAGAAACTGGGTTGGCACACCAGGCCACTGATTAGAGTGGAGGCCCGAACCTTGCATTAGCCAGCGAAGGAGGCTGCCTTCAGCAGTCAGTGAAAATCCCGTAGGGTTTAGTAATGCCGACTGGCGATCGGAGGGACCCCTTGCTGGGCCCTGCGGGGGGATGCCCCGAGGCCACTGTGGGTCGCAGTAACGGATGGCAGGAAACAACCCGAGGGTTAAGTGTGATCTGTGAACTCGAACTTGCGTCCTGCGAATCCTCAATTCAAACCAATGAGCAAAATGGATAGAACAAGCAATGTAATGAATCTTAACGTGCCTTGTTCTACCAATGTCCCATACCTGCTCAGAAACCGAGCTAATGTCACCTTGTCGACGTCTGGCCATCCCACGGGTGTTAGCCCCAGGGACCCAGAGCCGGCAGTAGCTCGAAGCCATCGTCATAGATGGACCCGGGATGAATTAAAGGAGGTTATGTGGTGCTTTTACTATGCAAAAGCGAAAAATGGGGGCTCAGAAATAGAAGTTTTCAAGTTATGGAGAGAGCGGAACCCAGATATGAGACCTACCCTAGACTCAAAGAAGCTTGCCAGTCAACGACGATACATACTCAGCAGTGGAAAATTCACAGCAGAACAACTTGCTGACATTGAGAGAAATGCGGAGTATGTATTTCGCTCGAACAATCCACATGACGAACATGTAGAACTTGAAAATGATGATCCCGTGGAAGGTTCATCGCTTTCCAGTGAAACACACGTCAATGGTGAAAACTCATTTGGCAATGAATTACACGAAAAGGACATGATGCGAAATCTCCTTCGGCGCGAGATAGAAAGAGTTAGTCAACTTCCGTTTGAATCTCGCGAACCGTTGAGGAGAATATACGAAAATGCCAAAGCTAAAAGAGTGATAGAAACAGTGAATTCTGTCTTAAATGAGGTGGTGGAGACCCCAGGCAGAGATCTAGATATTACTGAAATCAATCACATCATATATGCAACTGGATATCTAGTATCTCAGATAATTTTGGGGCCAGCCAAGAACACCGACGGCCGACAGCAAAAGAGAGTAAACGGCTCTGTACCCCCATGGATGAACAGAATTATGAAACGGATAGCCGACACCCGGCGTGAAATATCATTCTTAGCTGAGGCATCTTCTAAATCAACGCATACCTCTAAAGTTCAACGAAAAATATTCAATGTTGAACAAAAATACCAAATTGAAAATGACACCAGCAGGCTAATGGTAGTTGAGAAGCTAAAAGAGAAAATTCAAGCATGGGCTCAACGAATAAGAAGGTACAAACGTAGAATAGATTTCCGTGTACAGAACCGGTTGTTTGAAACAGACGCGAAGAGATTCTATCGCAATCTGACTCAAAAACCGAATGACAAAGCTGTTACTCCTTCAAAAGATGACGTCGAAGCATTTTGGGCAGGAATCTGGGAAGAGAGCAGATCCTACAACAAAGACGCATCTTGGCTTCAATCTGAAGTTGATGCTGCCGATGAACTTGTAGAAACAGTGGAAGATGTTCACCAATTCTCGGAAGAGGACCTCTTCCAAGCAATTAAGAACATGGGAAACTGGAAGTCCCCGGGATTGATAAGATCCAGATTTATTGGATTAAGAAATTAACATCAATACATTATCATCTAGGAAAGGCTGTTAATAAAATTTTTGAAAACCCAAAGGAAATCCCGGAATGGCTCACACGCGGCATCACGTATTTGCTACCCAAAGCGGGAGATAGCTCTTTGGCGAAGAACTACAGGCCAATTACTTGTCTGCCAGTACTGTACAAAGTTATAACTTCAGCCATAGCTGACAAAATGTATAGACATCTAGATAAGAATCATCTAATGCCAGCTGAACAAAAAGGATGTCGTAAAGGCTCTTATGGCTGTAAGGAAATCTTGCTACTGAATAAAGTTATCTTGAATGATGTAAAGAAACGCAAACGTAATTTGAGCATGGCTTGGATTGACTACCAAAAGGCCTTTGATAGTGTACCACACGATTGGATTTTGAAGACCCTGGAGATCTATCGATTTCATCCTAGACTTATTGAATTTTGCAAGGCTAGTATGAAGTCGTGGAGTACCAGGTTACTAATACACAGCGGAAAGGAAGCAGTAGAAACCAGAAGTATTCAGATTAACAGGGGTATTTTTCAAGGAGATTCACTATCCCCTCTGCTGTTTTGCATTAGTTTGATCCCACTATCGAGACAGTTGTCGCAAGCTGACTTTGGTTTTAAGCTCCATGGTGATGAAAGGCCAGTATCACATTTGTTTTACATGGATGATCTGAAAGTGTTTGCTAAGAATGAAGCGATTCTCTCCCAAATGCTGTCTGTCGTGAATGACTTTAGCAATGACATCTGCATGAAGTTTGGTCTTGACAAGTGTGCAAAAATCAATTTAAAAAGAGGGAAACTCACAACGTCTGAGAACATTGAAATTGATACGCACACTGTGATTCAAGATCTTGAGCCAGGTAAAACTTACAAATATCTGGGCATTGAAGAATGTGAAACCATCTCGAATGACAGCATGAAAGAGAGAATTCGTAGGGAGTATTATAGGAGAGTGAGACTTGTCCTGCAGTCCGCTCTGAATTCCAGGAATAAAATATCTGCAATAGGTAGTTTGGCGGTACCTGTAGCCGAATACAGTTTTGGACTAGTGGACTGGACTGAGCAAGAAATTCGCACCATGGATCGAAAAACCAGAAAACTGTTAACAATGCATCATGTTGCCCACCCTCGAGCTGATATACATAGACTTTATGTGTCACGTAAGGAAGGAGGAAGAGGCCTCAGGCAAATTGAGGCCTCCTGGCACAACGCAATAGTCGGGTTGGGGAAGTATGTAGTCAGCCATCAAGACGACCCTCTAATGAGGCAGGTCATGAAATCTGACCGAATAATGGGAAACAGAGGAATTGTTAGTGTAGCAAGAAACATTGCGAAGAAAACTAGGCAAGACAGGTCGAATAACACAGACACTGAACATCTGATGCTGCTAAACATGAAGTGTGAGACACAAAAAATGTTAAAGAAATCGTGGAGAGACAAACCACTCCACGGACAATACCTAAAAAGAATGGACAAGGTGCAGATCAATAAAGATCAATCATTTATGTGGCTTAAAAGGGGAAGGATGAAGCCAGAATCGGAAGCACTTGTAATAGCTGCCCAAGATCAGGCCTTGAGAACACGACATTATGATAAAGCGGTTCTCAAAATTTCCCAAGATGACAAATGCCGCATTTGCCTGGAGCAAGTAGAAACCATTGATCATATTGTCTCAGCTTGTCCAATCCTAGCAAAGACCGAATACCTTAAAAGACATGACAGGGTGTGTAGCTACCTCCACTGGCAGATCTGTACCGCCCTCGACGTGCCAAACACATGCCCCAAGTGGTACGAACACTCACCGAAACCGGTGACGTCTGTTGGATTGTGTACGATATTGTACGACCAACAAATTCAAACTGATCGCACGATAGCGGCAAACAAACCGGATATAATTATCCGGGATTTGGCGAAAAAATCGTGTTTACTTATCGATGTTGCTGTACCTTGCGATCAAAACGTCGTTACCAAGGAGGCAGAGAAACGTCTTAAATACAAGAGTTTGGAAATCGAGATCAGCCGAATGTGGGGCGTAAAAGCACAGGTCGTCCCGATAGTTATCGGAGCTCTGGGATTTGTTCCGCAAAATTTGAGTAAGAACTTGTCTAAACTCCCAGGTAATTCAAAAGACTGGGAAGTGCAAGAAATTGCTTTATTTGGAACAGCCCACATTTTGCGTAAAGTATTGTAGAGGCACTGATAGTCACCGAATCTGCTCCTTAGGTAGCTGGTTGCAACCTGGAGTAGATTTTATATTCAGCCGACTCATAATATCTTTAGTCGTGATGTAATGGAATAATAATAATAATATCGTCTCGTAAAACTTTGCACCATTTCATTTCATATTTTTGTCGCATCTACGATTTGGACCGATTGAAATGAGGGCAGATGCTTTTATTAGTTATTCTGTGACTTCTTTAAAAGTATTATAACGACATATTACTCATTGTAGAGCCAGGCAACACAGACTGTACTAACTTGTAGGGATTCCCCGTATTTTATTTTATGCTCTGGTTGTTTATGACTAATATTCAGCGAGAATTACTGTTAATGTAAAGTTTAATTAAAACGATGGAGCCGTTTTTGAGAAAAAATATTTAAACAAACTTAAAAAGGGTGTGTATTTCACGCCAGAGTACGCGCATAAAAATTACGCCAGAGTACGCGCGAAAAATTGTACATGATTATGAACATGGAACAGATTCCATTAAGAGAAAAATTACTCTTAAATATTTTAGTTGTAGGAAGACGCCGAAAAAAGTTTTGAACTAGTGCAACTTTCACAAAAGCAGAGTTTTCAACGAAAATTATACCTGCACTTCTTACTATACCTCTTAAACGTCCGTTACGCTATCCAACACTAAATTTAATCAAAATCAATAGAGCTGTTTTTTTTTAAATTTGGAAAATGTCCCAGTATTTTCATGTAAATCCCCTCCAAAATTAAAACATCGGTTTCAAATTTAAGAGACTGTGACATTTGCCAGATCGAATGAGGAATATCAATTTTGGAGAAAATTGGCTGAACGGTTTAGCCGCTAACCTTTGTTCACAGACGGGCAGACAGACGTCTTTGAACGTTGAACGTTTGAACGATGAACGTCGAACGATGAACGTCGAACGATGAACGATGAACGTCGAACGATGAACGTTGAACGATGGACGTTGAACGTTGAACGATGAACGTTGAACGTTGAACGTCGAACGATGAATGTTGAAAGTCGAACGTCGAACGATGAACGTCGAACGATGAACGTTGAACGTTGAACGATGAACGTTGAACGTCGAACGTTGAACGATGAACGTTGAACGATGAACGATGAACGCTCAATGTTGAACGCTGAACGATGAACGTTGAACGTTCAATGTTGAACGTTGAACGTTGAACGATGAACGATGAATGTGAACCCCCCAGAGTAGCACCCCAGCACTTGTACTTCATTAGGGGACCGAAGTCCAGGATGGGCACCTTCCTTGGGTGTACAAGAACACCCTCAGAGCAACATTCGGATTCCGCCGCAACGCAGTTTGCCCTCACGGCAACCTTCCCATTCAATGCCTGGGTGGGGCCACCCTGCTAGCTCAGAGCTACTAGCTTTCCGGGTTAGTACCCGAGTTAGTATTGCCTGTATGAGCAACTCGCCACTCACATGCGCCTGGACACGAAGTCCCTCCTCTACGCCCAGAGTATCGGGCCACTGCCACGAGAAGCCGAGAGCCCAACTTCTTGGTTAACTTCTGTTTTCTGGTAAAAAAGTTGTTGCCGGCTTTCCAAATCATAGAATTAGATTTATTATATACCTTCCTTTAGGATCATTTCTCTGCGAAAACAGTATTTCCACTACAAATGATGTGCCAGCTGAAATACTTTTACTGCCACACAGTACCTCCATCCAATAGCACCGTCTGTCTATGATCGCAATATACTTTTTTTTTTTCTCCCATTGTATAATGCTGTCATTTGATGGCTGCGACCAGTTTCATAATGATACCCATTTTGATACAGTTTTCATTATGATACAGGTACTCGATCAATCACAGAGAAGTGTACAAACCAAGTACTGACTCTTCATTAATCATTGAGAACGTTCTAGTAAATGTTTCTTGCGATTGAGTACATTAAAATTAAATGTGATATTTTATGCTTGTCGGTTTTTAATTTTTTATTACTAGTAATTTTTTTTCGTGGAATACTATTTAAAATAAATTAGATCGTAATTTCACTTCCATTCTATTTGACTTGCGCAGTTCACCAGTTACGCAGAAAAGATCATCGCCACCTCCCGGGAAAAAAACGGGACTAAAGACCTAATTAGTTGACGCGACCGGAATCACCAATCAATCAATGCAACAATTTAATCTGAAACAACAGTGAGACAAAATGAACCCTTTCCTCTCCAAAAATTACAGCCGTTATTTCAAGTCGTTGGTTGTCAAATACAACATACTTCAACGCATTCCCGTTTTAAAAACCGCATGGCTTGTCTCCCACCAAAGAGGGCTCGGGCAGCGGTCACTCGCCCGAAAAGCGAAAGTCTCTCAACAGAAGCCGGAGGGGCGTGGACGGGCTGCCATCGCCATCGTGGGGCGCGTTGCTGGGGCCCTTGTGCAAGCCTGCGCTACAGCAGGCACAAGCAAAGCTATCACAGAAGAATATAACTACTTGGTGGTGCTTCCTATGTGTAACGCATAGACCTGCTTGGCCCTATCTTGTGTTCTAATACTGTGTTTGCAGCGTCGTAAACATTTATGTCAATTTTAGACAAAGTTAATTCCAACATTTTTTAAGATTAAAAAATATACACTATGTGATCAAACGTATCCGGACACGCAGGCGGTGGTGTTTTCCATGGAGGAGGCTTGCACCCCTTATTGTTTTGCGTGGCACTATCATGGCATAGGCCTACGTTGATGTTTTAAACACCTTCCTGCTTCCCACTGTTGAGGAGCAATTCGGAGATGGCGACTGCATCTTTCAACACCATCGAGCACCCGTTCATACTGCACGGCCTGTGGCGGAGAGGTTACACGACAATGACATCCCTGTCAAGCACTGACCTTCACAGAGTCCTGACTTGAATCCTGTGGAACACCTTTGGGATGTTTTGGAACGCCGACTTCGTGCCAGGCCTCACCGACCTACATCGATACCTCTCTTCAGTGCAGCACTCCGTCAAGAAACCTTGCAGCACCTGATTGAAAGTATGCCTGCAAGAGTGGAAGCTGTCACGAAGGCTGAGGGTGGGCCAACACCCTATTGAACAGGTAAGTCATTTTCAGCGACGTGTCGGGACACTTTTGATCACTCTTAGTGTTGTTAATCAGTTTCGTGGGGAAGCCTGGCCTCTCTTGGAAATCCACCATGGGAGAGAACCAGACTAGAAAAGATTTCTTTTCAAAATTTCATCTCAAATGCTTAGCATTTCCCTTCGCGTTCGTTAAACGTTTTTTCTTCAATATTTCGAATACTTGTTTATTTTTAAATTAAGTTGATCGCTGATTCTGAACTTTGGTGTTTCCTGATACTTGTTTTTATGTTATGCGATTTTATTCTATGACAATAGAGAACATGACTTAATATTAATAAAAATGACGGGACAATCCCGTTTTGTAAGAATCTTAGAATACTATTACAAAGTTGGTTAAAGGATGATTGGTTGATTGTTAGTGATTCTGGGCGCGTCAACTACTGAGGTTATTAGTCCCGTACGTTTAGAGCGAGGTTTTTCTTCGGGAGGTGGCGGTGAACTTTCCCAGCTGGATGGCGAGATCCGGCGCCGACCTACCGTCGGCTAGCGGGGTTTCACCCCAACCAGGTATCGCCCACGAGCGGAGCACCACTCCAGCCGGGGAGCTCTAAGCTCCCGACCGGCTTCCCGGCATGTGTGGTAGTGTAGTGCATATTAGGGTACGTGTGTGTGGTGACAGTTCACATGTGGTTCAATTTTTAAAAAAGTGTTTAAAAATATAATTGCCGTAAATGGAAACTACAGAATTGTCGTAGTGACAACAGACGGTGCAATGGCGGTGGAACTGTGTGTGTTATTACGCGAATACCGCATAATTTCGAAAAGTCCGAGCCAGCTAATATCAAAAAATAAAACAGTGCATTTTGTGTAATGTACGAACGGGAATTACATGGAAGAATGGCATGCAATTTAGAAAATTTCAATAGCATGAATTGACGTCAATGGACAATTGAATGTTACGAACCGTATAAATAATAGGGAAAATCACAGAAAATAATGAAATAGAGACAGTTTTGAGGTTTTCAAGGAAACAGAATTTTCCGGTTAAATTTTGCGATGAATTCTCCAAGAGCGTAAAGAAATAAGGAACATGATTAGAAAACGCGAATTCCATTTTTGTTCAATGTTTCAGAGAAAAGACGTTTTTTGTTTTGCAAGTTTTCGTGGTAAAGACAGATAAGCCAGTCAGATGAAAAGTAATCTCGATGGGGGACGCATCGTGTTTGCGTGAGAGATGCAAATTAGTTTCGATTTCCGAATGTGAATGTCAGAAATTGAACGTGGAATGTTATGCCAAGCTGTGGTCTTAGATAGATTTATTTAAACTGCAATTGGCTATAACCCGCTGGCAGCAAATTACAAAAACATAAAAATACACAGTCTCTCAGTAACATAGAACACTAATATCAATAATAATAATAATAATAATAATAATGGTAATATAAAAGCTGACTGATTTATTAAACATAAAATTATAATTACATTAAAAGATAAAAAACTTTACTCTAACTCCGCACTGAATGTTTATAAAATTAGGATCACACTGCACTTCACTTCACTAAGACCTGAAAACATTTCCTTCTTTATTTGTTTTCAGATCTTGGTGAAATGAAGGGAAGTGAAGTGCGGTGAAGTGCAGTCTTACCTGAAGGAATGGAACGCAGATCATCGGAAGCCGTGAGAGAAATGGATTGACGATTGGCGACGGGACTTCCAGCGTTGCAGAACTTACAGGGAAGTGAAATAACTTTCTGTATTTCGAGTGAATGGCATCACGGGATCTTGTATAAAGACCAAACTCTGTCTAATTGGTTTTAAGAACTCGAAAAGCATGTTTTAGCAAAGTAATGATAATTTTAACGGTCATGCTAAGAGGTTGAGGCGTGCAGAATGAATGAATTGTTGAAATCTTAAGTGTGTGTGAAAGTAATAATTTTGTTGTTTTCGTTATTGTTTTAAGTGTCTTTGTTTGTAATGAAATAGTCCATTGAATAATTTACGGAGCAAGTCCACCGACAAAAGAGAAAATTTCAGAAAAGCAGTAAACAACAAATTCATTCGCCATTGTTGGTGGTTTTAAAACTGAACATCTTGTGTTTCATTGGCACATAGTAGTATCCTGCAATATCGATAAGCCCTGTATCCTGTATAGGCGGCTTCGCACCCCACGAACCTATAAATTTTCTGCAACGGTTCAGGCGGTGGGTCCTGTGCTTGTGCAAAGCTTTGTATTATTGATAATTGGTTATCCATTTTATTAATAATAAAGTTATAAAATTCCCCATACCACCAAAACAGAGAAGCAGCGAACCCTTCACAGTATGTATAAGAATACGACAAGGAATGGGAAGGAAAGTAAGTGCGCGGTCCGTGACCCGTTTGATAGGGTACTGCTCGAGCATTCGCTTGGTGTTGATCCACGAAACTACGGAAAATTACCGAACACAGCAGCCGGCCGCTAGAATTCTGCTGCAGACAGCGACTGAATTCACCCTAGATGACAACCTAGTGTCAAACATCCTGCCGCCATCGGGACTCGAACCTAGGACCTTCCGGTTAGAGGGACTGCAGTGACATCAGTTAATGCACTCAGCCACATCTCCTGGTGAGTTAAAAGAGATTCAACGATTTTCATTGAATTGAAACGAATTTAATTCTTAGACCATATGGCACTTTGATTAAGACCACAATTTCCTTATCCCGCGACGGAACAAACCCCCGAACGTCTTCAGAGGCATTGCGTTTCATCCAAGAACAATAACCAAATCAGACGCTCTCAGACGGACTCGCGAAAGCTACGCGACCTGGAAAATAACTTTTATCTAACTCCTCTCCCCGTGTTCCCGAGAACCGATTCTCCACCGCACTTTGTCCTTTACGAGCATTAAATCTTTTTCCGACTTCTCCGCGCCCGCTTTCCCCGTCTCCTCGGCAATATCTCTTCCTCCCGCGCCGGCGGTTGACGAGCCGCGCCGGCGGAAAGACAAGCTCTCCCAGGGCGAGTAATTGCGCTTCGCGGAACCCCCTGCGCTGCACACGTGGATGAGATATTGGTTGGCGAAGTTTACAACTCGGCGCCGAGAGAGGGGCTCCGCCGACTCGCGGGAGATTGCTACTGCGAATATTTCCTGGGAAACGCAATAAAATCCCGAGCCGGCTCCTGCGCTGGCGTCCGACCGCCGCGCCGCGGAGCCAGGCGTCCCCCGGCCCGCCCACCAGCGCCGTTTGAACAGCTTGGGGGGACCTTGGGCCTGGGTGAGTTCCGGGGCCCCCTATTCTTACTTTCAACAATCTCCCCCCTCCAATTTTGATGCTGAAATATACAGAAAATCCTGTAAATTTACACTGTATTTTATAATTTTCTTTTTAATATTTTGAAAGTATTTCTTAATGTTTAAATTTTAATATTATTCAATCAAAAATGTAAACTTACATGTATAAGTATGTAAGAATTACTCCATTATGCCAATTTTTTGCATATTGCTTCATCATGCATCACTTTTCTATGAGGTTTTTATTTTAATTTTTTGAAATATTTAGTATTAAATATTTTGTTTAAGAAATATCGGGGGCCCTTGAACATGGGGCCCTGGTCCCGGGCCCCTCGGGCCCGTGCGTTAACACGGCCCTGCCGCCCACTCATTCGATTAGGGGACGGCGGACCGGATATGAAACGCAACAAAAGTTGCGGATATCCGTGAATCTGTACATTTTATTTCAAGAACTGAGAAGTTGGTGAAGTTCGTTAATGTACGATTCTAAAGCCCAGTGATTTAATTTATCTTCTTTTGCCAATGATTTTCGTGTCTCAAAGTCTCTCTAAGTGGACCTGATTCAATTTGCGGTTACATTTTATTTCCAATTTAACTAAACTTGTGTTAAATTGGAAATAACCACTCATATGTTCTCCCACTCATATGATTACGGGACGGCAGACCGTATATGAAACGAAACCAAAGTTGCGGGTATCGGTCAATCTGTAGGTTTTATTTTCGACACTAGTTTGTCACCTAGGCTGAATTCAGTGTCTGTCTGGAGGAGGACACTAGCGGCCGGCTGCTCTGATCAGGAGTTTTTTGTGGTTTCTCCGATCGACACCAAGCGAATGCCGGAGCAGTACCCTACCAAACGGACCATGGACCGCGCTCGATCTTTCCTTCCTCTTCCTTGTCCTATCCTCATTCCCTTACACACACATACACACTCACACACACACACACACACACACACACTAACATGCACTACACTACCACACGTGCCGGGAGATCGATCGGTAGCTTACAGCTTGTTCCGGCTGGGGCGGTGCCCCACTGGTGGGAGATACCTGGCTGGCGGGAAAACCCCGCTAGTAGACCGTAGGTCGGCGCCGGATCTGGCCATCCAGCGGAGAAAGATCACCGCCACCGCCCGATGTAAAAATACGCTCTACACTTACGGGAATAATGACCTGAGTAGTTAACGCGCCCGGAATTACTAACAATCAATCAATCAATCAAACAAGAGCGACTCTCGCAAGTCGCAGCAGATTGCTATCGGGAATATTTCCTGGGAAACGCAATAATATCCTGCACCGGCTTCTGCGCTGTCGTCCGCCTCGGACGCATCGAACCCTCCGCAACCGACGCATGCGCAGAAGATCGATAGTGCTGTAAGCTATGAAAGAGTTTTTGCACCCTCGAACGTTGTGCACTATCGATCTTCTGCTCATGCGCAGTTCAAATTTTGCATTACTTGAGTGCATCTGCGCATGAGCAGAAGATCGATAGTGGTCAACTCTCTGCTACCGACTTGGAGTCCCTGGGACTCCTCCAACTTCGCGAAACTTCGAATACGTCCACGTACATTTTTTTATAACTTTGATTCTTCTAGTACCTTTTCTCTCTACAGTATTAAATAATGGTTCGCAAGCTTACTGTTGTAGAATGCTTTTCAGGGAAATTATTAGCCTTTGTTGGCGCGCAGGAGACCTAGGGACTCCACGTCAGTGGCAATGTGACTTTCACTGAGTGCCTGTCGCTCTTTCCCAGTTAGTACATTTTATTCTGTTGCGCCTCTGAAGAAAGTGAAAGTACAGAAAAACATGTCTGGTCTGTTACGTATGTAAATATTAGTGGCCATGCATTGGTAGAAAATATTGCGCAATGGCTGGAGCAAATTTTACAGTAGTTTTGAGAGTATCTTCCGACCATCAAATTGAAAATGACCATTATTCATCATACGGAAATTTTTTTTTAGAATCTGGGGAAGAAGACGATAATGAATAGGAATTTCTTGAGAACGAAGAACCCGAATAAGAAATAACTCAGAATGGAATATACATTACGGAAAGAACTTGCAAGTGTGCAAGAGATGTGTAGAAAAATGATTGAAGAAACGTGTCTAAGAATTTTAGTGTTTACAGCAGTAACATTTTTGTTTGATTTTCAGTTCTAAAATTATGGTGATTTTAATTAATACACTTTATAATGTTTAATACATTTTTACTTTCCCGTATACGTACGTATACACAGAGTGATATACGTAGTATAGGGAAAGTTATGTAATGCTGCGCGAAAAAATGACCACTTTTCGTCGGAAAAAAATTAATTGCCGGGCCGTGAAAACGAAAAAGTGGATAAAACCAGTTGCTAAATTAAGAAAAAAATCCCCTAACGCGTGGTGTAGCGAGAAACCCTGTTTTCTAGGTCCTTGATACTGAAAAACCAATTGAAAGGAAAACGTCCGTCTGTCCGTCCGTCCGTCTGTCTGTCTGTCCGTCTGTGAACACTGCTAGCGCCTAAACCATACGTACGATTTCTTCCAAAATGGATATTCCCTGGTCGATCTGATTCTATTCGAAGCTTTGATATTTTGAAAAAGATTCTTCAAAATTTGGGAGTACTTTATATGAAGCCCCCCGGGGATTTTGAAAATATCCTCAAAAACTGCTCCAAATTTTTTCTTTCAATTTCTTGTATGAGTAGAGTAAAATACACTTACTAACATGGCATAGCTCCGATTTTCACGAATAACTCTGAATTTTCGAAAATTTTGAAAGTTTGCATTTTTTTAGGCGTCTTTCTCCAACTACAAAATTGAAGATAGGGATTTTTTCTTCAAATAAAATTTGTTCTGCATTTTGGGTTCTTTCATAAAGGTCAGGTAATGTTTCTCAAAATTTTAGTAGATTGCGTGCAATATGTGCAACATTAAAAAATTACAAAAACAATATTTTCTCAAAAACGGCACCAAATTTTTTCTTTAAACTTTTGGTAGGGATAGTGGTAAATGTACTCTATCAGATGACATAAAAGCCATATTGCTCTATCGTTTTTTTTCTCAAAAATTACAAATCTGTAAATTTTTTTACTTGTCTCTCTCCTCGTTAATATTTACATTATCGGCGATGTTTTGACATTATTACATTTACGAGCATATATGCTTTAAATAATGTCAAGTAAAGATTCTCGAAAACACAACCGTTTTCTGTGAAAAGTAGCTCAAATTTCGGCATTTTCAGAAATGCTCAAACGTCATTTTCTCATATATGGTTGCAATTTTTTTCTTGAAACTTTTGTAACGGGTAGTGATAATTACACTCTTTAATATAACGTAAAGTTTATTTTGAGTTATTTTTTTGTTTTTTCAAAAATTATATAAATGTAAATTTTTTGAAAGATCTCTCAAAACTTTAATATGCTCATTATCCGCAATTTGTACAGATTATTAGATTTGTGAGTGTAAGTGCTTTATATAACTTTAAATAAGGTAATTTGAAAACTCAAACATTTTCTGTGAAAATGAGCTTCAAATTTCGCATTTTTAGTAGTGCTAAAACGCAATTTTCTTTAAAACGGCACATAATTTTTAAATGAAAACTACCATTTACTGCTAGGTTTTTGTGTTCTTTAATATTCTAAAATTAATATTTTCGTTCTACCAATAGAAAACCGAAAAATTAAGAAAATGACCGAAAAATGTACTTTTGGCGGTGATAGATGGTAGCTGGCAAGAAAGAGTATGTGGCAATTCCGTATAGCTAGCGAAGACCCAAGGAAATAGAAAACTAATACGGGAAAGTCTGTGCCATTCTGTAGCACCACTAGTTATTATAAAGATAAATTCGTTAATCTAAAAGTTCAAAAAGATCCAACAAAAAGATTTCGGACAGTCAAGTTTATTACATTAAAAACTTATGTTGTGGCTACATTTCGAAGACTGATGCACCTTCATCTTCAGGCCAATACACATATATTCGAATAAATAAAATTATAAAAAAATAGACATTAGAAATATTTAAAATGGAGAACAAAAAGGCAATAAACCTCTACATATTTTTTGAGAAATAACAAGATATAATGGAAAAATATTACATAAAACAAGAACTGTACTCACACTAGAAAGACTTTTACCATTGGTTTTGGACTGTATTATAAAGAAGTAGGCCGATAAAGTAAGTATAAATCAAAATTATTGAGATATATATATATATATATATATATATATATATATATATATAAATATGTTCTCAGAATATCAGACCTTAAATTACTTGATATTTAAATTTATGACGAACGTTGTTACACGTTCATGTGAAAAAGATGAAACCTTGATAAATACAAATTTTAACAATTACATGTAAGAAATAATGACGCTAGCAAAAAGAAGACTGAGATTCTTAATCAAATTTTAGAACTATTGATTATTTATATAAAAGTTGATATGATAGTAAATATTGAAATTTATACAAAGTATGACATGTCAAATTATAAATTTTTACAGGTTTTGGCACTTTAAGGAATAAAAATTAAAACTAAAAGAAGGAAGTACACAGCACAAAAGACAAACACACTCACCTTGAATGATAACTCATTGTAATGTTAATACGAAACTATGCACAGATAAAACTCTAAATATATGAGGTACAAGAGTGACATGATGGCTCAATCCTTAGAACGGCCGCTCCTGCTTCTAAGGTAGCATGGACACAAGTGCTTCCGAAGCCTGGGGGTTGTGGGAAGGGTAGGAGTAGGAGAGGGTGGTGGGGGAATTGGAGGGGGAACGTCATTGAAAAGTAGGGTCGCACGACTTCTAAGGGAGTACGGGACAGTATGATGATGAATGAGAAAAACGATATCTTGAGGAGAGGTATGCGCATCATTAAGATCATCATCGAAGTCGTGTTGTGATATTAGTATCAATAATTTTGTTTTATACTTACTTTATCGGCCTACTTCTTTATAATACAGTCCAAAACCAATGGTAAAATAGTTTTATGTAATATTTTTCCATTATATGTTGATATTTCTCAAAAAATATGTATAGGTTGATTTCCTTTTTGTTCTCCATTTTAACTATTTCTAATGTGTATTTCTATCAATAATTTTAGTTATTCGAATATATGTGTATTGGCCCGAAGATGAAGGTGCATCAGCCTTCAAAACTTAGCCACAAATTTTTAATGTAATAAATTTGATAATTTCGTTAAATTAAAGGTCTGCATAAATTTATTTAACCATTCTTAATCACATGATATTATTTCTTTAGATAATTTATTAACAAATGTATTCTGATTAATGATTTCTTTACTCATAATTCATTGTAAGTTTCATGTTCTTTACTCGACAGACAAATCAATACTCTAATATTTGAAACAACATGTTATGAGTCAAGGGATACCACTGGTACCTGTGTGACTGAATTCCCATGTCGGGAGCGAAGTGATAAGCAAACGCGATAGGGAATTTGGCTTTTTTTTATTTCATCACTCTCCTTATTCTAATATCCGCAGGTGGAAGAGTTGCTGCTTCTCTTTCTCTCTTAAATTTCGTAACAATTTCCTTGATCAGGTGATATTCAAATGTTCTTTCCACCAGAGTTTGATGAAATTTTACAACGCCATTAACAGTTTCGATATTGAAGTTTCTCCAGGACGTAGTTTCGCCGCTTCCGTTAGTTCATTTTTCCGTTCGAGGAGGTTTTCTTCGCTGGTTATTTCCCGAAGCTGCTCTTCAGGGAAATAATTAAAATGACAGATGCACAGATCCTGAATGGCTTTCCTGTTCGTGTGGTCAAAACCCTTACATCCAACTTCACGCAACTGAATTGCATTATTTTACTATTTTTTTCTATTAACGTGAATTGGCATTCCAACTTTAGCATTTTTGCAGAACGTCATACTTCCAGCTCGGGTGTCTGTCGAGTTCGGTTCCAAGATGACACAGCTAAAGGAAATGAAACGTGTTCGCTTTAAAAACTAGTGGTGGTACAACAGCACATACTTGCCCGTATTATTGGAAGCAGCTATGTAGAATTGAAATATTGCACTTTCTGCACTACTAACATCTTAGCTATTATTTGAAAACGTCCAATTCAAGCAAGAAGCGATCAACCACGTGTAAGATATATAGGTGTGATAACTAGCTGCCTTTGGGACAAGTTATTTTATTCCTAAACATCATAATGTATCACCCGGTTTCCATGTATACTTCCGAGTATACAAAAGAGTTTGAAGGACAGTAATAGTTCAGGCAAAAATAATGTAAAATAGTCGGGACATTTTGAACACTAGTAACAAAACTAAAGCAATGTGGGATATCGTAAAAATTACGAGATCATCTAGGTACCTTGCAGAGAATCTTATTTTAAAGGATAATGAAAGATAAACGAGTAATCCGAAAAAAGTTGCCAATCTCTTCAACAAACACTTTTCTAAAAATGCGTCTGATCTCACGAAGAGACTAAGATCCCAAAATTCAACCACTTTCGCTTCCCAAAAAATTTCCGATACAACATTTATTTCCGAAACTTCTCCCAACGAAATCCTCAAAATAGACAGTAAACAAAAAAATAAATATTCATCTGATTAAGATAAATTTCCGCATTGTTTATTAAAATCTTGTGCACCTGCCTTTATACATCCGTTAACTCACAGTTTCAATACTTCTTTCTGTACAGGAATATTTCCAGATATTTTCAAAACAGCAAAAATTAAGCCACTTTTTAAAAAAAGGGAACAAAAATTAAATTCAAAATTACCCGCCAATTTCTCTTTTGTTAGTTTTTTCAAAAATATTAGAGAGGTTTTTCTACTCACGAATGGAAACTTTTCTCAGGAAAAACAAAGCGTTTTCAGACTCACAACACGGTTAGGAAATCAAAATCTACGGAAACTGCCATTTTTTCTTTTCTCAAAGATGTTGCTTCATCAATAGACCAAAATGATGCACCCATTGGAATATTCTTAGATCTTTCGATAGCTTTTGACCTTATTGACCATAACATTTTTATCTCAAATTTACCTTCGTATGGAATTCGTGGTATTGCCCTAGATTGGATAACTTCGTAACTTAAACATCGGACTCAAAGAGTAGAAATACCTTACTGGCAGGAAAGGACATTACATACTTATGTTTCCAATTCTTTGCCAATTGAGCATGGAGTCCCGCGAGGTTCGATCTTAGGTCCTATCCTCTTTCTGTTATATGTAAACAATATTCCCTCGTCTATTAAAAATGGAAGAACGGTTCTGTTTGCCGCTGACACAAATGTTCTTTGCAAAATAGAAGAAGTAAATAGTACAATTTCAGAAGTTTCAAACTGGTTTAATAATAACAAAATTAATTGTTAACCAAAGAAAAAATATTCTAAATAACTAAAAGTATTTTTGCGTTTCAAATCGGCAATCGTATGATCCATTGAAAATGAACAATATGCAATTAGCTGAAGTTGTGGTAACAAAAGTTCTAGGTCTCTCAATTCAATCAACCTTCAAATGGAATGAACATATAACAAAATTAAACAATAAATGAAGTTCATTATGTTACGCATTCAGAATTCTTTCATATTCTGTCAGCCTTCATGCAGCTCATTTCGTTTTTCTTGCAAATGTACATTTCCGCCTGAGATATGGCATAATATTCTGGGGAAGCTCATCCTGTAGTACTCAGACCTGCAGATTGCAAAAGAAAATTATTCGAATAATGAAAAAATGCCTTCCACGTGATCCCTGCAAGCCTCTTTTCATTGAGCTTGGAATCTTATCATTAACTTGCCTATTTATTTACGAATCTGTAATATTTATCCAAAATGACCTACTTAACGGAGGGAACATTTTCCTGCAATACTGATATTTAAAATGACAACACACGTCGTAGAAATCACGTTCATCAAGTGTCAGTATCAACAGTTTGGTACAAGAAATCCACATACAATACATGTACGTTACTTTACAACGCATTGACAGATGACATTAAACAATTAAATTCGGAACAGAAATTTAAGCTAAAAGTAAAACATATTCTGCTGCATAACTTTTTGTATACAATTATTGACTATACTGACCGTCAAAAAGAAAAATAATGTTCATTTTAACAAAACAATGATATATAATTAGTTAACTACTAAAATTTTTTAAAAAAAATGTACATGACCTTAATGAAAGAACTCACTGTGCAGAAGAAATTTTTTAGAGGAAAAATCTCTATCTGCAATTTTATAGTTGGTGGACGACGCCGATCAAAATTCAAACTTTTGCAATTTTTGAAAATCAGAGTTTTCAACCGACATGAGACCTACGCCATTCTCTTAAATGACCTTCAGACTATCCAACAACAAAATGTAATCAAAATTGTTTGCGCCATTTTTTTGTATATTTTGAAAATGTCCAAGAGGCTTCATATAAAGTACCCCCCAAAAATTAAAATATCGGTTTCAAAATCAAGGGGCCGAGAGATGAGCCAGATCGATGGGCAATCAATTTTGGAGAAAATCGGCTGAACGGTTTAGTCCCTAGCGTTGTTCACAGACGGAGGGACGGACGGAGGGACGGACGGAGGGACGGACGGAGGGACGGACGGAGGGACGGACGGAGGGACGGACGGAGGGACGGACGGAGGGACGGACGGAGGGACGGACGGAGGGACGGACGGAGGGACGGACGGAGGGACGGACGGAGGGACGGACGGAGGGACGGACGGAGGGACGGACGGAGGGACGGACGGAGGGACGGACGGAGGGACGGACGGAGGGACGGACGGAGGGACGGGCGGAGGGACGGACGGAGGGACGGACGGAGGGACGGACGGAGGGACGGACGGAGGGACGGACGGAGGGACGGACGGAGGGACGGACGGAGGGACGGACGGAGGGACGGACGGAGGGACGGACGGAGGGACGGACGGAGGGACGGACGGAGGGACGGACGGAGGGACGGACGAAGGGACGGACGAAGGGACGGACGAAGGGACGGACGGAGGGACGGACGGAGAGACGGACGGAGAGACGGACGGAGGGACGGACGGAGGGACGGACGGAGGGACGGACGGAAGGACGGACGGAAGGACGGACGGACGGACGGAAGGGGGGACGGCCGGCCGGAGGGAGGGACGGACGGAGGAACGGACGGACGGACGGAGGGAAGGAAGGAAAGACGGAGGGACGGACGGACGTTTTGCTTTCAATTGGTTTTTCGGTATCAAGGACCCACAAAACAGGGATTCTGGCTGCACCACGTGTTAGGGGATTTTTTTTCTTACTTTAGCAACTGGCCTGATTCATTTTTTCGTTTCCGGGGCCCTGTAATAAGAGTTTTTCTGCCGAAAATCTGTCGTTTTTTTCGCGCAGCATTACCTACCTTTCCCTATACTATACGTACGTATGTACGTGTTAATTAAATTAAATTAAATTAATTAAATTAAATTAAATTAATTAAATTAAATATAAGTTAATTTACGAAATCAATTATTTTTCTTAATGCATTTCACACTGTGATCTGTTACGGTACTTCTTATTTGATATTTAAAAATTTTCAGAGAAAAAATACTGCTCAGAATTGTACATTGATCCAAATATATCTTACACTCTAGTAGTATTCCGATTCAGTTTCGGGTAACAGTTTTGAGAGATTTTTATAAAATTCTAATAAATATTTATTTTGTTGGAAATGTTTCCCTTAATGGAGAGTCAGACTGCAAATTAGTCACTTCTAATTGAAATTCACAACTCACACAATTCACATTGAAACTCCAAACTTCGATGTTTCGTGAATGTTTAATAGTGAAGCTAATTTTGAGAAGGATTAGTAGTTTTTCTTTGCCGACGAGAAAGTTTAAACTAAATAAAATTTAACTCTTTTATTGTGTTATATTTTTGTTAAAACAACATAGGAACATCAAAATATATCCAAAACGTACTTCATAAAGCACATTGGTTTTCAGAACATTGAAAACTTCATTACGTTCTTCTTCAGATTACTTGTCATATTCAGCAGCATGGTTAACCGTATAATGTCGTTGCAAATTAAACTATATGTGATTACAGCACTTTTTTGCAAACTAAAAATTTGGCACAGTTGCCGCAATCTCCGAAAAGTTACTTTTCTTCCCATGCTGCATTGAATATAGTCGGTGTGGACGCTTTGGTTTGCAACGCGCTCGCGTTGACTTCCATGTTTCCTGGACACTGTGACGGAGGTTATCGCACGCCGAGCGTCGCTGGGTTCCCGGTGGTATGTTTTGAATTTGCACTAGACTTGTGCATGGGACTTACTTTAGAGCTCCCTGATTGGACATTGAGACGGCGCACGAAACGCAAGCGACACATTTCTCTGAGACACATACTCTTTAAAGAGACAGACAAAAAGCTGTGGATAGCTGGTGCATTCGAAAAGAGTAGTGGCAGGGCGCTTATGAGAATATTAAGTTTACGAAAGTTGGTTAATGTAAAAATGAGTTTGGGACTGAATTTTCAACCGGGAGGTGTGACATAAATCAGAGATGTCCTGTCTGTTCCTTCAAAGTGTGTTTCAGAGGTATGTCTCGCTGGCGTTTCGTGCGCCGCCTCAATGACCAACCAGGGAGCTCTAAAGAAAGTCCCATGCACAAGTCTAGTGCAAATTCAAAACAGTCCACCGGGCTTCCGATTTGCTCTGCTTGAGCAGCTCTGCCTTAAATGATGAACACATCCAACATTTACGAAAAATATTAAATCTCCTGAAATGCTCCAATTGTTATTTTTAGCACATATGCATATGAACTTGCGTGCCTTGGGCATAAGATTACCACATACGTGAAGATTATTCTAAATATCGTGATAAACTAAAAAGTGTTTTGGAAGCGAAGGAAATGAAATATTCGTTCATGAAAATACCGAGTTTATTGATTATCTTTGGGCGCGGCTTTTGAATTGATGTTTCTGGCAGTCATTTTGTGGAGATGCAGGTCGAACAGTGCATTGAAGAATCTTTGTAGGAGGTACGTGGGCAATTAACCAATTCCCCATGGTCCCACAGGTCAATATTAACAGATGTAAAATGGTGTCGCCTTATATGTCATGCGCCAAGAAATAAAAAACGTAGTATATACCTTGCGTGAAAGGTTAAAAACTGAGATAGACTGTGATGTTGTATTCCGTGTTGTACAAATACTTGAAAAGAACTCAAACATTCTTGCATGTAAAAGTTCGACCAAGGTTCACTGAGGGTACCGGACCGCTGCCATTCGCAGCCCGTATTATGGCCGGTGTCCTTGTATTTGTCACTTGCTAGGTCGCATCACATCGTGGTTTATATCTTAGGGCAAACATGCATAGGAACCTGCCACCGCCGCCAAGTGATTCGCCCATCAGCCGCGTGTCAGTTTTGTCTCAAACCAACAGATTGCGCAGTTCGAGGCCCGGCCTGCAAAGTGTTCATGGCTGAATAAGCACCTGCAGGGGGTCTTTGGAGTTAAAAATTAATTCTCTTGCATAAAAGAGTTGTTTTCCTGTGTGCATATTTTCGTTGTTCTACATTACGAAAATATCAAAGAAAAATATTGAAAGTAACCACAATTTCCCTGAAGTACACTGTTTCTACTCCCTTACATTCCATACAATCTAGTAACCTTGTAGACACCTGTGTAATATCCGTGGCATGTTAACTCGTTACATGTTATCATTAAAAATGTAATGAATAGTTGTGAGTTTTTATTCTTCCTTCTTCAATTAAATAATATAAGTTCTGAGGGTGCAAAAGAGTGTTTTTTCCACAGTGCTGCACACCCACTTTGTGAGTCAAATAGGCGTGTCCACCGAAGGTTAACGAACACAAACTAGGGTATCGCCGAATAGAATCTCTCTGGATATTCTGCGCCTCCCCGCTTTCAACTGCGCTGATTGGAGCTTCCCCGAACCTGCAATCCCTCCTCCGAGTTCTCGGAAACTGGCTTTCCGGAAAGCACTCCAGATAAAGGACGTGGGGACAGATAATCCGTTCAAACGTCGATGCTGATTAGAGAACTTCAAAAGGTTGTTTGATCAGTGAAGAAGAAAAGTCTGTCACCAGCATGAAAGCCGTGCCGAGAACCGGGGATTTTGGTATAAACACAACACATGGCCTTTATTACTTCGTCGCTGGCCGCTAGCACGGTAGAAAGTTATGTAATGCTGCGCGAAAAAACTACGAATTTTCGGCAGAAAAACTCTTATTACAGGGCCCTGGCAACGGCAGAAAATAATTCAATACTTTTTAGTATATAAATAATTTTTCAATTTTTGCGCCCCGGCAAGTTGGCACCCTGACTCTCCAAAACCTTCTCCATTCCTCATTACAAATCAAGGAAAGTTAAATAATATTGCAAAGAGTAGGGTTGTATTTGCTCGATCCGGTATTTTCGCACTACTTTACTTCACTTTCTCAAGAGTAAAAACCTTTCCTTATTTTTTTTACTATCAAGGAAAGCGAAAAGGTAACACTTAAGGAAGACTGAATAATTTCGTCATATGTTGTTTTTAAAGAAGTATGAATTGTTCCAAAAACATCTCTCTATAATGCTGAATAAACTTTATTGAAAATTTGTTTCCAACATCAAGTGCATTCTTTCTTTTGGTCGATATTCTGTAAGTACATTATAAGTTACATTTATACATTTTTTAAACAAATAAACACGTTTCATTTAAAACTTTCCTTCTTAATGGAAAGGATAGCCAAGAGATAGGGAAAGGATGGGGTTTGACATGGGAGAGTTCTCGCACGGATACGCTAGTATATATGTATTTCTGATAATCCCACTTCTCACAGAATCACTTGCTTCACACGACAACGTGTATGGACTCTAATTATCCAGTCTACATTAGTTATTGGTGGTCACAATACATCAAGCCAAATTTCTACTTGTGTAATATTTTTAAATAAAGAAAAGTACCAACGCTACAAGTAAATTGCGGGAAAGAAAATAATTAATCTATACTACAAAAAAAAAAGCTACCTAAAAATTGGGAAGAAAGCGGCACATTAGCAACACAAGCGAGTTATCGTACAGTATACGTACATATATGCCGAGTAATATACTCATACGTAGTGTAGAGAAAGCTATGTAATGAGATGGAGAATCGATTCCTAGATTTTAACGGAAATACACGTTTTGGGGGTCCCCTGATACCAAAGAAGTGTTTTTGTTTGCAAAACATGCGTCCATCCGTCCGTCCGTGAACATCACAAGTCATAAGTACGATTTTTTTCCAAAATTGATATTCCTCGGTCGATCTGGCTCAACACTAAGGGCCGTGTTTTTAAAAAACATTTCTTAAAATTTGGGGGTACTTTACATTAAGCCCCAGGTGCATTTTCAAAATTTTCTTAAAATGGCTCCAATTTTTTCTTCTAAACTTTTGAAAAAGAAAGTAAAATTCGGTGTTTTAGTCCTTTCAGCGGGACCACCAATTCAAACAAAATTATATTTTACACAATAAGAAAACTATAATTCTACAAACAAGCATCAACACATAAGTATTAATTTTAATAATACATATTACTATAGAGTAAAATTAATGTTATAATTATATATTACTATAGAGTAAAATGCAGTTATAAAGAAGGAGTAGGTCCGCTTTTCACACAACTGAATTTTCGAAAATTTCAAAAGTTTGAATTATTCAGGCGACTTCGTACAACTACAAAATTGAAGATAGATGTTTTTCATAGAAATAACACTTGTTTTCCATAAAAAATCACCTCCCATGTAACGTGGTGGAGACCATTACAGTGGCGCGCTCTCCTGCAGTACCATCTTACAGAAACTAAAATAGGAACTGCTGCCAACGATACTTCAAACGTTGCGTGGCTGCGGGTAAAGTTTGCGAGGCGCAAGCAGGCGCGTAATCTTACAAAAGATTGCGTCGATGTTCGCGCTTTCTTCAGCAGTATCTTACAGGTATATATTATGAATAATTGAACGTTTAGAAGACACTGTTCGTATTTCTCACAAATTAGCCATTTTTTATGTGCTGGAGTTGGCGAGCCCGAACTTGCAGCTGCACCCGGTGACACGAGCGCCTCCTACGGTAGCACCCTCGAGCTTTGTCTCCGGTTTTGATGAGGAGACTCTGGTGGGCACTGTCTTCTAATACATCGTCACGCCACACTACGACTTCACAGGTCACTTGCCTCTTTCGAAAAGACGGATTCGCGAAGTGTACGGGTTCGTGTCGCCTGCTTTCTACACTAACGAACTCTCTTGATATGTTTGGTCACTTCTGTCGGCGTGGAGCGCATATTTCAAAGTACGCCGATGCTCTCACGTCCCAGCTGAGAAATGTGATTCGTTTTTTCTAGTTCTAGGAAAACGGGTGGTCACAATATAATATTTCGGTTCTACCCTTAGGAAGCGGAAAAATTGAGAATTTTTTAAAACGCACTTTGGGCGGCGATAGTTGGCAGCTGGCAAGACGATGGGGCAAGACCAAAAAGCTAGCCCAGATCAAAGAACTAAGAAAACTAACTAGTACGAGAAAGCCTGTGCCATTCAGTAACACGACTATTTTTTACTTTCCCGTATACTGTAAGTACGTGTAGTGTAGGAAAAGTCATGTAATGCTGCGCAAAATAACGGCGGATTTTCGGTGCAGCCAGAATCCCTGTTTTGTGCGTCCTTGATCCCGAAAAACCAATTGAAAGCAAAGCGTCTGTCAGTCTGTCAGTGAACAACGCTAGCAACTAAACCGTTCAGCCGATTTTCTCCACAATTGAAACTCCCCGATCGATCTGACTAATCTCGCCCCTTGAGTTTGAAACCGATATTTTAATTTTGGGGGAGAGGGTACATTACATGAAGCCCCTGGGATATTTTCAAAATTTTCAAAAAAACTCCGGCAACATTTTTTACTAAATTTTGTTGTTGAATAGTTTGAAGGTCATATAAGAGAATGGCGTAGGTCTTATGTTGGTTAAAGTCTCTGATTTTCGAAAATTTGAAAAAAATCAAAATTTCTTCCGCATCTTCCTACAACTACAATTATGAAGATACAATTTTTTCTTAATGAAATATATTCATAAAAAACAGGTCTTCAAATAAAGTCACGTTCAAATTTTCAAAAACATAAGTATTTTTTGCGAAAATTTCTGTGAAACAATTTTTTATTTTCTTTAAACCATTTTTTCTGAAAAAAAACGCACAACGTTTTTTTGATTAAATTGGGACCTGAGATAACATAATGAAAGCTTAAGAGAATGATGCAGGTTTCATGTTTCGTTGAAATGCAAACATGTTCGCAAAAATTTTATAAAATTAAAACAAATTTCCTGACAAACAAAATAACTCGCTCGGAATTGACTGCGCTTCGTCTTTGTCGTTTCCTTACACCTACAACTGTGAAAATACTATTTTTTCTCAATTAAATGGATTGATCAAAACTACATCCTGAAATAATGTCATGCTTAATTTTTTTGAAAATACGAGTAGTTTTTCTATAATTTCGCGACAAATATAATAACCCGCTGAAAATATAAATTGCGCTTCAGACAGCTGGATGCGTCGTAAATTAGAATTTGCAATTTTGTATATTATTTCTTTGTTCGGTTCTTACATTCGACTTTAGTTATACATTTACACATTAATCTTTTAGAAATTAATTTTGGAATATTTGAAATAAAAGTTATTAGCTCTCAAAATATCGCCAACGCAGGGGATGCAACAATGAAATTCCGTTTCGCGCTCGCGAATTTCTATGAATTACGTGTCACTGTTGTGACTTGATGTAGCTGTATGAAAAAAGAGTTATAATTGTCAAATTTACGTTGATATTTACATGCAAATATTTACTTTTCGCACCAAATGCTGTACCATTTGTAGTGAGTAGAGTATTTTTCCATGGCTATAGAATACTCTTCTCTAATCATTGCTCTATGAAATGCATTTTTATATTGTCCGGGATATCAGAAAAGTTTACAAAACTTTGGTATTATATTTTTATGCAGTTGTAGAATTCACATAGTTTTGGCAACACTGCGACGGAAACAGTGAATTGTTCGCTTCTGGGTTAGCACAGAATATTGTTTGTTTAATGTTCTAGTAAAAGTTTGTTTTCGCACATGAAGCTCTACGATTTTGCTTTTTGTCTTTTTCGAAGAGGCGTTAATAGCTTTGGTAAAGAAAGTAACGTCGTGAATAGAAATAATTTATAACAATTTTCCCATGATAATAACATAGTATAGTTTTCCATAGTATATTTTGCCCTTTAGCGTAAATCCGTTCCTAGAATCCAAACACAAAAAACTCTTTATTCCATATTTATGTGGACATGATTTATGTCTCATGGCATATAAGTAATGAAGTCTGGAATGATAAGGAATAAATTCCAACTAAAAATACGTTTCTTATGCGTCAAAAGATATGTTAAGGGAAAATAGACTACCAGGCCTCGGAGGTCCACTTACTGGAAAGCACAACTACTTTTAGAAAATATAAAAAAAATATGGAAAAATGTCATGGCTTACTGGACCATTCTTTGCCATAAGAAAAGAAACATAACGACAGAGGATATCGTGAAAGAACGCACATGTAATGTTAACGAGAAAATTTTTACAGAATTAATGAAAACGGCCGGGCCTCTGAGGCCCACTGAGGGCACTGGAGGATTAAGGGTGAGGGTTTGGGACGCTTCTCAAGGGTCGTACTAGCCCCGGTGAAGCTGGCAGTCTTATATTGTTTGAACAAATTTCAGACGAGATTGTCCGGGAATCGAACCCGGACCTCCTTAGTGGCAAGCCCCTCCGATCTGTGCCAAAACTCTGGAACCTACACCCAATGGGCATCATGGAAAAGTCTGCAACTCTATAGAGATCAAGATAATGACCGCCAACCGGAAGATTCTCGTTTTTCGTCAGTTTCATGAATAAAATCCCCAACGATTAGAAATGTTTTTAAGAACAGTGGGGTACATTATTACTGAACGAGTTTTGTTAAACAGTCAACTTGGTGAAAAATCTGGAAGCGAAATTCCATTTATTTACGAATTTAAAATACCTTAAATATCAAAATATCTTAAAATAATGAGCGCACGCCTACACTATTTGGTGTGCTAGTAAGACATAATGCATTTGACGATGTCATATTTACAAAAAATCAAGCTTTTCCAGATTCAGACGGGAGAAATATTTACTGTAGGCATTAGTGTTTAAAGTAGTTAACAAAATACAGACAGAAAAAAATCACCGTAAACAGCTGAGAGTAACTACAATTTTTGCTGATAGGGAAGGAAGTAAATAAAGTTCAGTAGTGCCGTAGTGATCTCGGAACGGGGGGTTGCGGGTTCGACTCCCGCCTCGGGCATGGCTATATGCGTTTGTCCTTCATCCCCTATCATCGCCATTTCGTTCATCCTCGTACCATAATGTTGCATCCAATAATGGCCACTAATGACCTAGTAGTTGATGCGACCTTAAATTAAAAAAAAAGTTCACTTGCGTCGGCCCCGTGGCCGAGATCGTTAAGACAGTTGTGCCGTAGTGATCTCGGACCGAGGGGTCGCGGGTTCGAGTGCCGCCTCGCGTATGGCTGTACTTGTGTTCGTCCTTTCTCCCCCTTTCATCATCACATCGTTTCATCCTCATACCATAACGTTACATCCAATAGTGGTCGCTAATGACCTAGTAGTTCATGCGGCCTTAAATAACAAATTTAAAAAAATAAAGTTGAAAAGCCTGTGATCGAAAACGATCTTCCCTCCGAATTCGTGTTGGCGAGGCTATCACGACTTCGTCTTTCCACTTCATATGTCCCTCTGGGTGATGCAAAAGCGGAAACTTGACGTTACTTCCTGCATAATGTAATTTGGAGAGATTGCGGTCCGCAAATACGAACATTAATTAGATACTTCCCCGAAATGCTTTGTGAAATGCACCGGGACTCTCAGCCGGATGGAAAAGCGACTGCGTTGTAATTAGGTTGAAGCTCTCTTTGTCCTGCGCCAATCACGCTGTTCAAACAGTTTTGCCTGCCTCGGGCTATTCCCAGTGCCATGACAAAGGGAATGATTTGCAACGTGCCCTCATCGCGCCTTCAATAGCATGTTGGATTCAACAGTAATCTCGATACGTGCGTGTACGAGGGCTATTTTTTTGAAGTTCCGATAGCTTAAAAAAAGACAAATTGAGATCACATGATTTTATTATTAAAACATTTACAAAGTCTTACTTATTTTTCTATGTAGTCACCATAAAGGTTGCAGCATTTCTGATAACTTGAGAGACCGGGAGAGATGGCTCAGTGCATCAACTGATGTCACTGCAGTCCCTCAGACCGGGAGCTCCTAGGATTACACTCCCGAAGGACACTAGCTTTTCAGCTAGTTCGAATTCAGTCGCTGTCTGGAGGAGAATTCTAGCGGCCGGCTGGTCTCATCGGTACTTTTCTGTGGTTTCTCCGATCAACACCAGGCGAATGCCGGAGCAGTACCCTACCATACGGGCCACGGACAGCGCGCGATCTTTCCTTCCTCTTCCTTGCCCTATCCTCACCCCTTACACTCACACACACACACTTACACTAACATGCACTACACTACCACACATGCCGGGAGACCGGTCGGGAGCTTACAGCTTGTCCCGGCTGGGGCGGTGCCTCGCTGGTGGGAGATACCTGTTTGAGGGGAAAACCCCGCTACTTGACGGTAGGTCAGAGCCGGATCTCGCCATTCGGCGGTGAAAGAACATCGCCACCTCCGAGGAAAAATCACGCACCACACTTACGGGACTAATGACTTCTGTAGTTGACGCGCCCGGAATCACAATCAATCAATCAATCAAAACGTGAGACACGCTTTCTTGTACCATCTTCAAAGAATTCGGCCGCCAGTGAGCTCAGGTAAGTCCTCACAGCGTCAACCAGCAGTACACCTTTTTGGTCCCAAAACACTGTTGCTATTGTTTTCTTTTCGGTCAAAGTTTGTTTGAATTTCTTGGGCATCTTTGGTGTCAGGGTTATCATAAAGAACTCAAGTGTCATCCCCAGTAACGATACACTAAAAAATGTTTTTCTCATTATTGTAGCGGGTCAGAATAACCGAAGAAAGATATGGTGAAAGTGTAGTGTAGTGTAGTGTAGTGTAGTGTAGTGTAGTGAAGTGAAGTGAAATGAAGTGAGAATTTGTGGGGAACTAATTCGGATTGTTCGGGGCTACTATACACTTAATGTTCATGAGTGGACTATATGAATGGACTGTATTGTTGAAGTACAGTAGTCCCGAAACCCTTTGATAGCTCTTGGGATTGGCGCAGGAGTGCAGGATGCATATACGAGCAAGTTTCCAGCACAAACAATGTTTAATAAGTAAATGTACAGTATTCACACAGTAAATGCACAAGAAGCACAGAATTAAGATGAAACTTTCTCTTGGTGCATTAATACACCTGTCCAAGCGTAGTCATTGTAGTGACACCTTGGACCGCCGTGGCTACCTTACGCCGACCAGAAGCAGCCGCGAGTTACATAGTTCAACCAAAATTGCGGGCGCAAATCCAAGCAAGAGCGACAGACACAATTAAAGCGTGCACTGCCACGATTAAACAATTTATGTGCGAGCCGTATGCAGCTCATTTGCACGATTATAGATTCTTTACACGCTACTGCGCGGAGCCCTAACACACGCGTCTATCTTGCACGGTGTCTTTATGCGGACTAACGAAGTCGGTTAAGCCGAATTCGGTTGGGGCAGAGACGTTAGGAAAGGGCTCACACGCGTGCAGAGGTGGGGATGGCGATGGCCAATTACCATTTGCCATTTGATCTGGATTTGCAATGATCTGGCAGTTTTTGTCCGTTGCTCCTCCAACGGACCAAGCTGTGGGGGCGAGTTGGGCAGGCGGGCACGTAAGAGCGGCCACGCTCGTCCGTTGCCGTCCGTTGGGAGAATACGCGGAACAACGGATGTGAAGGCGATATGTGACACCTACTCAACGGCCGCGCTCTGCCGATTACGCAATTCAACTGTTCTGCCTTGCTTGTGAACGTATTTATTTCTGCTTTGCTGTGGGGCCGAACACGGATGTTTAAAGAGCTAACTTAAAAAAATCCACATTATGATTTCTGAATTTAAAAAAATTGTATAATCGTGTATCTAGGTTTATGTATGTTTATGATAATGTATATGTATGTTTATGATGTATATGTATATCTATGTATGTATACATGTGTAACTGTTTGTACATTTTAAAAAGTGTTATTAATGTTAACAGTTGGTTTTGCATGGGTCTCTAGAGAAAGCTATTACATTGTTCCATCATTTGACTTAGTAGTAGTTGAAACTTCTTTTATTGTGTTATCTTGTAAATTGTTTCTTTTTGTAAATGTAGATGTATTGTAAAGTTATATACCTATTGTTACCACCTGGCAAACAGCCAATTGTAGCAAAATAAATATATATTATTATTTTAAATCTTTTATTAATAAACTCATCTTGTTATTTCAATTTGTCTTTTTTATAGCCTATCGGAACTTGAAAAAGAAATAGCCTTCGTACTTCATTGGGTTCACGAATTAACCAGAATTTTCCAAATGAAGCAAATCTGCAAATTAAATTATTTTATAAAACGTACACTCATTGGAAAGTAGCATAAGTCCAGGAAAAAGTAAGACATTTAAAAAAAATATTTCAAAGCTTACTTGAGAAGATATTTACATAAATCTTTAGATAACGACAGCAGAACAAGAATTAACATATTAATGAAACAAATTATTTCAATTGTTTGAAAAATATCGGAGAGACGATTGTCTTTAATTATTGAAGAGTTTCCATTTCTTTAACTTTTCAAATATGTTTAAATTTTAAAAAATTGCATTAAATACGTTTACAATTTGTCAAAATTAAACATTGCAATATATTACCGGGTGTTTTTTTATCGTTCGCCGAAGATTCCGGCCGCGTCGCCCGGGCAGTCGAGGGCTCATTCGCCCGGCAAACCGCTGACTCAACTCCCGTGCTATCCGAGAACTATCGCTGCGCCGCTTAACATACCTTAAAGATGATGCTGAAAGTGGTGTCCCCGACTACCCGGGCGACGCGGCCGGAATCTTCGGCGAACGATAAAAAAAACACTCTGTAGAATATTTCAATACCCTTCCATACGGTTCAAGGAAACTTATACATAATTTTTTAGGAAGATATTATAATTTCATCACATTCTATTATTTTCTTTCAATTCACAGAAACGCAACTGATTAAAAAATAACCTAATTTAAGTTGATTATGTCGAAATTACTAAATTAAGTTCCTTATGTTATGCATTCCGAATTCTTTCAAGTTTAATCGGCCTTCTATTAGTTCCGGGCGTGTTGTGTGAAGTCAGAATTCTCGTCAACCATGAATAGCAGCAAACAAGATGGACAGTGGTTAGTGATGGTAATATAATCAGCACTCACTAAATAAGTGGACAAAAATAAGACCAGTGGCAATTTACATGGACAGTGGACAACAACAATATGGACAATGAATAAAGTGATCGGGGTCAATAATACAGAGTGTGGACAATTCTTTGAATAAACGCTCTCCAGGACCAGCTCACTTGAAAGCGATTTCAATTTTGAGCCACCCCACTATTTAAGTGAGAGGCTCTGCCCAACATTGGCTTAATTATTATTATTATTCCTCTATATCACGACTAAAGATGTTATGAGTCGGCTCAATATAAAATCTACTCCAGGTTGCAACCAGCTACCTAAGGAGCAGATCTAGGGACTGTCGGTGCCTCTACAATACTTTGCGCAAAATGTGAGCTGTTCCAAATAAAGCAATTTCTTGCACTTCCCAGTCCTTTGAATGACCTGGAAGTTTAGCCAAGTTCTTGCACAATTTTTCAACACATCCCAGAGCTCCGATAACTATCGGGACGACCTGTGCTTTTACGCCCCACATTCGGTTGACATCCATTTCCAAACTCTTGTATTTAAGAAGTTTCTCTGCCTCCTTGGTTACGATGTTTTGATTGCAAGGTACATCAACATCGATAAACAGACACGATCGAGGTATCCAAGTCCCGGATAACTATATCTGGTTTGTGTGCTGCTATCGTGCGATCGGTTTGGATTCGTTGGTCGTACAATATTGTACGCAATCCAACAGACGTCACCGGTTTTGGTGAGGGTTCGTACCACCTGGGGCATGTGTTTGTAATTTCAAGGGTGGTACAGATCTGCCAGTGGAGATAGCTACACACCCTGTCGTGTCTTTTCAAGTATTCGGACTTTGCTACGATTGGACAAGCTGAGACAATGTGATCACTGGTTTCTACGTATTCCTGGGAAATGCGGTATTTATCATCTGGGGAAATTTTGAGAACCGTTTTATCACAACTAATGAAAAAAGCTCACAACTAATGACACTTTAAGTATCAATATATTTTCATAGTCAAATTTCTGAACTCTAAAGCTAACATGATATAAAGAGAGCCCATATTTCTTATTTACAGGAAGGGCGTGGAAAGTCAATTATTTTACTTTCGCGTAATGTCAGAAATTACCCCTTCCACCCAACTGAAGCCCCGACCGACCGATGCCCCAACTGAGGACTAGTTGCAAGAAAAAATAGGGCAGGGATGCAACACTAGGGAGCATCCCGGCACAGGCCTTAAGCGATTGAGTATACCCAGGGAAACCTTAATCAGGATGGTGGCTAAAGCGTCATTCGGTGTTGTTTCATGATTGATTGACTGATTGTTCGTGATTCCGGGGGCCTCAACTACAGAGGTCATTAGTAAGTAGTGTGTGATTTTTCATCGGGAGGTGGCGATGATCTTTCCCCGCTGGATGGCGACATCCGGCGCAAACCTACCGTCGACTAGCGAGGTTTCCCTCAACCAGGTATCTCCCACCCGCGGGGCACCGCCCCAGCCGCGACAAACTCACAGCTCCCGGCGTGTGTGGTAGTGTAGTGCTCGTTAGTGTGTGTGTGTGTAGGGGTGAGGTTAGGACGAGGAAGAGGAAGGAAAGATCGCACGTGGTCCGTGGCCCGTTTGTTAAGGTGCTGCTCCGGCATTCGCCTGGTGGTGATCGGAGAAACCACGGAAAACTACCGATCAGAGCAGCCGGCGGATAGAATTCTCCTCCAGACAGCGACTGAATTCGACCCAGCTGACTCGGGTGTTGCTGCTTGGAGGCCCTTGTGCATGCCCGTGGCGCTGGTGGCTAGTGGCCTTCGCGGGAAGCGCCTAATGCCTTTCGATCGCGAGCTTCGGGGCGCTGAATATAACTGCATCGACCGTTCGTGGAACGTTGGGCCAAGGACAGGCCCATAACTTACCCGAAAAGCGTCTTGGCGATCTATTAGCGCTCGGGCATTCTCTACGTCGGGTTCCGGGAAGAACGGTCGTTGGAGTTGTGCCCGACCCGCAGTCGAAAACACAATAAGATTGCAAGAACTCAAAGATGCAAGACGTACGGGGGTCATTTCCTAAACAATGCGCATTATTTTATATTTTCTCATATGTTTATTTTTTGAAAAAATCTCTTCACGATCCTTCAATATAGTCGCGGTGCTTCTCCAACGACTGGGAAGCTCTAGAATTCCATCAAATACCCCTTCTTTGTTCATCAGACGAATGGTTCGGGTAACGACTGCACGAAGCTCATGGAATGAAAAACGAAGTTCTCGGAGAAGGATTACACCATGTAACAAAAAAAAACCTTTTGCTTGTTTAAGTGAATTTTAAACATGTTTTGGATGAATTAGGTCTCAACTAAACTACACTGAGTATTCCTACTTTTATATAATTGTTTCATTGCTTTTTATAACCAATTATATGTTATCTGTTTCACATTCACATAACTGATGAATAATGGCATCTTCCGTTGTTGTAAGCGTAATCCCAACTTTTTTTGTTGTGTCTGTGGCATTTTCCTGGGATCGAAAGCAGTAAAGCATAGAATAAAGGATCCTAACATCTTCTGCTTAGCATATTGATCATATTTTGGTATGCCAGTGGAACCCAAGACAAGAACTGGGCACCACATATCATATGTGGAGGTTGCAGATCCACTCTCGAGGCCTGGTATAAAGGAGAAAACAGAAAAATGAAATTTGGAGTGTCAAGTATTTGGCGAGAACCAAAAGATTACCTCTGCAACTAAAAAACGCTCTCCAACAAAAATACACAACTCAGAACATGGAATATGGAAATAGAGAATGCCCTAAATGGAAAGAAAAAAACACATAAAGATTATTTACAAAAGAAAACAGCTGAATCTGAAGCAAACTGTAAAGAGGAACGTAATTAGGCTCGTAAAACAGTAAGACAAGCCCACCAACAATCCTGGGACAAACTAATATCCAGTGTAGAAAACGACATAAACAAGAAATAGCTTAAAAATTTATATGCAGAGGAACAGGGTGAAAGGGTCTATCAGGACTTACAATTGTTTGAAAGAAGGTACCAGGGACAGTATAATGAGGGAATGCTTGGTGATTATATCTTTTTTTAAAATTTATTTCTACCTGTTCGACATGTTTGTCTTTCAGGGGTTTGGACATTACAAACAAATAACTGGCGATTTGATACTAACTGGAACCTGTAATAGGAATTATTAACAATTAAATTTTTGAAAAGGGTTATGCTATGAAAAAAGAAGTTTGTAAAAAAAGATTTTGAATAGAGGAATAATATGTTGTAAATGTAGTAATTATGGTGGATGAAATATATCTTGAGGAAATTTTGATAGTATACGTCGAGGAAAATGATGTGTTTGACCTAAATTGAAAGTGCGGGTCTGTTGTAAGTCATCTAAGGAGTTGAAAAATTTAAGGCTTTTTGAACGAATTAGGGAGTGGATAGTGTCAATTTTCAGTTCATTATGGATTTGAGAGTTGGGAATATACCAGGGTGCGTGAAATATTTTCCTGATGAATTTATTTTGGAGAATTTGTAATTTATTAATATGCGTTTTGGCAGCATTGGACCAGATGGGGCAAGCATAAGTAAGGGTAGGACGAATAATTGTGGTATACATTAATTTTGCTGAGTGAATGTTTATAGGTGATTTATAATTAATGAGGGAGTGTAATTTATAAATTTTAGATTTAGTTTTATGTATAATGTTTTTAATATGGGCATTCCATTTAAGTTTAGTGTCTAAGAGGAGTCCAAGATATTTAATAGGCGTGTTGGGTGATATCCAGGGTATAGCTTGATTAAGAATTAATATTTCTGCAGGGGTGATTGGTTTACAGAGTGTGAAGATTTTAGCTTGACATTTATTCATTAAATCTGGGGACGTATCAGAGAGAGTGATGTAACGTACAAGAGGAAATGTAGAAAGACAACACATTTTTAAGCCCACTGTACGTGATATGTGAACATTTTCATGTGCTTTAATATTTTTGTCATATATATTTACTGTTTTTACATTTTTCCAAACGTATTTAAGAATTTCTTTTGTTTTATTTCATGGGTATATGTAAACGAGTATTCATTGTTTCAAATATATGTATTTTCCTCACATTAAGAAAATCGATGCCATTTCCCTAAAAACAATTTCCCATATGAAAAATTGTGTTTACATAGTGTTTTGAAACATACTGCATCTGAAACAACAAAAAAATTAACTTAAACAAAATTTTGTTGCATGGTGTTATCAATTCTGGGAAAAGTGAAAGTCTGGTGAAGTCATGTCAGGACTGTAGGGTGCATGTTGTAACACTTTCCAACCATATTCCTAGAACTTTTCTGTTCAGATTTTGGCTGTGTGTGGGAAAGCGTTCTCGTGGAGAATTAGTGGCCCAGAATTGTCCAGCAACTGATGTCAGTATCAATCACTTGACCGTATTCTAAATATGGACGGTACTGAAATTCCTGTGTCTTCAGACATGTTTTGTCAAGTCGCACGTTGATCTTTTGCAATAAAATCTGCCACAAATTACAAACTTCATCCATCTGTCGATGTTCTGGGCCTTCCTGACGTTGCACCTTCGTTTCTTCTCATACGACCTTCACGAACTCTACTCCACCGTTGAGAAACTGTGCTACGCAAAACTACATGCTCATCGCACACTTGCCTTAAAGCTTTCTGAATTTCAAACGGGTTTTTATCCCGTAAAGTTTTGATCTTGACATGCAATCTTTGAGCCTCAACCCTTGTAGTACCCGATACCTATGCAGACTCTATTTCAAACACCCGTTATTAAATAACGAAACAAGTTGTTGATGAAACCGAGACACGGTCTTCATCCTGAAGCTTTGAACCACAAATGACGCAAAAATCAGTTCCGTCGCGTCGTTTAGCTAGCGGTGTTGCCAAACTGTGCTTTATTTATAAAATGACCTCCGTAAAACTTAAATTTTATTGGTCCTTGGAGCAGTATTGTGGAATGTATCGTTAGAGCGTACTTGCTTGTGGGAGTAAATCATGTTTTTCACATAACTTTCCATCTCCTTTCTAGCGTTTTTATAGCGAAAGATGTAAGAGAAGCTGAATTGGTATCTGTACTGAGAACGATATTGTTATAAATTATTGTCTTTTACAACATCTATAAACATTAATGATCTATCAAATTTCTTGCTATCCGACGTATTAAGTGCTGAAACAATTTTATAACCTTTTCTGAAGGAGAAGAATGATCGAGTATGTCGATTTACAAGCAACTCATTAAATGCTTCATTTAATGTAAAATCATTTTGTGGAAGAAGTAAAATCTCACGAAACAGGGAGTTTATAGGGACTGCATTACGACTAACTACTGAGCGAAAAACGAAGAAACATGTAACGGCAAATTCGCCACTAGCCTTGTTTCTTCGTTTGCATTGTACAAATTCAAGAATATGTGAAGCACTGCCTCCAACAACACCACTGAGTTCGCATATGTTTCTTCTGCGTCATTGAATATTACAGAAAAGCTAAGATCGCAGAGACGTACTGCCCAAATACAGTCGACTTCGGTTATAGTGAACTCAGATATAGTGAACCCTCGGTTATAGTGAACTTATGTCACTGGTCCCGTTTCACTTACAATACAAATAAACATAAGAAGATTCTGTTGTAGTGAACCTGAACCTCGGCTATAGTGAACGTAGGAAGTCAGTCCTGGAAATCAATTGGATCTCGTATGTTTTTGGCCCCTGAAAGAGCCTTCGGCAAGTGGGACGGCGTTCTAACAGAGGAAGAGGCATTGAAAGGTTTTAAGACTACATTACAACACTTAGACAGAGGACAATCTTGAATCAAGTGTGGGGAGAGCACGAACTCTGGAGAGAAGGATCTAGAGAAATTACTAAGGAAAACATTTACGAAGCAAACAATTGAAAATAATTGATTCTTAAGGGCAAAAAATAAATTGCAGTTTTTATTTCGTGTTGTAAATTAATTTTAATGTATCTCTATTAATAAAGTGAATCAATATGAAGAAATTCCATTTAATTTTGTCATCATCGGATGTAATGAACCTCTGATATAGTAAACCAAACATGTCAGTCCCTCGAAGTTCACTACAACCTAAGTCGACTGCACATGTCAGTATTACCTAGTATATAGTATCAGTATTGAGTTGTTGCAGAGAAAGTGAAATTAGACATTTTTGTAATGAAAACTGAGTTACTATTTGTGGTTAAAACTGATAGGAAATTGGGGGTGCAGCAAAATAATACACACTTTCCCCATATTTCCAGGATTCCCAGAAATATCTTCAGAAAATAGTGAACCGGGAGGGGAGGGAGGAATGTATAGCAAGGTAAGATACATATATTTTTGAACAACGATATTTTCATATATTAATATAACCATCATCTGCTTTAATATGATATGATCTGTGAATAATGGTATAGAAGTCAATTTATAATTAAACATATTAACATGACAACTGCTAGCTACAATTACCTTTGGTTACCATTCTTTGGATTTTGGATGGCGACACCCGGCGCCGACCTACCGCCGACAACCGGGGTTTCCCGCAACCAGGTATCTCCCACCAGCATGGCACCGCCTCATCCAGGGCAAACTCTAAGCTCCCGACCGGTCTCCCGGCATGTGTGATAGTGAAGTGCATGTTAGTGTGTATGTGTGTAAGAGTACAGGATAGGGCAAGAAAGAGGAACGAAAGATCGCGCGCGGTCTGTGGCCCGTTTGTTAGGGTACTGCTCCGGCATTCGCCTGGTGTTGATCGGAGAATCCACGGAAAACTACCGATCAGAGCAGCCGGCCGCTAGAATTCTCCTCCAGACAGCGAATGAATTCGATCCAGCTGACAAGCTAGTGTCGAAAATCCTGACCCCGCCGTCGGGACTCGAACCTCGGACCTCTCGGTCAGAGGAACTGCAGTGCAAAAGATTAGAGAAAACTGGCGTTATGTCGTCTGTTATATTGTAAATTTATCATTATCACTACCAAAATTTAAAAAAAATTGGGGCAGCTTTTGTAAAATTCTCGTTTATGGATTTTTTTAAAATTTTGCACGTTTTTCACGCAATATTGCGCGAAAACTACTAACAAATTTCAAAACTATATACCTGACCTTAATAAAAGTACTAATGACGCAGAACAAATTTTATTTGAAGAAAAAATTATTTATCTTCAAATTTGCAGTAATAGGAAGACGCTGAAAAATGTCAAACTTTTGTAATTTTCGAAAATTCAAAGTTAACAGTGAAAACGGACCCATGCCATCTTTTTAAGTAAATTTGACTCTATTATTTTACAAAATTTAAAGAAAAAATCAGACCTACTTTTGGGAAAATTTTGAAAATGTTTCATCTGCTTCAGGCAAAGCACCCTCAAAATGACAAGAATGTTTTTCAAACTCGCAGAGCTTTGAGTCGAGCTAGATGGACCAGGGAATATCCATTTCGGAAAAAAATCCTACGAATAGTTCAGGCGCTAGTGTTGTTGACAGAGGGAGGGAAGTTTGAAAAAAAAAAATCCTTTCACGATAGCGAGGGCCCACAATTTCTGAAATCTGACTACACAACATTTTAAGAATTAGTGATTTACTTCATATTAGAATAGGATTTATCTAGATTTTGTGTGTCGAGAACCCACGATAAGAGTTTTTGGGTCGAAAAATCGCAGCTGTTTGCCGCAATAACTTTCTCTATATTACGTTTATTACTCCATATGTTCAGAGGTGTGCAAATTATTATACTGAAGTTTTTTTCGGTTAAACTCGTCTGACAGCATTCCTATTGATTTCAAAATCATACATAGGGTCTCCTCAATTTTTTATTGTTTCGTGTACAACTGATGTTGGTACAACTATTATTTAATTTCTTTACTCCACAGTGTGAAAAGCGTCTCAGTTCTCGCCATTGAACAATCTATGCTACAATGGCCGGCTCACAGTCCAGGTACGAACCAAGTTGAAACTATTTGAGTAATAGTTAAAAGGAACTAAAAAATTACGATAACAACACATGAAGGTCTGGTGGTAAAATTGAAGGAAATATGGCAAAACGATCCAGACATCAAAATCAGTGTATGACACTGATAAGAAAGATACCAGAGAGGATGAGATTGCTCATAAACAAAAAAGGAATGTTCACTAAATATTAAAAACAATTCCTATGTACGAAAATAAATTCATAAATTCAAACTACGTCTCAGTCTACTTATTTGCACACCTCTGTACGTATGTATACGAGAATGTAAAAGTATGCCCAGGCACCTCGTTCGGCAGACGAACATTCTTTAAACTTACAAAGCACGTGCCGGTTATATTCTTGAGCGATTTCTTCATGAGAAAAAGGTGTCATTTCCAGGATTGGAGACAACGAAATGAGCGAAAGTCAATAACCCGTGTTTCCCGGAGACGCTGCCAGAAGGAATCTTTTGTTGGTTTTCAATTTTTTTCTTTTCGGTGGTGCTCTCCCATGTATTTGCGGAAGAGGCTCGACAAATAGCGTCCGGAGATTTTTGTAGTTCGACACTCAGCACAATGCCCATTGTTCTCTAGGCACGTTCCTTGTTCACTGAACGCACACTCGCGCGGGGCCGACCAGCTTTGTACGCACGTGGCATGCTGGGCGGCGAGGGAAGTACAGATGAACTAGAGACCGGAAAAATATGCAGTATGAAACGTCAAAATATACAGTGTCCGGTGAGGAAACGTCGAAACTTCGAAAATAAGCTCTTAAGACAATTCTAAGCGTATTTTGTCTAATAAACTTCTTGGATATTCCGAATGGTTGAGCCGCAATGAGCACTCAAAAGTTGGTTTGAAAAATTGATTTCTATGCAAAAATTTGCATTATGAAAGCATAGAAACACTCCAGAAACATGTAAAGTGTTTATTATTTACAAAGAAATGAATATATTAGTTCAGAAAGAAAAACTAAGCGAGTAATAAAAAAGCACCAAATTTACACATTTCGACTTTTTTTCTTTCTCGCTGAATTTTTCTGTCTGAGCAAATATATTCCTTTCTTTTGTAAGTAAGAAACAATTTACATGTTTTTGGAGAGTTTCTATGCTTCAATAATGCAAATTTTTGCCTATAAATCAATTTTTCAAACCAACTTTTGAGTGCTCATTGCGGCTCAACCATTCGGAATATCCAAGAAGTTTATTAGACAAAATACGCTTAGAATTGTCTTAAGAGCTTATTTTCGAAGTTTCGACGTTTCCTCCCCGGACATCCTGTGTACATACATGAATATGTAATGACAGTACGAATACGGAATAAATATGTAAAATAAGATATAATATGTAGTATTAAAATACAATAATTATAAAATACATATTAACCTAATTCGAAATTACACTTATTCAAAATTTCCTAAAAAAATCTTTAAAATAAAATAGAAATTTTAAAAATCGTTTACAGCACTAGTTGATGCACGTTTTGCACTTTACAACTCTCCGGTCAGTAATTAAAGGTTCACCTATCGCTAGAATTTCTCGCTATTCAGAACCATAGTTTGGCAGCGAAACTATACCAATAGGAGCCTTCGTTCAAACTGGCGATATTTACGACCAGCAAAGAACGCTGCAGCGTGCAGCAGTCTCAGCAAACAATGACTGCGGCATGGAGTATTCTCATCGAATTGATACACGGCAGCGATCGCAAAACTTTCTTGGAAATTACGGTGAAGGGTCACGAAACGCGACGTAAGTAACACTTTTCACGCCTAAAAGTGAAAATGATCTCAGTCGCGCACTTCCCGTCACTGAGATAACTGAAGCAGGCACGCCGGACTGAAAAAGAATAGAAAAAAAATTCCGACCTCATCTCAGTGTAATGCACCTCGAGTCGACAGCACTTAGTATTTATGTGAAAAAAATGATTTTTAAAATACTTTTCATAAAAGTATGTAATAAACTTAAAGAATACTGATAGATTAAAAAATATTTTGCGAAATAGCAAAATATGTCAAACATGTAATTTAGTATGAAATAATTAAAAATATGTAACGAAAAAAATTGATATTGTGTTAGGATGTCAACAATTCGCCAATATTGAGATTTGAGAACGGTAAGTAGAAAGACAAAAAATATGTAATTACATAAAAAAAAACGGTCTCTACAGATCACCAGCAGAGGTCTATCTACCCGGTCGTACAAACACATTTCTGAAATCGTAAATGGGGAAACATTCTCTTACAGCTTTATTGTGAAATAGGAAACCAAAGAACAATTGTATATTTTCGATAGAATGGATCAATATAAATGAAATGACCACAAAGATATATTTCTTGGCAAGGGAGCATATGGTATTTTCGGAGCTGTACGACAAATATTAAATTATTGTCTCGCGAGTGAGTAACAGAACTGCTGATAACTGATTGTAAGTAATTTATTAGTACCAAGAATGAAGGCAGCCACAACCGTGGCTGATACAGTTATCAACATGGGTTTTTCTGACTGCAAGGAAACCCTAATCTCCAACAACGCAGACCAACAGAACCAAGTAAGCGGAACGGATGCCGATGTTCGCAGAAGGATACTTCTCCTAGCAAAGATCAAGCTATAATCACTAGACGTTTTGCCGCATCAATGGGAGTAGCGATAAGCTTAACGGACTGTTATACCCAAGTTCGCTCCAAGTTCAGGAAGAATAAAAGGTTTCAAATGTTTTAACATAAACAGGACCTCTTTCAATATAGCCCAGTCGCTGCTCGTGGTTTTATCAATGGGGAAGGCTGCAAATGCATTGCATTGCATTGCCTGCATTGTATTTCTATTAATAATAAGTTTGATACAGACGATAGAGAACGACGCGAAATACCGTGAGATATTCCATTCTGGAGCCTGTTTCACAAAGGTTACAAGTTACTATTTGTATTAGTAATCACAAGTACTCGTAAGTTCTGTTTCACAACGATTTTGCCGGGCCCCAGAAGACAAGACCTCATGCGCCAAGAAAGAAAAACCCAAGTATAGCGCTCCTACCGCATACTGGGAAAACTAGCTGAAGCGCAATGCTACTCGCAGAGCTGCACAGTAATGCTATCTGGTGAGCCCGCCGTTCTTCAGACCCTAGGCTCCACCGAAGGCTGTCTCGCCGCAGCCTTCGTCCGCTGGTAAGCGTCTGCAGTGAATACATGACGTCACGCCTCCTCGTTTTATACAGGCCTTATGGGAAAATAAAGTGGGAGCCTAACGCTTCTCTCTTCCCTGTCAACAGCTTTAAATGCGTTACGGACGGCCGTTAATGAACCGATAAAGAAAAATTTTGATATGATTGTAACATAATACAACTCAGAATTCCATTATTAATAAATAAATACATTTGTAAACATATTTTTAAATTTCTTTTAGACGGCGATTTCTCTAGGAGAGGCTCCGCCTTACAGCCTTTAATGACGAGCCGCGCCTGATATAGCCAGAGGTCGAGTTGCTATATTCATTTAATATTATGTACCAGGGTTGTCCAAGTGGTGGCTCGCGGGGCCACTTATTCTGTCCCGCGAAAAGTTATTAGTCGAAAGGAAGTCCTTTCATGCAAGTCACGCGGGAATATTGGACGCCTGGCCCACGAGACCTGCCGGGGTCAACACCCTTAAATGTAAAAGAAGGTTAGGTTTAGATTTAAGCATTTTTTTTAGTGAATTCAAGTATTCAAAATCATCCCAATGTGTTTCACTGCGGCTTGATATCACACATGGTTCCATCCCCGCACCGTATCAGAGAAGCCGGAAAAAGAGCCGAGATCAACAATACGGGGAAGGCAGGTGTTGGTGCAGTGCAAATATGGCCCGCAACCCGGGTCGTGTTAACGCACGGGCCCGAGGGGCCCGGGCCCAGGGCCCCCAACGTTCATGGGTCCCCGATAGTTCTTAAACAAAATATTTAATACTACATTTTTCAAAAAATTAAAATAAAAACCTTATAGAAAAGTGATGCATGATTAAGCAATATGCAAAAAAAATGGCATAATGGAGTGATTCTTACATGCTTTTACATGTATGTTTACATTTTTGTTTGAATAATATTGAAATTTAAACACTAAGAAATACTTTCAAAATATTAAAAAGAAAACTAAAAAATACAATGTAAATTGATAGGATTTTCTGTATATTTCAGCATCAAAATTGGAGAGGGGAGATCGGTGAAAGTAAGAATAGGGGGACCCCGAATTAACCCAGGCCCAAGGCCCCCCCCCCCCAAAGCTGTTAAAACGGCCCTGTCCGCAACCGAATTGAAGGTTTTAGGTGAGACCCGTGACGCCTTGGAAGGGACCTGTTGTTTTCCCAGTTCACAAACCAACCTAGCAACTAAATTAGAAGTAGTAGTCATTTTAATACAAGCCCCAATTTCACTGTCCATTTGTAATGTATATCTCCCTAATACTTATTACTTTGATACGAGAGAGATCCAATCAATTATTAATCATATATCTAGCCCATTTATAGCCCTTGGAGATTTTAATAGACATACTATTCCATGGGATTCAAAAAAGATAGAATCCAGAGGGATATGCATTGAATCAGTATTAGAACATATAGATTTCATCTTACTAAACATTGGTGCCCCAACGCACTTCAACATGAGTCTTGTAACTTCAGCACATTTGACACTATCGCCCATATTCTCAATACCGTGTAATACGAGAATTATCGTCGAGTTCAGAAAATTCCCGAAGTGTAGTGCGTGTTTTCTTTCTCGGGAGGTGGCGATGACATTTTCCACGCTGGATGGCGAGACCTGGCGCCGACCTACCGCCGACCAGCGGGGTTTCCCTCAACCAGGTATCACCCACCCGCGGGGCACTGCCCCACCGGGACAAGCTCTAAGCTTCCAGCCGGTCTCATGTGTGGTAGTGTAATAAGTAGTAAGTGTGAGTTTGTAAGGGACGAGGATAGACAAGTAAGAGGAAGGAAAGATCGCGCGCGGTTTGTGGCCAGCTCCGGCATTCGCCTGGTGATAATTGGAGAAACTACGGAAAACTACCGATCAGAGCAACCGGCCGCTAGAATTCTCCTCCAGACAGCGACTGAATTCGACCTAGCTGACAAGCTAGAGTCGAAAATCCTGCCTAGGACCTCCCGGTCAGAGGGACTGCAGTGACATCAGTTGATGCACTGAGCCATCTCTCCCGGTGGCAGCTAGCAGGAGTTAACAGTCCTCGCATTCAAAGGAACGACCCGAGCAGTTCCAGAGCAGCCTTCTGGCACAGGCCGCCGCGGCGCGGCGCGTCGCGTCGGGCGTTCTCCGTAGGGCGCGCTGCACGAGGCCTCGCGTCGTGGCGGCCGTTCCTCGTAGGGCGAGATGGACGAGGCCTCGCTTCGCGTCGCGTCACGTCGGCCGTTTTGCGTAGGGCGCGCTGCACGAGCCCTCGCGTCGCGTCGCTTCACGTCGCGGCGGCCGTTCCGCGTAGGGCGCGCTGCACGAGGCCTCGCGTCGCGTCGCGTTGGCCGTTCCGTGTAGGGCGCGCTGCACGAGGCCTCGCGTCGCGTCGCGTTGGCCGTTCCGCGTAGAGCGCTGCACGAGGCCTCGCGTCGCGTCGCGTCGCTTCGCGTCGCGTTGGCCGTTCCGCTTAGGGCGCGCTACACGAGGCCTCGCGTCGCGTTGGCCGTTCCGCGTAGGGCGCGCTACACGAGGCCTCGCGTCGCGTCGCGTCGCATCGCTTTGCGTCGCGTTGGCCGTTCCGCGTAGAGCGCTGCACGAGGCCTCGCGTCGCGTCGCGTCGCTTCGCGTCGCGTTGGCCGTTCCGCGTAGGGCGCGCTGCACGAGGCCTCGCGTCGCGTCGCGTCGCTTTGCGTCGCGTTGGCCGTTCCGCGTAGGGCGCGATGCACGAGGCCTCGCGTCGCTTCGCGTCGCACGTGCCAGGGGCGCTCGATGGCGTTCCTTGAACGCAGCTGATTCACCTGATTCGCCGCGCGGTGCGTTCTTTTTCCGTTTCCATTATACACGTGCCGCTTCCGGGATGAGGTCATTACTATTGCGCGGGAATTCTAGCGAGGAATAAAATGTCAAAAGATTATCTCAACGCGGCACTCGAATTCTTGTGAAGCTTTCTAAGCTTTTAAGTGGAAAATGAAGTAGTGGGGATCGCGTAACGCATGCAGCAGTTCCTTCCCTGGAAAAGGCAGTTTTATTATACATCAAGACTGCATTAATCATTGCACGTGTGTTCCAGGTAGTCGTCTTATAAATAAAAATAAAGCAGCAGAAAAACTACATGAAAGAGTACAAAAATAATAAAGAGTTAAAATTTTAAGATTAATATTACCAAACAACTTCATACAAGAACACAAAAAGTAAGGCATAGATGTTTGTTTGTTTGTTTGTTTATTTTACGTCAAAAGCAGTTAAAACTGCTTCGACGGGAGAAAATTCTTCGTGCACATTTTCACACTTTTGTGATCCTTAAACCATATAATAGTTGAATTTTCAATACAGAAAGAAATGAGCGTGTTTTGCAAGGATTTTTAACAAAATATTCGCTCAGATGTAAAGAAATCTATTGTCAAGGGGAAATCAGTCGTATATTTGGGGTTTGCCCCTCATCATGCCCTTTGTGAAGGAATAATACTTCCTGCCGCGACATGGAGAATGATCATTAGAATAACTATATTTCCCACTGAAATTTGCACAGTTAATGAAGTTACATTTATGTCCAGAAGCAAAACAAGGTCTCAGCATTCGCTCAAAGAATCAGGGAAAGTGGACAAAAACCTGATCGAAATGGGGGTCATTGACCCAGAAGATGCGGTACAATACTTGTTACAGGTTCTTTAGAATAATATAGTCCAAATTGTAAATAATGCATTAAATATCAATGTTAAAATTAATGTTACTTTCCTTTTGATTCCCGGTAGAAATTAGGTGATTTTAATTGCATAGAAACGGTAATGCAGGAGAAAAGATTTAACTTGGGTCTTAAATTTTGTATCGAATTAAATTGTTTAATGTCATCTGGCAAAGTGTTGAAGAATAATGTACATGAATTGTATGTGAATTTATTGTAGTAATCTGTTGATACTACCACCTGATGAATATGATTACTACGTCGTGTGTTATACTTACAGACATCGGCGTTTTCTGAAACTATATTCCCGCCCTTAAGTAAGTCATGTTAGAGAGGCTCACAAGAACCACTTGGGTGGGATTTTTTTTCTTCGTGTAATTGTTTTTTCTACTCCCATTCTATACTTCTTCATTTGATACAATTTTTTAGTCAATCACAGAGAAGCTTACAAACCAAGTGTTGACAGTTCATTAATCATTGAGATTCTTTATAGTAAATATTTCGTTCGATTGTGTATATTAAACTTCTATTTAATATTATATTATGCTTCTCAGTTTTAATTTTTTATTAGTATTAATTTTAACGTGAAATATTATTTAAAATAAATTGAATCGAAATTTCACTTTGATCCTATTTGACTAGTGCAGAGGTAGTTATTAGAGAGAATATTTGACCGAGGTTAAGATCTGAACGCAAGTTATTTTGGGTTATATGTTGCTGCCGTGTGGTTTTCCTTTAAAAATAGCCTGGTTTAAAATATCTAGTGGATCAAAGTGGACTTGATACATTCAGAAATAAGGGAAAAAGCGAAAATTATTGCCTCAATGTCTGTACTGCCTCGCAGGCGCCCATTGGTTTACTAAACCAAAGCCACCTGCGAGGGGTAGGGTAGAGGGGTGTCCGCTAGGTGGCCATGGCTGAATCCTGCATGTCAATTGCCACGAAACGATTCGATGTAAAAGTCTAACTTATAAAAGTTACCATATGTCGTAGAAAAAGTACCCTATGAAACTTGATGTAATGGGTACTAATACACTCGTGTGAAGTTTACGATAGTCGCTCATTCCTCGCTCGCATCGTACCACATGCATTATTACCCATCATTACGTCATCATTTCATAATGTAATATTTTTCAATCTTAAAATCTGCGAGCCGCACAGGACAGGTTCGCGTTGGAAAACGGACAGTTGGCAGCTTTGGTCGAAAGAGACTGCTTTCTGCCTTGTCTTTTCGAAACGGAGCGGTTTCCAACAGACAAGGCAGTACTTTAATACATTAATATATTGAACAAGGCAGTAACATTAATACAATAAGTACATTCTTCGACTAGAGATGGAGAACTGATGGCATTCTGATTTTGCCGCGCAGTCCAAGTTTTACCATGTCAATCCTATGAAAACATTCAATAAAATTAAACTATTAAACACAGATTATATTTTTTAAGTGAAAAAAATATTTAATTTCGATTTTTTAAATGACCGGGAGATTTTGAGAAGTAAGCCGGAGCCCGGAGATGACTCGTGAAACCCGGAGAGGTGGCCACCCTAGTTGGCAGCGTGGCGAAGCCCTTGTGGAACCCCTAGCGCCGCCAGACGCAATTCCACGGAAGCGCACGTGGCGCGGAGGGCGCGCTCCCTCCCCCCGACCTTTCGAGCCCCTCCTCGCCCCATCCCGCAGCCGGGGTAGTGCTCCTTAAACATCGATAGTCTATCGAGAGTTATTGATAGCTGAAACTAGCGTTGGCTATCGATATAGTTTTTTATTACTTTTTTAAAATTTATTTCTTCTCGTTCGACATTTCTGTCTCTAGAAGGGTTTGAAAACAGTACATTTTATATTATAACGTTTTGGATCCATAGCAAATGAGCATTCATTCCTACACGTGAAAACATGGTCTAAGGTTCGATGATTTGATTCAGGCTTCAAGGTTCAGGTTTGGGGTGTTACGTTGAACTGTAGGTAGTGCTAGGAAATGTGTAGAAACAGAAGTTACGGTCGCCTCAGTCTATCCTTGGGGAATCATAATTTCATACGGGGCCATGAAGCAAGGCGTCCCAGATTAAATATTGTGGAACAGGAGGAAGAGTAAAGATTTTGAAAGAAATGGTCAGTTATTTTGTTTATGTTTTCGTTTAATGGCACTAGTATACTTTTTCGATTGTTTTAAGTCTACAGTTTTACACGAACAATAACATTTTGATGACAAAAATACTGAGAGCACGCAAAACCGACATGATAAGTGTCTAAAACAATAAATCAAGAAATAGTTATGTTTCTGAATTATGTCCCTAACAATTTTAACATTCAGTAAGATGTAATTAAATTCTGGGAGGATTATCCTCTTGACAGTTTTCAAATACGCATTCTAACTTCGACGGTACCTTCAGAGTGCATTTTTTTCAGTGCGGGAGACATTATGACGAAGAAAAGGGATCAAATGAAAACGGGCACGTTGAACCTATTACTATTCATGCACCAAAATTTGTTCTTGTTATAAAATTAAGATATATATTGGATCGATTGGAACCTCTTATCAAATTTGTGTTACTAATTAAAGCTTGACCGTTAATAAAAGTCGTTAATAAAAGTCTAATACAAACTAAAGTAGTAATGTATTTCGCACGAATTTGTATAAAAACACCAATTACTATCTAATACGATAGTGTCGAAAAGTATGGGTAGTGAAACAATCGATGTTTACGAAACACTATTTCCGCGGTGGAGGAACTAAGGGAGACAGACGGATGGGCAGACGAGCTAAGCGAGCTGGTCCCACCTGGACGAGACAGGGACAGGAGAAGACAACTTGGAGACAACTGGGAAACAAACAGAAAAATATTGATGCTCCCCGGCACAATTAGTGTTTGACTTTACAAATATCAACCTACTGTATCCCTGCTAAAGCAGGAGGCCTTTGCCCTTTAAGGGATGTTGTAAGCTAGTAATAATAATAATAATAATAATAATAATAATAATAATAGTAATAATAATTTCCGCGTTACGGCGCGCTCTGCCGGTCCCCTCCTTTCGAGTCCCCCCCCCCCGGGGCCGCGCGGGGGTTCGGGGAACGCGTGGCGGGAGGGGGAAGGGGTAGGGGAGGGGGTCCACCCACCAATGGCTGCCTCCCAAACAGTCGCACTTTCCCCAACCGCCTGAGTTTTCTGGATTTCTCATTGGCTGGCAGTCCTCGCGATTGTATTTGAAATGCAGAGAAGTATTCGTCGAAACTCTCCCAGGACACGGATCAATATACCGCGAGATTTCGCAGAATTACGCAGGAAAATAGACCTACCAATGAGTATGCTTGTGAGAAAGTTTACAATGTAAATGAAAACGTTATATTTTGAGTTCATAATATTAATTATGTGTTATTAATTCCACTAGAACATAGTACCCTGAACTTTTCAAAATATTAAAGAATATACAGTGAAATGAGTAGGAATATAGTTACTGAGCAGGAATGTATAATATCCGATAGTAAATAAATAATTGAAATAATAAATAAAGATTAAAGTATAGGGTGAAATGAGACTGAAAAATTATTTTTGAAGCCAAAGAAAGGGGAAAAGGGACAAGCGTGTTGTGCCTCTTGGGTTAAGTGAATTACTTGTTAAATTGAAAATGCAACTTATTCACTCATTCACTGATACCAGCGTGGTGGTTAGTAATGAGCAAAGCTGAGCAAATGACGCATGACATCTCTACATTTCATTGCACTGTAATACTGATTACTAAATCGGCGAACTCCATGCAATTCCACATTTTTACTCATATGCTTTACTGTGTACTCATATATGACCAATATATTTACTGCATATTACCGTATAGGGCCTACAGTATATATTTACTTTTCCAGATAAGTACATACATACGGAGTGCTATACCTATTGACTTTTTGATGTCATCAATAGACTTTTACACTGTCGTACTTCGTAAGAAGAGAAAGTTCTGTAATTGTTCGCCGGAAAATGGCGAATTTTCGGCAGAAAAATTGTTATTGACGGGTCATGATAACGCAAAAGCGGATAAATTCCGTTCCTATAAATATTAAATACATTCTCTAACATGTGGTGTGGTTAGAATCCATGTTTTGAGGGGCCTTGTTGCCGACCGAGGGAAAAACGTCTGTCTGTCCGTCGGACCGTCTGTGGTCAACGCTAGCGCCCCGTTCAGCCGATTTTCTTCAAAATTGATATTCCTTAATTGATATGCACGAACTCGAGGTTTTGCGGATTTCAGTCGAATATTTTGATTTTTGAAGGTTCTTTACATGAAGGGTCAAAAACAGAAACACGGACAGATATGACCTTCCATGGTGCGTGATTTTTAGGTTCTCACTAGGTTCTTTAGGTCCCAATCCTTGAGGATATACGAATAATGTGGCAGAGTATCCTTCAGTTAATGAATAAAAGCATTAACTATCGGCACAAGATTTGGACTGGTACTGTACGGAAGTTCAAATTTTGCGTCAATGTACTCTGCACTTCAGCGTCCTGTAAACTAAAAATCAATCAGCTGCTTGAACTCCAAAGAAGCCGCTTCTCGCACTTTAATACAGAAATAACACAAGTCACTGACAAGGGTTGGTCAAAATACTTAAAATTTAGTATTTAAATACTTCGCCAAAATACTTTGCAAATAAGTATTAAATTACATACTCAAAATACATTATGTTTCGAATTACTAAATATATACGTATTTAAAATAATTCAAATCCTCAAAATACAGTAAATACAATAACTTTGCGTAATAACTTTTTATTACAACAATATATTGCAATTACAATAAATTACTAATAAATGATCAAATTTCTGAACAATAACTAAAAACTTTGAAATTTAAATCACACTCATACATACGTTCACAAAAACACTATAAATAAAAAATATCAAAAATATGTGTAATTCAAATAAACGGAATTCTCTTTTAAAACGACTTGTTTTTCAAACAAATAATCGATAAAAAAAACCTTAGTTAGTGAATGTATAAAACCCTGAATGTATTGAAAATGACCACTATTTACGAATAACTCAGAATGCAAAATACTATTACGGAAAGAACAAACAAGTGTGCAAGAGTTGTGTAGAAAAAGATGACTAATGCAACTTGTCACAGAATTTTTTGTTTGCGGTAGCAACATTTTTGCACTTGATTATCAGTTCTAAAGTTATAGTAGTTTTCATTAATAATACATTTTTTAATGTTCAATAAATTTTTATTATAAAGATGAATTCGTTAAATTAAAAGTCTGCATAATATTATTCAACAATTCGTAATCACATGATATTCGCTCAATGGATAACTTGTTAGCAAATATATCCTGATTAATGTTCTCTTTAGTCATCATTTATCATAAGTTTCAATGTTCTTCACTCGAAATACAAATCAATACTGTAATATTTGAAATAACATATTATGAGTCCATGGGACTCCCCGTCGTCGGTACCAGTGTGACTGAATTCCCATGTCGGCAGCTAAGGGTTAAAATATGTATTTCCAATACAAGTATTTAAATACTGCCCAACCCTGTCACTGGCTTGTTGTATCTCCATTAAATGTCATTTACGTGCTCTTCAAAAACTACCTAGAATTGCTTGACAAACATATATAGGGAGCGGATTTTTATGCCCTAAAAAAATCTTGAAATACGCTCTAAAAATATGCATTTATGACCTAAAAATTCTGAAATATGCCCTTTAAATTGCACTTAAAATTAACAATATTTCATTTATTCTGCAAATCAGTCTTGATAAAATTCTTGGAATGAAATGAAAATTTACTTGGAATGAAAATATATAGTTTTTGTATTTATTTATTTACGTCAAAAACAGTTAAAAACTGAGTGTGACGAGCTATGGGGAGAAGTAAAATTTGTGCACGTTTTCATAATTCTGTGATCTCTATACTAAAACATATTCTAGTCAAATTTTAAATACAGAAAAAGGCCGATTTTTTTCGAGTTTTGTTGACAAAATATTCGCTCCTATATAATATAATATATTTTCAAAGGTAAATTAGCTATAAACTTCTGTCCTTAACCCTCATCATGTTCTTAATGAAAGAATAGTACTTTTTGCCGCGATAATATGGAAAACGGTAATTTGAATAACTATATTTCCCACTGAAATTTAGAAGACGTGCACAAATGTGAAGTTACATTTATGTCCAGAAGCAAAACAAGGGACCATCTCAGCATTTGCTCAAAGGATCAGGGAAACTGGACGAAAAACCTGATCGAGATGGGGGTCATCAACCCAGAAACTGTGGTACAATACTTGTTACAGGTTCTTTAGAATTACACAGTCCAAATGATAAATAATTACATTAACTATCATTGTTAAAATTAATGTTACTTTCCTTTTTGATGCTCGGTATAGTCTCGAAATGTATAGAAACAGTTATGCAACAGAAAAGATTTTACTTGGGACTTAAACTTTTCTATCCAATTTAATCGTTTAATGTCATCTGGCAAAGGGTTATGGAGTAATGTACATGAATTGGATGTGAATTTTTTGTAGTGAGCTGTTGATGCTGATGAATATGATTACTACGTCGTGTGTTATACTTATAGACATCGGCGTTTGCTGAAAATATAGTCCCGCCCTTAAGTAAGTCATTTTTGACAAAAACTATTTATTCGTAAATCAGGAGACAGGGTAATGGTAAAATTCCTTGATTAATAAAGAGACACAAGAATCACGTAGGTTGGATTTGCTTATTATTCGTACAATTCTTTTTTGTAATCTGAAAGTCTGGGAGCTATAAGATGTGTTTCCCCAGAATATTATGCCATATCTCTGGCGGGAATGAACATTGGCAAAATATACATAACGAGCAGTATGAAGGCTGACAGAATTTGAAAGAATTCTGAACGCGTAGCATAGTGAACTTAGTTTTGTGTTCATTTAAGTGGGCATTCCATTTGCGGTTTGACTGAATTGATAGACCTAAAAATTTTGTTACTTTAACATCAGCCAATGGCACACCGTTCATTTTCAGTGGAATTGTTTATTTGAAATGGAAAACTGCATTTAAACAGTTTTCTTTTCATTTACTATTAATTTGTTATTACGGAACCTTGAAACCTAACTTCTAACCTTGAAACGGGACCTATTTGAAACATCTGATATTGTACTATTTACGGGTTTCTTTATTGCAAAGAATATTTGTATCATCCGCAAAGGGAACTGTTCTTCCGTTTCGAATCGCTAAGGGCATGTAATTTACGTATAATAGAAAGAGAATAGGGCCTAAAATCGATCCTTGCGGGACTCCACATGCAATTGGCAAAGAACCGGAAACGTGTGTACATAAAGTTCCATCATTCCAGTAAGGTATTTCTACCCTCTGAGATCGCTATTTAACGAACGAACATAGGCAATCTAGAGCAATACCACGGATTCCATATGAAGGTAATTTTGAAAGTAAAATGTTATGATCAATGACGTCAAAATCTTTTGAAAGATCTAAAAATATTCCAATAGTTGGTTGGTTTTGATCCAATGATGAGGCAACATCTTTAAGAAAAGAAAAAATGGCTGTTTCCGTAGATTTTGATTTCCGGAATCCATGTTGGCAATTTGAAAACGCTTCATGTTTATTGAGAAATGTTTCCATTCGCACATAAAAAAGTCTCTCTAATATTTTTGAAAAAACTGACAAAAGAGAAATTGGCCGATAATTTTGAATTTCATTTTTGTTGCCTTTTTTGAAGAGCGGCTTAATCTTAGCTGTGGAAATATCTGAAAAAAATTCCGGTGAATAACAATCGTAATATAATCTACCCTACTTGTACAAACGTAATATAATCTACCCTACTTCGCGAGAAAAATAATCAAAGTAAATATTGACCTTAATGAAGTACATTGTATGTCTTGTTGAATTTCTTCCGACTGGTTTAAAAAATATGTTCTCATGAAGTATCTCATATTTGCACAAGAATTTTATCGTCTACAGTAAACAAACACGCACACTGTGACTGGCTCTTTCGAATCAATGAACGCTCACAATCATATAAGGTTCTTTGAAAAGATGAAACGCTTTATAGATTAGATTTTTTTTAACGAAATATGTAAAATATGCGCCTATATTACATGAGTATGCACCAACAGGAAAAATAAGCCAAATATGCACAAATACGCACTAACATATTAATATACAAGGCATTATATTCTCACCAAACGTCGAGAAATTTCACTAAGCTATGTCCTGAACCAACGGACAAAAATAGGAAAATTCATAGAAATCCGCTCCCTAGTTATATCAGTCTGAAACGATGCATACACACATATAGAGAATATGATTGCACTAAAAAGTCAAAATGGCACCTGACTTTAATTTTTATCTTAAATGAACCATTTATATCTTATATAACAACACAAACCAAATGTTAAATTTTGGCAGATAGCCGAGAAATGCAGGAATAGCTGACCAAAGCGCGTCCTCCGAGCTCCATGCCCGCCTGCAAAGCCGGCGCTCCTCGCAGGACAGCCATCGCACCTTCATTCCCCGAGTCGTTTCCTCTGCGAATCCCGGAAGGGGTGAACAGAACAGCGTAGTTTGCGACGGTGTAGCGGTTAGCGTAACGGACTGCTGTACCAACGTTCGCGGGTTCAAACCCGATGGAAGCCTTCTTTGGGAGGGGAAGTAAAGCCGGCTGTCCCATGTTAGTAGATTTTCTTGCATGTAAAAGATCTTCAAGCCTAAATGAAGCCCCTGAGCTAATTTCAAACGGCCTGTTTCTTCGCCCAAGTAATACCTTGTTTCTCCGCTAGTTGGTGAACGGAGCGTAACGAAATTTGCGTGGTCAGACGGAAGAGCGGGCCTCATGGCCTGAGTCTCATCACGTAAAATAAGGCATTAATTCAATTCAATTCAGAACACGCGCAAGCTGAAGCGGCAAGTGAAAAAATTACAAGAGTGACTACAGACCAAAATATGGTTGTCAGATTTGTTCTGTCAAGCAACAGAGATTTGAATTGTGATCATACTATTTACTATTTATTCTATGGTTATTTTATTTTTAAATTCTGTCTTGTTACATCTTTACCAAAGGACAGGAATGGCGAATGCACTGCTTGATTGTGCGACATCTAGCTGCACGACCGAGAAAGACCGCGAAATGTCGTGATTTTTACTCCATCGTGCAGACGGGCCTTGAGAGGCAGCTTTATAAAAATCGACCACCGAGAAAATTCCCACACAAATGGTTCAGAGAAAGCATTGCTTTCTCTGAACTATTTGTGTGGAAACGAAGATCGGGAATAATTACCCAGAACTGGAAAAGTGTTTAAGGAAAATAACATTACATTATGTACATATTTGTTATTTCTTTGCTTTATTTCGTTCATGTAGGTGTGAATCCAGGTGGGATTTTACATCTTATCACTCACACCCTAAACTAGTCATGCAATATACAGGATTTCCGGGGAGGAAACGTCGAAATTTCGAAAATAAGACAATTCTAAGCGTACTTTGTCTAATAAACTACGTGGAATGGTTGAGCAGCTATTAGCACTCAAGCGTTGGTTCGAAAAAAATATTTTTAGGAAAAAATATGCATTATGGAAGCATAGAAACACTCCAGAAACATGTAAATTGTTTATTATTTACAAAAGAAATGAATATATTTGCTCAGACAGAAAAATTAAGCGAGAAATAAAAAAGCAGCCGAGTTGTATAAATTGGGTGCTTTTTTATTTCTCGCTTAATTTTTCTTTCTGAACAAATATGTTCATATCTTTTGTAAATAATAAACAATTTACGTGTTTCTGGAGATTTTCTATGCTTCTATAATACAAGTATTTGCCTAGAAATCATTTTTTCAAACCAACTTTTGAGTGCTTATTGCGGCTGAACCATTCGGTATATCTGTTAAGAATATCGACTGATAGACTTTCTATAGATGAACAGACTTTATTTCTTACGAATACGCGAACGCATGTTTCAATATAATGTAATACGTAGCAACCAGCGTCATTATTTTATTTTCAGCAGGAACACAATAATACCTAGAGATGCTGTCCTCGTTGCTACGATCTACAATGTAATAAACAAAGCGTGAGATAATTTATTCTATCAATATCCTCGTAGTTTATGAGACAAAATATGCTTAGAATTGCCTTAAGAGCTTATTTTCCAAGTTTCGATGTTTCCTCCCCGGACACATGTATTTGTGCAAATTCCTGCGCTTCCGTGCAGGCAGCTTGTGTCGCTGCTTCATTGACATTTCCGATATTCATTACGACGCTTCTCGGAACACCAAGAAGAAACAATAAAGCGACAAGAAAGTTCTGTTTACTCTAACTCTCCGAGTGTTACAAAGAGATTTAAAATATGAAAGAACTTTCCCGAAACGAGCCCCCATTGCTCGAACCCACAGCTGCAATGGGGACGAAAGCTCCAGGAAGCCATTTAATCGCCTTTGCCCCCAACTCTGTTTCCGCGGACGCGGCGCGACGTGCGGCTTCGTGGAAGTGCCGATAGCTCGTTACCTTGACGCTGCCTCTGGACGCACGGCGTTCTCGAAATGTTCGTCCCCCGACGCTGAAGCCAGGACGACAGCTCCGTGATGTGCTTCTAATAAGCAACTGCATAAAGACCTCAATTTCCCAACAGTCTCGCAACACATTTCCCAAATCTCAGATAGGTTCTACTCTAAATTACCTAAATTTCCAGCCCAGAGCGTTTTTCATCGAGGCAAAACGTCTGATCCTCTACAAAGAAGAATCCGCTCCAGACTTCCCAAGGACAAATTTCGCCCACTTTAACCATTCCCATAAGATCTTCATCCATACTCTAATTAAATATATTTAAAAAGTTTCAAAAAACTAACAAAAAAGAAAAGAAGTGAACTCAATTCTGCACTGCTAAATGGATGAAGAGGATCCTAGAGGGGACACCCTCCTTATTTATAATAATTTAAACATAGCTTGTATATATACACTGTGTGAGAAATGTACTGTGAATATTCTGTAAAGTGGTTATTTCACTCTACCAGAAAAATAATAATAATAATAATAATAATAATAATAATAATAATAATAATAATTTCCCAAGATGATAAATGCCGCATTTGCCTGGAGCAAGTAGAAACCATTGATCATATTGTCTCAGCTTGTCCAATCCTAGCAAAGACCGAATACCTTAAAAGACATGACAGGGTGTGTAGCTACCTCCACTGGCAGATCTGTACCGCCCTCGAAGTTCCGAACACATGCCCCAAGTGGTACGAACACTCACCGAAACCGGTGACGTCTGTTGGATTGTGTACGATATTGTACGACCAACAAATTCAAACTGATCGCACGATAACGGCAAACAAACCGGATATAGTTATCCGGGATTTGGCGAAAAAATCGGGTTTACTTATCGATGTTGCTGTACCTTGCGATCAAAACGTCGTTACCAAGGAGGCAGAGAAACGTCTTAAATACAAGAGTTTGGAAATCGAGATCAGCCGAATGTGGGGCGTATAAGCACAGGTCGTCCCGATAGTTATCGGAGCTCTGGGATTTGTTCCGCAAAATTTGAGTAAGAATTTGTCTAAACTCCCAGGTAATTCAAAAGACTGGGAAGTGCAAGAAATCGCTTTATTTAGAACAGCCCACATTTTGCGTAAAGTATTGTAGAGGCACTGATATTCACCGAATCTGCTCCTTAGGTAGCTGGTTGCAACCTGGAGTAGATTTTATATTCAGCCGACTCATAAGATCTTTAGTCGTGATGTAATGGAATAATAATAATAATAATAATAATAATAATAATAATAATAATAAAAATAAAAATGACGACAGCTTTCATTGCATTCTCCTTCAACAGAGTTAGTCCTTTTTGAACAGCAATTCTCTCCGGGGGGTTCTGGGGTTCGAGTCCTGACAGCAGGAATTTCGACACTAGCGATATACGAGGGTTGCGGCAGAAGTCATGGCAACTATTTTTTTTCTAGAAGAAATGTTATCGGATCGCAACATTTCATAAATATCTTGAAAGAAATGCTGCAGTAGGGTGTTTACATCAACAGATAGCTCTGCAAGTGTCTCTATTAGCACAGAGAGCAACTTGAAATCAATTGTCCGTCTACCGCCGTGCGAGGTGAACGTAACATGTTTCCAACAGCGTTCATACTCCCAGAGAGCCGTTCACCAAGAAAGGAATGCCCGAGAATGTCACAGGGAATTGGTGGAAGCTCATGGAATAATTCCCTTCCGTACCGGACAGCCGCGAGATGCGCAGGAGAGTTTCTGCAAATATGCGGAGCAACTAGTGATCAGGAACGCACGTGACGACCTGCGAGTGTGCGGATCAACGTGATGTGCGGTAATCGAGCATCTACCTAATGTGGCCTTCAGAACGGTATGTAATGCTTTTCGAATTTATGAAGTCGTATTCTCTAAAATGCCTTACAACATGAAACGGGTCCGGTCATTTCAAATACCTTAATAAATATGATAAATTCAATTTTTGAGCAAAACCACTTAGTTTGTATAACTGAAATTTTCGACTCCTACTCATATTTTCACAAAACAAAAAAGTTGCCTTCTGCCCCCCCCCCTCGTCGCTAGATGGAATTCGCCCAGTGGCTGGAAGAGAATCCTAGTGGTCGACAGTCCCCTCCCGAAGATTTCCGTAGTTTCTCCGATCAACACTAGACGAATGGACTTCTGATCACGCGCGATCTTTGCTTCCTCCTCCCTGCGCTATCTTATCCCCTTAAACGCACCGTTGCACATTCTCTCTACAATACGGCACATATCAACTAGTGGAGCCGATGGTGTAGCTGACAGCATACCGGACTTATACACAAGTTCGCGGGTTCAAACCCGAACGCCTTCCTTCGGAGGGGAAGTAAATATTGTCACTGGTGACCCTCATGTAAATATTGAGTTTGACCGTTAGGAAGGCGCAATTTATACGATCGTGCTTATCAGTCAGTTTGTGAACGCCTTATTTTACGAGGCGAGACCCAGGCCGTGAGACCCGCTCTTCCGTCTGACCAAGCAACTTCGCTACGCTCCTTTCACCAACTAGCGGAGACAGAAGGCACCATCTCGGGCGACGAAACAGGATTCAGTTTTCATACGGTGGATTTATTTAAGAGTTAGGGTTATTAAAGGTTACTGCTAATCAATAACATTCCTTAATCAGTAACGCTTAAATAATAGCGGGGAAGTATGTGACAACTGAGCGTCGGCTGAAGTCATCACGGGACTATGGACATTTTCCAAAGACGTTTTCATCCGAGTAGAGTGATTACATCTAAAACCAAATTGTGTGCCTCGAATTGCTTTAATATCTAAAATATTTATTTAATATTGTAAGAATGATTGATTCAAATAGTTTGGATAAGGGACTACTAGGTCTATAATTTTCAGGTAAATGAGGATCCTTTCTTGGTTTACAACAGGGCTATATGGTATTTTAAATATTAAAAATACTTAAAACTGGACCAGGTAACTGGCTGTAAATGTTTGAACTTTCTGTAAATGTTTAACCTTTCATGTTTTTCTTTTATAAAATAGTTTCTTGCATCAGTGCTTGTTTTTGTGTAGACCTCTGACAGCGTTTGAAAGATTGGGAAGAATCAAATGTAGTTGAAGATTTTGCGACAGAATTTTCGGAACAAATTGAGAATTATATTATATTGGCATTACAGAATAACACAAAAGAACAGCTGACACGTGATCTTATTGCATTATTATGCAGATTAACAAAAAACGTAAAAAGTGTACTTTACTAAACTTTAACTATTCGCATCATCAATACCTTCAAATATTTCGTACGACGATTATAGTTTTAAAATTGCAATATTACCAGTTCATATCCCGTATGGCGGTACTTACAAGGCGATTGGAAGTGGGGAATTTTCGAAGGAGAGTATAACATTATCAGCTATTACGATTCATTGTTAAGTCCAATGCTAGATATTGTAAGAACATATCTGAACAAAGCTAGGCATGCAAGAAATGAAGTACGAAAGAAATTGTCAACACAAAATTTGTAAAACAATGTACAGCGTCGGCGACACCACATCCCACTAGTTTCGTGGCGGAGCACGCCCGTAAGCTGCAGGAGAGATACGAGGAAAAGAAGAGTAAATACAGTGCCTCCAGCGCAGCTCTCCTCAGCGCCGGCTTCGCATCGCCGACATAATACCGCTGGTGGTGGGTGCCCTGGGCGAATGGTATAGTTCGACCCAGTTGAGAATGATGTTTACAGGAGCGCGCCACCGTCTGTGTTTATAACCGAAACGACAGAGACGGAGATATAAGGATACTCAATTCAAAATTAAAATGGGACTGTGCCAAACTATTGCGAAAGAAAGCGCGATTTATTTTGTTGCAAATCTAGTATCTTCCCAATTAGTATTTTAACTGTATTTGGGCATGTCTGCACCTCATATTGGAAGAAATACAAGTATACTTTTCTCTGCAAACGATTCAAAATTTGAAACTAATTCTTTCGATGAGCAGTGACATTCATATATAATCATCATATAAATTGTTTTTTTATGTAAGAAGTATCTACCACCATAATGAATAATATTATAGATACTTAAGACAGTAAAGTTAATGTTTTGGTACTTTATTGCATTCCTAACAAACCGTCTAAAGCCTATGGAAAAATAGATGAATGAAGGAAAATGCAAAATGTTTAAATTCAATGAATAAGTATTAAAAATTCAAAATAAATAGAAATTTTTATTATATTCTTGTCCTAGAACGGTGAAAAGTAAAAAAAAGCAACTTGAAGGGACAAAAATAAAACAGTCAGTGCAAATCTTGCATGGTCTCTGAAGTTATATTTTATCAGCTGATTCACAACATCTGTGAAGGAGGCCATGGTGATTCCGTAGAAGCAGTCTCTGAATTGGCTTCATGCTCCTGGCGACTTTTCTTAGCTAAACTGACTGTACAGATCAGTGTTTTCATTGTTAGTTCCACGACACGCCGCAATCGCAGCCTTCATTCTTCGCTTGGTCGAGTTATACTCGGGAAGCGACGCCGCGCTCCTAAAGGTCTCGATTGATTGATTGATTGTTCGTGATTCCGGGCCCGTCAACTACAGAGATGATTAGCCCCGTAAGTGTAGTGCATGCTTTTGATCGCTAGGTGGCGGTGATCTTTTCCCCGCTAGTTGGCGAGATCTGGCCCCGACCTACCGTCGACTAGCGGTGTTTTCCCCTCAACCAGGTATCTCCCACCAGCGGGGCTCCGCCCCAGCCGGGACAAGCTTTAAGCCCCCCGACCGGTCTCCCAGCATGTGTGGTAGTGTACTGAATATTAGTGTAAGTGTGTGTGTAACAGGAGAGGATAGGACAAGGAAGAGGAAGGAACGATCGGGGGTGGTCCGTGGCCCGTTTGTTAGGGTACTGCTCCGGCATTCACCTGATGTTGATCGGAGGAACCACGAAAACTACCGATCAGAGCAGCCGGCCGCTAGAATTCTCCTCCAGACAGCGACTGAATTCGACCGAGCGTGGCAAGCGGCAGGTGTCGCTATTACGCGCTTGAAATCATGCCGTTTGAAGAAAGTTTTTCTAAATCGCGGCGCCTCGAGTGTAACCAGATCGATCAGAGAATATCCATTTTGAAAGTAATTGTACGTATAGTTTAGGTGCTAGAGTTGTTCACGGGCAGACGTAAAGGTTTTCGAAAATTCTGAAGCGACAGTTGGAAACCTTGCAGCAGAAGGTTGTTTCATAAAAAAAGTTTGTATTTTGGCTTTCGCCAAATTTTGTATTTTCAAAAATTACACAAATATAATTTTTTTGAAAGAACTTTCACACCGTTAATGTGCACATTTACAGGAATTTGTAAACACTATTGTATTTGTGAATGTAAGTGCTTGAAATGAAGCTTTTCGAAAACTCACAAATTTTCTGTAAAAAAAGCTTCAAATTTCAAATTTACAATAGCGCTTAAACGCCATTCTCCAACAGGCTCCAAATTTTTCAAAGAAAATTGCCATTTAGGACGATGTTTTACTGTAGTTTTGTATTTTTTTTTTTTAAATTGTCCGTTTTACTATTAGAAAACCGAAAAATTAATAAAATGTCAAAAAATGTAGTTTGGGCGGCGATAGATGGCAGCTGGCAAGAGTATGTGGCAAGTCCGGATATCTAGGCGGGAATGAAGGAAATAGAAAACTGATACGGGAATGTCTGTGCCATTCTGAAGCACCACTAGTTAAAATTGCAAATACTGCCCGAAAGCTATTAAAATTTAAAAAAACGAACAGGTTCTTAATTTTTTTAAATTTATTTATCCTTGTTCGACTTATTTAGTCTTTCAAGGGTTTTTTATAATTACATAATTGTTTTCCATACCAAATTTGTACATAAGTAAATTGCATACAAGTTTTGCATTGTAGTACAATTTCACCTGAACATTTTGGAGGTTAGACCATTTAGGGACCTCTAACATACATGAAATGTATTTTGTATACTTTTAACAATTTGATACATAATGGAAATTTTAATAATTATCAATACAGTTTGAAACTATTGTTAGCAAATGATGGAGGATGTAACAAGTCTTTAGCGTGACTGGTTTTAATTCTTGGTTATGGTTAGGCTGATTTTCCGAGTGAATATGTCTTAGTGGCAGAACATAAGGGTAAGTTAGTATAGAATTTTGATGCTAATTTAGTTACCCAAGTTTTAATGGTACAACAGAGAGTTCTTGATGCATTTGATCATTACCAATGAACCAGGGAGCTTTTAATGTCAACCGAAGAAATTTATTTTGAATGACATATTTTTTTTAAATTGGTAGGGGCTGTACCTCCCTATATTTCACAGGCATATGTAAGAGAGAGCTGAATGCTGTATCTAAAGATGGATACTGATGTTTCTATGTTAATTTTAGAATTTTTATTAATCAGAGGATGTAATTTTAGCATTTTAATAAGTGTAATTTTAATAAGTGCGGCGGGGCGGGCGGCGGGCGGGGCGGGTGGCGGGCGGGGGAGGGGCGGGGGGGAGGGGCGGGGGAGGGGCGGGTGGCGGGCGGGGGAGGGGCGGGGGGAGGGGCGGTGGAGGGGCGGTGGAGGGGCGGGTGAGGGGCGGGTGAGGGGCGGGTGAGGGGCGGGTGAGGGGCGGGTGAGGGGCGGGTGAGGGGCGGGGGGAGGGGCGGGGGGAGGGGCGGGGGAGGGGCGGGGGAGGGGCGGGTGGCGGGCGGGCAGGGCGGGCGGGGCGGGTGGCGGGCGGCGGGCGGCGGGCGGGGCGGGCGGCGGGCGGCGGGCGGGGCGGGTGGCGGGCGGGGCGGGTGGCGGGCGGGGCGGGTGGCGGGCGGCGGGCGGAGCGGGTGGCGGGCGGAGCGGGTGGCGGGCGTCGGGCGGGGCGGGTGGCGGGCGGGGCGGGTGGCGGGCGGGGCGGGTGGCGGGCGGGGCGGGTGGCGGGCGGGGCGGGTGGCGGGCGGGGCGGGTGGCGGGCAGGGCGGGTGGCGGGCGGGGCGGGCGGTGGGCGTGGCGGGCGGCGGGCGGGGCGGGGCGGGCGGCGGGCGGGGCGGGCGGGGCGGGCGACGCCGGGGCGCATGTAAGCAAACTGCACATGTATTCGGCACCGGGCTTCCCTGATTGGCTAGCGGGCGAGGAGCGCGAAACCGCGCGAAATTCGTATCTCTTTCTACGGAGAGCAGAGCCACAGCGAGCGGATGTGCACATGGACTCGGCTACAGTGTTCGTAGGCAAAGCGGTCGACTCTGCGTTTTCAGGCGTATTGCTCTGACAGCTGTTATATTAGTTTTTATCATTATGAGAACTATCTGAACAATCCAACGTGTTTTGTCAGTATCTAAACTTATATTTTGGTTTTATATAAATGCGAACTACGAAACTAAATCATTTTTCTTTCCAAGCGAATTACGGCTATGAAATTTTAATGGATAATGAAGAAGAAACTGTCATAAGAACTGCAATATGTTCGATTGAAGACTTTTGGGTAGAGAAGTGTGCGAAGATCACCCAAACGAAATGGAATGTTAGATTATCAAAACCTTCAGGAAAATGATTTGATCGTTCGTAAGTTGACAGAAATACATCTTATGTTCTAATTTGATTAAAGAGATAGTAAAATATGTTCTTCCACTTTCAGAAAAGTGTATGCCATCATAGTATATACAGAAAAATACCGTAGTAGGAACGAAAAATAGCAGACTTTCTAAAAACTCTGTCTGACCAGCTATATTGTCTGTAAAAATAAAACGTAACACTGCAGACACAAGAAGAAAAGATGCCTTTATTAAGATATGTAGGGTATTCAATTTGTATATTTATATTGATTTTAAATTTGTTTACAGACGTGTTGATACAGCTTCAAAACAAAACTTTGCCACACATAGTGAGCACGTAAACATTAATTTCGAGTTATCATATTTGTTCTAAAACTGATCTCCGCTATTCTCCAAGGAACTATGAGAGGAGTAATTCATTAAAAATTCGGGCTATTTGTGACATTATTTGCATCGTCACCTTGAGGAATTCAATTTAGTTTTTCTGAAACTTGGTTTGGTAGTTTATGGTAGGGTTTTTATTTCATGGCGTGTGAAGGCCTGTTTTCTCCATGGAATATATCACGTCATTTCTCGTCTTTCTCGGTCGTGCCGCTAGATGCTGCACGATCGCCACCATATCGAGCAGTGCTTCTGATCATGCGACATCTGGCGGCAGGACCGAGAAAGAGCCTTTAGATATTCCATCGTGAAGACAGGCCCTTTCTCTCCAAAAATAAAATCTCAAGTATAGGCACACAGTATTCTCGGAATCAAAGCACGGGTGCGAACAGGTTTAGGCGCACTGTATTCGTAGAAACGTCTCCCACGTGACGCGCAATCAGGCGTTTCATGCAAACATCCGGCGTATCAACTAACTCTTGGAGCTAAACAAAAATGACACAGTGAGTTCGACTGCTCATTTATATATCCCCGAACACCATTCCTGCTATTTTTCAGTCCAGTGCAAGAAAATTGAGTGTACAAAAGTTTATCTTTTTTGTCTAGCGAACTAAACATCATAAGAAGTATAAAATTAACATACACAAATAAAAATATCAATAAACAAATGTTCCTTTCAAAAATCCTACTTAGCAATTGTGGAATAAATATAAATATCTAAGTTAGAAAACATAAGTAAATACCCAAAATTTAGTATAAATCAATAAAAATGAAAAAATGTTAAATGTTAAATTTGTACATCTAATTAAACAATTAATAATTAAATATTAACATTTTAATAACACAACTTCTGTGGCTTCTTTTAAGGTATAATAAAAAAACTTGAGAATGGTGTTTAATTATTGTAATTTACAAACTGTAATTACACTAACTTTAATATTAAAAATTAAACACAAGCCTAATAACCAATTAAAATAATTTTTATTTTCAGATAGGATTGTGTGGGGTTATAACAATAAAGAAAATTTATAACCACAATGTAAGAACTGCTGAAACAGAGGTTCCTGCCAGCTGATAAGGCCACAAGGGGAGCATTCCTTCAATATTTTAAAATGGGAATGTGTATTGCAGAATCATACAAATATCACCATACCCTTCTTGACTATATTGAAGATATTTGTGAAGACGACTATGCCAGTGGTTGTACAAATTCAACAGAAAGAACTGTGTGCTACTGACATCATCATACCTAGGGCCTAGGTCAGGCCAAAGTGAAGTCTCATAGTTAGGTATTGTGTATCATATTTACATTACTCCCTTTTTGCTGTTTTTTCTTTTTGGTTGTGTTCACTATGTAATGAAATTAATTCATTTCAATAGTATGAAAAACATGAATCGATTATAGTTGCCTGTTTTTATGCACACATGCAGATTTTAAAGATTTCAAGCACTAATACCGTTACAAAAATGTCCTTAATAAATATGTTCAAATTCATTTAGATGCTATCGAAAAAATTTAAAAAATGAGTTGTTGGCAAAAACCATTGAGAAATTTGAATATCTACAACCCTTTCTATTACAACTTATTTATCCTTCTGAAATAAATCAAATTACCTTCAATAAGATTATTATATACTATAATAATGTAAATATGTTTACAAAATGCGAAGTGCAGTAGATATTTTAATAAAATTTTCAATTTGCAACCTAAGTTAATTTTAATTTAATTCTGCTCAAATTTTTTTTGCCACATTTACCCTCCCCTCTAACTAAACATTTTTTTAACGGCGGATTACAAATGTTGAGACATGAACAGAATAAAATCCTTAATTCGTCTGAGTCAATGAATACTTATAATAACTTATGTTTATTATTTAACTAAAATCTATGATGCCCTCCCCAAAAAACTGATCAGCTGGATCCGCTCCTGGTATAAATAGTAATAAAATGAAAAGCAGTTGTGCGGTTTAAAAAGTGACAAAACAGTGCTCAAAACGAACCTACAATACTTTTAGTAAGAGAACGTAAACGAATTTCGCGCGGTTTCGCGCTCCTCGCCCTCTAGCCAATCAGGGAAGTCCGGTGCCGAATACATGTGCAGTTTGCTTATATGCCGCCGGGGCAGCCCGCGCCTGATAGCGCGCGCGCCAAGGCCGACCGCAGCGGTTCCTGGAGGCGCGTGCGCGTGCGCGCGGCACGACACGTGGCGTGCGGCGACGCAGTTTTTTCCGCGCGCGCTTTTCGGAACTCGCTCGATTACCTCAGATTGGTAATTGGCTCTCCAAAACGATTTCCAGAATATTAAAATACTCGCATGTCTTCTGCACTTTTTATGTGTGTTCATGTGTGTCTGCTGCTTGAATGTTTTTGGAGAATACCGTGATGTTCATTTCACGAAATTCTTGGAAAATTCTGTGAGAATACGATTAAAATCTATTAAATGTATTAATTTTTTGGTGCATACATTTTTGTTAAAATGTTTCGGATGGTATGATACAGATTCTTAGAAATGGATTACCGAAATATTTTTGTTATTATAGACTTTTCAATAAAAAATTGATTTCTTTCAGGAAATTCATGTAATTTAATTAAATTATACTGTACAAAATTCAGAGAACTTTTTGAATTTTAGAAAATCCACAATTTATTTTTTAAATGATTATACAACTAAGATTCAGTCTTCTACAATATTCTTATAGTCTTATTTCAATTCTCCCAATAGAGGCCAAAAAATACATTAAATTTTTTTTAAAAAAAACTTATTTTAGGTCCCTTCTTGCTTGGGCAGGTAACGTCAAAAACAACAAATCGTCGCGTTCAGAAATTGTCTTTAAACTTTTAGTAGAGATAGTGCCTAATATACTATATGACATGACATAAACGTCATGATTATCTATTCCTTTGTTTTGTCAAACATTACAAAAATGAATTTTTTAAACTTGTCTCTCACGTCGTTAATATTTACATTACCTACAATTTGTTCACATTATTGCATTAATGAGTGCATGTGCTGTAAATAATGGCAGATAAAGTTTTTCGAAAACTCAACCGTTTGCTGTGAAAACTAGCACAAAATTCCGCATTTCAGAATCTCTCAAACGCCATTTTCTCAGAAATGGCTCCAAATATTTTCTTCAAACTGTTCGAACGGATAGTGCTAATTGCACTCTTCAATATTACGTACAGTACATTTTGAATTGTTTTCGTTTGTTTTGTTTGTTGGTTTTTTTTTTCAAAAATTACACAAATGTAATTTTTTTGGAAGATCTCTCGCACCGTTAATATGCACATTTCCATTATTTGAAAACACAATTTTATTCGTGAGTGTAAATGCTTCAAATTACTTTTAATGAAGTGTTTCGAAAACACAAAATGTTTCTGTGAAAAAGAGCTTCGAATTTCGAATTTACAGTAGCGCTCAAACGCCATTTTCTTAAAAACGGCTCAAAGAAAATTGACGTTAGGACGAGGTTTTACTATTCTTTAATATTCTTAAAACAATATTTCCGTTCTACCATGAGGAAACTGAAAAATTATTAAAGTGTCAAAAAAAATGTACTTTGGGCGGCGATAGACGGCAACTGGCAAGAGAATATGGTCAGAAATCAGGTACGAAAGTACGAATAGCTAGCCCAAACCAAAGGAAATAGAAAACTAATATGGGAAAGTCTGTGCACCACTAGATTATTTCTTAAGAAACAAGATACTTTGCTGTTCTGACTGATGATGTTTCATGTTCAAGAATGTCGCATGTTCTTGAAAACTACGGGGTACATAAAAACGGTTATTGAAATCCACGTTCATCAACTCCAGAAAGGGTCATATCTGGATTCGTGAAGAAAATTTCAAAAATAACTCCTGAATATTTCCATTAAATTTGTCCACCTCCGAAAGTAAACATCTCTTTTGTCACTGTATGAAATGGATGAGCTACGCAAGTAACATGAACTATAGTCGGGAACAACACTTTTAGTTTGGCTGCTCTTCTCATATATGGAGCTGAATTAGTTAAAAAAGTACCCATTGTCATGCTGAATTTCGTGCGACCATATTAACTACAATGAATTTGTGCATAACTTAGCATCAGTTTAGCTATTGAATTTATCAACATTCAATGATGACCAAAACGAATTCACTGAATTTTGTACAGATGAAACAATTTTTTCCAACGATATTAGCTAGAAAACATCATTGTGATCCCAGTATCTCATCAATAGAAATCCGGATCTTTGCATTTTTAATTTCTTCTCGATTTTTCTGCTCACTCCATCATAATCCTGATGTAACATCTGCATAAAATTGATTCACGGCAGCTTTGGTTAATTGATTGATTGTTCGTGATTCCGGGCGCGTCAACTACCGAGGTCATTCATCCCGTGAGTATAGTGCGTTTTTTTCATCGCGATGTGGCGGTGATATTTCCTCGCTGGATGGCGCGATCCGGCGCCGACCTACTGTTTAGAGGAGATTACCCTTTACCAGGTATCTCCAACCAGCGGGACAACGCCCCAGCCGGGAAAGGCACTAATCTTCCGACCGGTCTCCCGACATGTGTGGTAGTGTAGTGCATGTAAGTGTGTGTGTGTGTGTGTGTGTGTGTGTATGTGTGTGTGTAAGGAGATAGGTGAGGATAGGACAAGCAAGAGGAATGAAAGATAGCGCTAGGTCCGTGGCCCGTTTGTTATGGTGCTGCTCCGGCATTCGCATGGTGTTGATGGGAGAAACCACGAAAAACTACCATTCAGAGCACCCTGCCGCTAGAATTGTCCTCCAGACAACGACTGAATTCGACCTAGCTGACAAGATAGTGTCGAAAATCCTGCCGCAGTCGGGACGGGAACCTAGGACTCCCGATCAGAGGGGCTGCAATGACATCAGTTGAGGGACTGCAATGACATCAGTTGATGCACTGAGCCATCTCTCTCCGTCAGATGCTTTGATTTAGACCTCTTTTTTCAAAATATATCTTAATGTTGGATTTTCAATTTTCATGTTCTCCACCACGATGTTAGTGTTGAAAAGATAGCGGAGAACAGCAGTCGCTAGGTTGACAGCGTACTGGAAAGAAAGACAATTCACCGATACCAGTAGTGGAGATATATTTTTTCTGACTTTATTTTCACCTGCGGCAGTGCGATGTTAGGGCTTTCTAACAGGAAGAAATGAATAAAATATTTTCTCTTTGACATTGTACGTGATAATAGTAGTTTATGCAATTAGTTTATAATGTTAAGCTTTACTGCATCAGTACATGAGTCATGTTGGCACGACGAGTCACCGCCAGCAAGGGCATATCAGTATTGATACTGCAAATAGCCCGAGCCTTTCACCCTCGGCGGCGACGAGGCCTGGCGGCGCCTGAACGGCGCCAAAGCGGCGCCCGGACTCTGCTCCCCGGCGCCAACTCACATGCATGAGCTGTCACCCTTGGCTGGGTCTTGGACCCTGCACCCTTGTGCCAGCTCACCCCGACGACGCCCTCGGCGGTGACGAGGCCTGGCGGCGCCTGAGCGGCGCCAAAGCGGCGCCCGGACTCTGCTCTCCGGCGCCAACTCACATGCATGAGCTGTCACCCTTGGCTGGGTCTTGGACCCTGCACCCTTGTGCCAGCTCACCCCAAACGACGCCTGACCGGCGTCCGACCTCTGCACCCTGGCGCTGGCCCGGACCCACGCGACCAGTGCGGAAGGCGCCCCCACCACGGGACATCTTCCCCCACTAAAACTAATAAATAACCCTGGAGCTAGGAGTGGCCAGCTCACTATAGCTCCAGACGTGTAACTGCGCTCTGCGAGGAATAAATGTAATTGAATTCATTCTGTCTGTCATTCGTATACGCCTCCTGGTGGATCTGCATGGCATAGCGGTCCGAACCTGCGACCGCATCTCTACCTTGAAACCTTCCTGCAGTGGAGATACCTAACTGGGGGCTCAGCCGGGATCGGCAAGCGTCTACCCTTGCCAGGTTGACAACGTGCTGTTGGGAGACGGCAACCGACAGCCTCATCACGAGAGGCCTTTCATCCGCCGCCCGACCTGCCTGCTGCCGATCCGCACCGTGCTACGCCGGGACACCAGGAACGAGACGTACGACAGAAGTCACCACACATCGGAGGATGCTGCCACTTATCATCTTTTCTAACCTGTGAGTGAAATAACCATCAGAATAACTTTATTAGTTTGAACACCCGAGAAAACAGTGCAATTTGAGTAATCACTGCTCGTCTTTTTGCCTATATTCGTTCTCGTAGGATTTATCTGTAAACCCAAGTTCAAACGAATTTGATTCATTTATTACCACGTCTGTTAAAAATTTAAACTTAAATTCGATTCAAGTATGGCATTCAACGATATAATTTCAAAATTTGAGTATGCACATATCCAGCTGTTGCCAGAATTCGATGGCACTGCATCATGTAGTCTGGATTATTTCCTAGCAAGGAGCGAGTCGTTTTTAAGAAATTTTCAAAGACCTGAAGGAGCACCGCAAGCAGAATTAATTAACGAATTTTTTTTCAATGTAATAAAGTCCAAGTTAAAAGGGGATGCACGGAGCATTTTAGACGTAGAAGCCAACTCGAGTTATAATAGACTCAAAGAAAAACTTATGAGGAAATATGGTGATATGAAGGACGAGAGGCTGCTACTTAAAGAAATTTCTAATTGTTACCAAAAGCTAAGTGAACCGTATGCTGATTATCACGAACGATTATGTTCCTTGGTCTTGCGCTATACAAATCTTTGCAAAATCAATTACCAAGCAGGTATTTTAGGAATGAAGTTAAAAGAAATCGAGGAGCTAGGGTTAAATACATTTAAATCAGGGCTTTTAGAACCATATCGTTCTTACCTTCGTTATTGTCAGGTCGCGGATCTCGATAGTGCCCTTAGAAGCTGCCGGTCATATGATAACGAAAAAGCATATGACAAATATATAGATCAGTTGAGGTTTTCCCACAAACAACCTCATCCATCATATAGGTCCAATTATGAACAAGTGCCACTACCAAACCCTTTTGTTGCACCAATTTTCTCCCCACGGCAGAGACCTCAGAACCAGAATTTCTCACGTGCGCCTATGCAAGGAACATCTCAGGCATTCAGTAATCAGAATCGGATGACCCCCCTTCAGGCGCCCCAGTATAATCACCCGCCGGATACGCGGCAAGCCGCACAAATCTCGCGACCGACAGGTCAGATCGCGCTGCCTCCGAGGCCGGTAGGACAGGGCGCTCGCCCTTATCCAACCCCCACCAACATAGGTAGGCGTTTCACCCCACAAGACCCTTCTAGGTTCCCAAGACCGATGTCAGGCGTTTCCACAATCAGAGGAAATCTAAACACTCACTATGAACCGGAGGATGAATTTTCGTATTTATCCAATACTTGCGAAAATGCGGAAGATTCATACGATATTGTCAATGATTATGAGTACTGCCCGGAAAATGATCAAAGTTATTTGCCAACAGATCAATTTGATATAGATGAAACTAATCAGCAGGATTTTCACAAGGCCCAGTCGTCCAGGTCGAAGACCTAAACAGTATATATAACGCGCCACAGTTACCTTTTGTCACTCTGCACGGACTGAAAATCTTAATTGATAGTGGCGCGTGTAATTCAATGATGAATCCGGATGTCGCCCACTCGATTTTTCCAGAATACCTCTTTAAGGAGTCGTTTTGCATCCAGTCAGTGCACGCCCAAACCTTAGGAGATAATAATGTACAATTTCCGATTTTTTCCGAGTATGAAATAAAAACTCCAGTTAATTTCAGGGTAATGAGGTGGCATCGGTATTTTGACGCCTTAATTGGCACGGCTGATTTTGTCAAACTAAAAGCCAAGATTGATTATAATGAAAATACAGTTACTTTGGGAGATAGGGTAATACCATTTTATATGTATTCGCCGTACAAACAAAATATGATTCAGGAAAACCTAAACTCACTCTCCACAAAAGTTCCTGTGAACATACGGCAGGGTGATGTATATGTGCCTCACTTCAAACACAATGGAGTTTATTTTCCAGATGCTATCTTGCGTGCCGAAAATTACTATGTCTCTTACCCCGCCAGATTAGAAGCAGATTTGAGCAACCGGTACTCGCTGAACCGCTCGACAGTATAAATGTTCAGAACTTAGAGATGAACTCCATTACTAATAAAGATGTCAGTGAATACCTTCGAACCCAACATGTCAATGATATTGAACGGGAAGCCCTAACCGCGTTGTGTTCCGACTATTCGGACATATTTTACTACCCTGGATGCGATCTCTCATTCACACATACGGTAAAACACTACATTCGTACTACGGATGAAGAGCCAGTATACCATAAAAGTTTCCGCTACCCCCCCCACTTGAAGGAAATTATAGATCAAGAAGTAGAGAAACTTTTAGAACAGGGCGTAGTCACATCCAGTGAATCACCCTACCGAAACCCTGTGTGGGTTGTGCCAAAGAAGCCTGACGCTTCAGGGCAAAAGAAGTGGCGTTTGGTAGTAGACTTTAGGACTCTAAACCAAAAGACGATTGAGGATAAATACCCTGTCCCAAAAATCGAGGAAATACTTGATAACCTCGGCAAGTGCCAATATTTCAGCACTTTAGATCTCGCCCAAGGGTTTCATCAGATAGAACTAGATGACAGATCCATAGAGAAAACTGCCTTTACTGTAAATAATAGACACCTCATGTTCAACAGAATGCCATTCGGATTAAAAAACGCCCCAGCAACGTTCCAGCGCGTGATGGACAACGTCCTCCGCCCTTATCTGTATAAATTCTGTTTCGTTTACTTCGATGACATCATTGTTTTCAGTAAGTCGCTTGAAGAACACATTCAACATCTCGCATTAGTATTCCAAAAGCTTAGAGAAGCAAATCTTAAAATTCAACTAGATAAGACGGAGTTCTTACATAAAGAAGTGGCCTTCTTGGGTCACATTGTTTCTAGGGAAGGCGTGCGACCAAATCCAGACAAAATCAGGGCAGTTAAAGAATACCCCACCCCCAAAACAGTTAAGGAAATTAAACAATTTCTCGGGTTAGCGGGATTTTATCGAAAATTTATTAAAGATTTCGCCAAGATCGCACAACCCTTAACAAGATGTCTAAAGAAGGGATCAATCATTGATACTGAAAACACAGAATACAAAAATGCTTTTGAAAATTTAAAAACTCTTCTAATTAATGCCCAGTACTAAACTATCCAGATTTCGACAAACCGTTCACGGTTACTACCGATAGTTCAGGATACGCCATCGGGAGCGTACTCTCGCAAGGAGGGCATCCCATTTGTTACTACTCACGCAGTCTCAATCCAGCTGAAAGGAAATTTTCCACTATTGAACGGGAACTGCTAGCTATCGTCGACTCTTGTAAACATTTCAAGCCGTATCTATGGGGGCGGCATTTTCAGATCGAATGCGATCACCGCCCACTACAATGGCTCTCCTCATTAAAAGATCCGAGTTCCCGCCTCTACAGATGGAAGTTAAAAATCGGAGAATTTGATTTTACTATCAAATATGTAGAAGGAAAGACAAATTTTGTCGCTGACGCCCTGTCGCGGATAGAATTAAACGCGAATGATGAAACACATTCCGTTATTGCTACCGCCGGAGATCACGACTATCTTGACGAAGCCGACAACCAAACAGTCCATTCAAATGAGGAGAATCCGATCTTCACCTTGAAAATGTCCGAACGAAATTTGAACATGAACAAAAACCAAATTGTTGTAAAATACGGGACCTCTCCAAAAGTAATTGAGCAAAAACTTTTTAAAAAGAACACTCGGCATACACTAATCGTCACTCACGACGCCACTACCAAAGACTTTGAGAAAAACCTCCCCAAACTCATTACGCCTTCAAATAAGTATGCAGTTCACTTTGAGGATTTGACCCTCGAAATACCTTTTATTCGTTGTTGTCAAAAACTATTCACATCAGAACTAATAATCATTAGATGCAAAAAATTATTAGAAGATGTAGAAAATCCTGAAACCCAAAAACAGCTAATCTTACAGTACCACGCCATTAATCACAACGGTATCGTAGAAACAGTAGAACACTTACAGACTAGATTCTACTGGCCCCACCTGAGGGAACAAATCCGTAACGTTATCAATCAATGCAATTCCTGTCAAAGAAATAAATACGAACGGCATCCCAACCAGGTAGAAAACCAAGGGCCCATTTCAGCAGACCACCCGTTCGCTCAAATCCATATCGACACGTTTTGTTTCGAACAAAGCCGCATCCTCACTATCGTTGACGTTTTCTCAAAATACGGGCAAGGCTACATATTACCTAACGGGACGGCGCTTGCCGCTCTCAATCAACTAAGGATTTTCTTTTCACACCACGGTTTCCCCACCAACATCACTCACGACCAGGGAGGAGAATTTGAAAACCGGCTCCTTCAAGAATATTGCAAATCATTGAACATTAATTATCACGCTACCACTCCTCTCAATTCGTCATCAAACTCTCCCGTGGAAAGGCTTAACTCCACGCTACTCGAAAAACTACGCATCCTCAGAGACAATGATAAGTTCACGCCTCTCGATCAACTCTTAGTAACCGCCATTCTCAATTACAATTCCTCCATTCACTCGACCACAAAACGTCCTCCATTCAACATCCTCTACGGCCCACACTATGACGCATTAGAGCATATTTTCACACCAACCACCAGAATCGACGAATACCTTCAAAGGCAGAATGACCAACACCGCGCCTTACAAGAAACTCGCCCTGAACCAAACACCTCAAATTTCCAACATAACTACGCAATAGGCGAAGTCGTTTATGTCCTCAACCCTAATACGCGAAATAAGAAATCCGGCAACCTGTATAATGAAGGCACTATAGTAAAGATTGAAGGAAATCGAATTCATTGCAAAATGAAAAACGGTAGAATGCATGTAAGGAATTTTCGGAACATAAAACCTAAGAGAAAATCTCCTTCCTATTACAGGATCACCGCAGGACTTGGTGCAATCATAGCTCAGCCAATAGAAACACCTGGTTTCTATGCAAATTTGGAGGGGCCGGCCGTCGTAATCCATGAATATCACAAATTCATGTTTAATTTAAACCTCAGCAAACTTTCCTCATCCTTAGACGACGTCCAGGATACAACCGCCTCACTACTCTCGCAGGCAAACAATAGTTTCCCCTATCTTTTCCACGAACTTACAAGGGCGCTACAAGATACTCGTAACGAATTAAATAAGATTGCGACCCCCGAGCCGCGGCTACGAAGGGCCTTATAAATGGTCTAGGCACGGCAATTAAATTCGTATCAGGAAATTTGGACCAAGATGATTTTGACAACCTAGAAAACCAAATTCACTCGCTACGGGTCAGCCGAACGGACGAAATTGAACACATTAACAAGTTGATTTCCTTCAGTAACTCCATATCAAAAAATTTTATGATTCAATGAGCCAAATTCGCATGAATATGGGTATTATACAAACACTGTTACAAAAAAAGAACTTGGAAATAGGCATTCTAGAGCATGTGCAGTACATTTCACTGTGCCTCGATAAAATTCGCAAAATCATAACAACCATCGAAGAAACCGTCAGCTTATCGTTTAGTGGCATAACAAATGTGCAACTTTTCTCCAGAGAAGATGTAATTAATATTGCAACTCATTTACGTTCCATATATCCAGTGAAAGTGATTTTGAAAGCCGATCCATACCATCTGTACGAGAATTTGAAGTTTACAACAACACAAGTAATGATACTTGGTCACGAACTAATGTAATTTTATCGTCCCAATAACG